>SRSE01000124.1:3000000-3413609 GCA_005024645.1 Planiliza haematocheilus
CAACTTGGCAAATGAAGACTATATGATGTGATCGGAAGCACCAAAACAACGACCAAAACAGCTCTTAAGCTGAGACTGTAACCACCCTGTAATAAGCACTTTCCCACTATTTTTGACATTTTTTTTTAATTTAGCTCACTGTGGATCAATATCTCGGCTGCTGCTCTCTAATATCTGTCACCCAGGCGTCACTCATCGGTATGTTTGTTGGCCGGACAGACTTCTGATGAGATTACAATCCAGTTTAATCAAGACACTGTAAGTCGTAAGGGTGGGCCTCGCTCGTCTGCCGACACGTCTTCTGCGCTGATTCAGGCTGATAAGTCCTAAAGCTGATGCTGCGACGAGGGGGGTGAGGAGAAAAAAAAAAAAAAAAACACTCAGGGGAACCTCTCAACCTGATGTGTTTGGACAGCTGCTGCTGAGGTGACCAGAACAGCAGTTAGCTATAATAGTTTTCTAACAGGGTTGCATGGCAGCTAAGACCAATTACTTTGGACATTGATTGTGCTCCCTGTCTTTGATCATGTAATTGCTTCGAGAGAGACGAGAGCGCCTCTGCCGCTGAACAGGTGTGCTCAAATCGATTATAGCGGGTTTCTCGTTTCTAAGGCGAGAGCGAGCGGGAACAGAGAGCGCAAGTGTCATCATCGCTCATGAATTGGGGAGGTTGTATCACACCATAGTTTATCATTGTGTCAGTCATTGTGATCACTGTATTTGAACATGTATTTGTGAGTGTTTTTATCCCTTTCAGCAGCATTGCTCGGGACTCTTGATGGATTTATGCGCGTTGGTGTGGATTACTAGATTACATTACACTTACAGTATATAGAGTGTGTCTACAGCACGAGGAGGCTGCAAAGCCAGGGGCCTATTTTGGGGTGAAATTGATTTTGCGTACACAGCTTTAGGTGAGTGACAGTCGGAGCACTTCACATACGCGCTCCTGGCTGGAAGAAAGACGAGCAGCCATGTTAAAAGATGCCGCCCTGTCTTCGGGAAATTGCATTCCCGTTTACCTTTGACGGCAGAAATTGTAGTTTTTGTGTTGTAACTTATTATAACTTCGGTTAAAAATGGAGACCGTGCTTTTGAATAACCGTCATTAAGCATTTCTTGTGCAACAATCGCTGATGAGTTTCCCACAGATGGCCGCTGCGACTCGAAACAGTCAATCATCAGGTTTTAATTATGCTAGGTTGGCTGCTAATGGCGGGCTGAAGCTAAAGTCTGCGCAAGTGTGATAATGCGTGCATTCATCTTCAGGCTTTGAGTCCACTTCGGATGAATCGTTAACTGGTGTGCGCTGTTTCTGATGAGGAATTCAGAATTCGCTTCTCCTGGTTTCTCCTCCACAGTGAATGAGGCTCTTTACGGCCATGACAAGCAGATGAAAAGCACAGTTTCTCAGAAAACAAATGAGCCGTGCTTTAAGAATGAAATATTTTAAAATCCGGAGTTCACAGTGGAGAAAATAAGCATTAAATAGCTCTACTGCATTTTTATTTATTCATTTTAAAAAGATGTGACCCACTAGTTCTCAGAGAACATTTTTAGATTAGGTTTTAACCAAATTTTAACCTAGAGCTCGGGAAGCAGTCGTTGCCGAGACAACAACTCTGGTACAAATGCTGCAGTCTAAGATGGTGAGATACAAAAGCAAACTTTAGGTAATAGTTTCCTAGTAACTCCAGGACTTCATGTTCTCCGGTAAATGATTCCAGGTCTAGCTTTGGGTCAAAAAGCTTCTTAGCTGTGTGCGTGTTTACAAGTATCTGCTCCACAAATCCCCACCACCTCCATACATCTTTCATGAGAGCCTGAGTGAGAACTCTGTGATGCTCATAGGAGCCATTAGGATTCTGCACTCCTTGTTAATATCAATACGGACAGACACAGCGGTCAGGAAATGTGAAAGTGCACAGAGAGCGAGAGAGAGAGAGGGGCTGGAAATGTAGTCAGACCGTGGTGGAGAATGCACACGGAGCAGAGGCCAGAACCCACTTCAATTTATAGAGAGAAGAAATATGCACGTCCTGTCCTTAAATTACGACGGAAATACCAGGGAAAAAGAAAATACTTGCAAGCAAATGTCATCCACTTGAAATAGCTATGTTATTATGTTACAGTAATATATTTGATATGATTAAATTACAATTACTGATGCATTGAGGTGTAGGCAGGATTTTTATACTGAAAGAGGGTGAAGAGAAAATCACACTGATATCTGTAACACTGATCTCTGATTCAAAGCGAAGTAGGCAATAATATGTCTTGCTAACATTTAGTACAATAGAAATACAAAGCAGCACTAAATGGACAAATTTAAGTAAAAATTTCCAGACCCGCTAAAGGGAAGTACCACCTTCTGCCACTGGAGCTACAACGCTTTAAAAAATTACATAATATTAATAAATAAGGCTATAGTCTCATCATTTAGATGCATAATCTGTATTTCATGTCTTCATGAAAACAATTGGTGTAAGTACAATCATTATTAAATACATAATCCTACGGCTAGGTCTGAGTTTGTTAGAATTAGTAATATAATGTTAAATCTGCAAACACTTCATCAGGGGGGATTCCTACCGTCCTGTGCATCTTGTCTTCCAAATCCTGGTTGATCCTCTGAAGAGCTGCATAGCTGCTTTGGATCCTGCAGACGACAACAGACAACAACAGAGGCCCGTTAAAGACGCAAAGCGCGACACATGACGAGTGTCTTACCGTTAATGAGGTCTAACAAGCACCAGCCATCCCTACATATATTTAGATAGAGAAATAAATAATTTACTGGCTCAGGGCATTGATGGAGAATCTCGGAGGAGATCTGCAGGATATTTTAAGTTCTGACTCAGACTTGTAAATCACTGTGGATATAAATCTGCTGAGTGGCAACGCGGCAAAAAAGGATTAATGATCTGTTTAAGTGCAGCATCAGGAGATACTAAGAGATAAATTGTGATCATAAAATAAAGTTTTTAATTCTTAAATATTTTAAGGAAGGAATTCAGTAAACAAGACCATAACGTAACGCAAAGATCTTCTTTTAAAATATTTTTTTTTTTATTTGAAATTTTCAAATTCTATCTTTTTCTTTACTTCATTTACGTCCTTGACGAAGAACAATTCTTTGTTAGACTTGTGGCGCATTTGGAAGCTTAATGGAAGAAGACCTCGACTCTCTATTTGTGAAGTTCTTCCTCATGTTCCGTCGTGTCACCTCTCCGCTCAGTGTCACATTCTCACATTAGCTCTCGGGCCTCGGAGAGTGTTGATAAACTAGCGTTTATGGCTCCATTAACCAGACGGATATGGAGTGCAGGCGCATCATAAAACAAAGGCCTGAAAGAGATTTTGTGAAGGAGCATGAAACAGAATGTGTGAGCAGCACTGGAAGAGAATGATTCACTCTGGAGATGGAGAACAAATAACTGTAGTACAACTTGCTGCTTTGAGAGGCAACGCTGTAACTCACTTTAGGGGAACATGAAGAAATTGAGCTTTCCTTTTCTGATCTAAGTCGGCCAGGCAGCACTCTCTGTCTTCACTAAACTCTACCAATCGGTCAGATGGTTAAAACAAGGTGTAGGCTTGAAGTTTGGGGTTTGCTCTACCAATCATAATTTAAAAAAAAATTGATTTATGTAGGGTCTGACAAGAAATTCAGCCTAACATCAGACTCCGTCCCCAGGTCTCTCATCCACCAGGCAGCCACAGCGTTTTCACAGGCCATTTTCAAGTTTATTTAAACTTGTATTCATCATATTTATTTGCATACATTGCACACAATCTAATTTCTGTAAGGTTATCATTGCGCTACTGAATTAAAACCCATAGCCTGAAGGCCACTAATGTGTTCCAAAGTTGTCAGCGACAAAGCCAAAACAATGTTTTTATTGCAAGAGCGTGGCATGCTAAAGTAAAGATGAACTATTTTGTGGAGTGAGGCTATAATTCACTTTATTTCTTGCAACGATAAGTAAAAGCTTTTTAATAACAACACGTCGTGAATATGGAGTTAAAAGGCAAGTGTGTGAATGTGTATGTGGTGCGTTGGAGAGGATCAGAGCATCCTTTTAAAATTTCATTCCTAATACAAGTTATGGACTAAACAACCTTTATCTCGTACATGTGACAATAATAAAAGAAGTCGCACGTTCTGTGTTTACACACACACACACATAAACTGTAGATGCTAATTAGGCTGCCTAATCAGAGAACCACCAAAATTAGAACTAGTGGTACTTGCAATCACGTAATTCAAAGTCAAAAAGGCTACAAACGTCCTGTCTGAGGTCAGTGTGTGGTTATTTATACAAGCTAATCAGGTGACAGTTAATTTAAGGTCTATAAATCTTCCCTTCAGCAATCATGCTGTTTCCAGATAGAGATTGGTCAGCTGCATCACAGCGCGACTTTGCTGTCCTCCTTCCTCCTGAGAGAATTACACATCTTGACGCTGCATGCGTACACAAAAAAGGCATACGGCCCACAGAGCCGTGCACACGGGAACACACACCTGCGTAGCTTCTCTGTAAACTTCTCCAGCTCCTCCTGGGCCCGGCGCAGCTCTGTCTCGAGGTACTGCCGCGTGGAGTCGAACTCTGTCTCCACCATCTCTAGTTTGTGGGTGGTGTACGACAGGCGCTTGCGGAGGTCGTCCTTGTGGTCGTGGAATGAGCTGAGCGGACGACAAAGAGAGATTAGAGATTTGGAGAAGCGCAGTCACAGCAGCGATGCACTTCCATTGCAATCAAAGTTTTGTCAGATTCAGAAGAGAGAGAAAACAGGGACAAGGAGAACAAACGTTGGAGTAAAACGTGTTTGTGTGGGAGGGAGGGAGGCGAAGGCATGGAGTGTAATTCAGTCTGGAGTGAGAGAGGTCCCAGGCAGGGAGGCCGATGGGGATGAGATGGATGGATGGAGGAGGAATACTAATCATTTCCCATTCACAAGGAAGTAGCAGAGCTGGGAAAGGAGCTCCCATCGGTGTAATGGTGAATTTTCTTTACACCATGGCCCCATCAAATCTCTGAAAGAATAGGAAAGGATTTTTGTCCCCAGACACTGCCCATAGGTTATCCGCAGAATAATGAGTGAAAGCATGTGCCGTGTGCGAGAGGGAGAGGTTGAGTCAGAGTAGCACCGTTTCAACGCCACCACTATCAACAGCGACGTAGCAGCAGTGTTTTGGTTGCACGTTTGATGCAGGTTTCGCGCGGGGGATGAAAACACACAAACACGGCTGACTGAGGGAACAGACGTAGTAATGAAACGCTAGAGACCGGGAGCAGAAGCACTGTGCGCTCTGGGGGATTTAGCATTTTGCCAGACTGATGGATACTTGGCTCACGGAGAGGTTCGATGGCTCGGCGCAACCAACCAGCAGGCGCACCAAATGCACCTTCCAACCTCGGCCCAGCACCCCAATTACGAAGCAGGCTCTTAAGACGCAGAGAAAATAGTGTCCACAGGAAAAAACTCACAGCCTGAGCTGTTTAAATACTCGGGTCTTGTTGAGGAGCTCCACTAATAATGTCCTACCGTAACACTAGAGTAGTAGATAAACATGCAAATTTGTGCAAATTAAAAACATATTTAAAAAAATGTTTTAACATTTTGGGACAAACACTTTTTTTTGTGAGAGTTTGAACACTCTTCAGCTTCTTACACTCCTCATTCTGCCATTTGTTTGGGATTTTTATTAATTTCTCTTATTTGCATAATAAATGAAATTATACTGAGCTTGTGGTTGCGGATGTCATGATGTCGTTCAAGTGAGAACATCATCCGTACGTGAAGCGAACGCCACCACTGGGCAACTGTTGTCGCTCAGCAGGCTAACAACTTGGATTAAGGAAATAACACAGCCTCATCTTTTTATTATGCCAAAAAAAGATGAGGATGTTGGAAATATCAACATCTTCCTTGGTCATATTAAAAAAATTACAATAAAAAAAGAAAATCGTGAAAATTACCAAAAATATTTACTCGCAAGCGTCACATGGTCTCTTCTCATAAACATGGTAAACACATCCCCGTTTAAAGCAGCAATAGTTACACCGTGTAATTCCCACTAAAATCTAAAAAAAAGTACAACTTTAACAAAGTAGGTACATGAAAAAATGTCAATAAGTGAGAATTACAGGTGTTGCTAGGCAGATCCAGTCTTATGCTAACCTAAGCTAATCTAACGCTAATCATGCCTAGGGCTGCTATTAATCTACAGATAATTTATCTTCTCATTTAAACCTTTGCAAGGACATGAATACATGCATTTAACCAAATGTTGAAATATCTTTTGATGTATGAAGTTGGAGTAGCGGCTAACTGGAGGACTGGGGAAGCGGCTAGCTTGACTCGGTCTAAAGTGGTTGAAAAAGCGCAACCTTTACAGAAACAGATAGATGGATCACTCCGTAGATTCTGGCCTTGCTGCTCTCTAACAGCTGCGAGTGATGTTATAAACTCACATGGCCAGCAGCCAGAGAGATATTGTAATAGGGAAATGTGAATGTGAAATTGCTCAGGGCTCTTTTCACAAAGTAATGCTATTTAATTTATCTGAACACACAGGCATTTTTTGTAAAGGTATTACGTATTTTGTTGGCATCCAGATGTATAAGACACCTGCCGACTCACAGAGCAGCATAAACTTGGACGTCAGCTGACACGTGGAGAGATGTGAAGACAAATGATGGGAGTGAATAAATGCAGCGATGTGATTTTAATGGCTTTTTTTAATGGTCGTGAACTCTCAATGAGAATCCATTTCCATTGACTGAAATAAATGAAATGTATTCACCAATAATGAGACTGATGTTTGGAGTAAAGAGAAAAAAACTCTCCCCACACACTGACTCATCTTACCTTCTTTTCGGATGTTTGCAACCATTTCTCTGGGTTTTGAGGGCTGTTTTGCCAATATATATCTTTTTCATATTTTTCTCTGTGCCTCGCCTCTCATGTGTGTATAGCTGTTGCTGCGGGACGGCTGAATGTTGAAGCCAAGTTTGAACTCTAACCACAAACCAATAGTCAAAGCTTTAAGTCTTGCCTGGGGAGGCAGATAGGAGTTGGCTATCTGTGATGACCCTGGCGAGAGAGCAGAGGAAAAACAGCTTTGAAGTTCCACAGATTTAGCAACACATTTAGTCATGTCGACTCCGGGGAAAAACAGAGATTTTGCGTGCATTCAGAAAGTGAGACACGACAGAGTGTAGCCGAGCTTCCTGTTAGATGGGCTAAAATGAACTTAAGTGGTACACAATACCGTGAATTACTGCACCGCCATCCGAACTTTGCATGTCCTGTTCAAATGTAGATGCAAAAATATATTTTTTAATTTCTAAAATGAAACCTTTCTGTGATTTTCTTCTCTTGAGCTACCTTTTTTCAGTCACTGTTTACCTCTCCGTCTTGTTGGGAGCAATTAAATGCGGCCACCACAACACACAAGACCCTATGGAATAGAGAGTTATTGACCAGCTGACCACTGTGGTTACTCCTCAATAAATCAGGGTTATGATGAATGCCCGTGTTTCCATTTCCATCCCTCATCATTGCTCTGCGATGCTGGGGCTTGAACTCCGGTCTCCTGCACTTAATAACCTGCCACTGGCAAGCATGAAAATGCCAAGATAAACCTTTCCAGCTGCGCACATCTCTCTTCATGCCGCCCGTGATTCTCATTGGAGTTATTGTAAATGCGCATTTGTAAGCATAATGAAGTTACAGATCATAAAAACTACCAAAACATAAAAAAGATCTTTCTTTTACTAATGGAAGTTCTGTTAAAAGAGCAAGAGTCCACGTGCGAGTTTAATACATCAAGTCCAACAACAACAACAACTTTTTTCTTGTAATAATCAGAGAAAAAGGAAAGCAAGTAAAGTCTAAGATAAGTTGCCAAACTGAATTATGCTCAAATGACTGGATGTTTTATTTTTTCTGTATTATAATGCCACTGATAACACCGGGCTGTATTTCCCGCTCATCTACACGTCTCATCAATCTATGATGAGTAAGTTTGCTTCAGCCTCAGTCTTTTAGTGATACATTAGCTCTGCAGCCGTCATCCATCCGTTATCTTTACCCAGTACTCCTGTTGCGAGGAGCTGGAGCCTATTCAAGCCGGCTCTGGGCGAGAGTCGGGCTACGCCCTGGACAGGTCGCCAGTTCACGGCCAAGCTAACACACACGGAGAGAGAAACAACCGATGAAAACGCCACGCAGAAAGGCCTCCGCTGGTTAGAAGCGAGAACCGAACCACCGAACCACTGTGCTGCCCTGTAGCCATCATATGCATATATTAAACCATTTCACACATTTCTGTTTTAAAAATAACTTCAGAAATTTTAAGTCTGGAGGTTATTAACCATCAATCATGATATCTAGCTACAACTGACAGAATTAACTATGTTTGAAGTTGTGTCTCCAGTGAAATCAAAGAATTTATCTTGAGACATTGTAAACTGTATATATATCTATATATACGGCCTGTTTGACAAGCAGTTAACAGTAATGGCCTTGGGGTTTCTACATCAAGAAATATCTCTGCCAAATGTATCTGACTATTACTAGAGAGCCGCCATTTCAATAAGCGCGTAGATTTGCCTTTTATAACCCTCTACGTCCTTAAGTAAGCATAAATAGAGACGGGTTGCCAGCAGCATTACTTTTATCAGTACCCACAAAGTGGCATGGTAGCAGTTCAACAACAAACTAGAATGAATGTTTTGTCGCCCTGCTGCCATTTCTAATGGCACCACTACTTATTATTTTTAATCTCCCTTCAACATAGGCTCAGGAAACAATGGCAGGTTCTGCAAACACTGTTAACACGGCTGCTACAGCCGCTCTCTTATCTGCAAGTCACAGAGGGAGAGAGTGAGAAAGAAGGCAGAAATATTGGCTGAATTTGTGAAGGAAGTGTGGCCGTATGGAATCCGTCCTCACATACACACACATTCCTACATACCCCGCAGTGCATATGAAGTACTGCACCCTTACTGTATCATAAAACCTCCCCCAAGGGGATAAACAGCAGATCCTGGCGCCTCAGGTGTTGTTTGGGAAGGTAAACACTATCCACATAAAAGAAGAAGTCTACAGAGAGCCTCGTGATAGGCGTGCTGCCTACATGAAAAACAAGAAAAGATAAGATGTAAATCAAACGCGCTCTCTGCTCTTCAGCGCTCTCATAAGTGTTAAGAGGAGTCCATAGTGTGGATGTGAACACAAGTAAACCCTGTTTACCTGAAATACTTTTCCAGAGTGTGGCAACTTGTCACAATCAACAGACAATGCACACCGCAGGGACCACAACAAATGGTTGTTGTAATGCTGCAGACCTACATCTTGCAGACAGCTTCCTATTCCCACTCAGACTTTCTCTCTTTCACAAGAACAGCTCCAGCAGCACTATAAATTCAGAAAAAAAAAAAAAACAACAACCTTAATGCAAAACCACCTAAAGGTCACTAGCAGCCAGCATCTATCTTGGATTTACAAAGGGGAGACCTTATGGTGCCTGCAGGTTGATTTACTAGTAATGAGCCATGGGAGGCGAGCGAGGTAGAGCTACCGCCTGCCACATATGCCATTCACAGTGACCAAATAGGGGCATTAAACTTTAATGGCCGCAGTGCCATCTCTCCTGAAGTCTGCTCTTAAGTGAGCATTACGCAAAGACACCAGACTCCTGCTGTAAACATAAACCTGCATGTCCCAGAGAGGGGGCATAACTCAGGCGCCAATTTTGTTATTATCATTTCTGCTGGTCATCGTGGCATGAGTTCAGAGAGATTAAATCTGTTTAGACAGTACGTCCTACAACCAACAGGAGAGATATTGTAGGGAAAACACTGTGCAGTTTCGGCATCATTCATGTGCGGACAGTTTCGATAAGAACCGTCGCTCGTTATGTTGATATAAAAGCAGAACTGCGTTTGCATAATTTCTACGAGGCATCAACGGATGTCAATATGTTGTTATATACGGTCTCTCAGCATTGTGTGTAAAATCAAAAGTCAGGTCACTGCCCAGTCCCTAACTGCACAGGGTGCCTACATTAATACAGCAGGTCAAAGCTGAAACAGGAAGTCGGTCTAGAAAGCTGTGATTGATGTGCGCAACCCACAGCGGGCGTAATGATTTATGTATTCGCTTGTGTTTGGCCTCTGGGGATTGCGTGATTGAATGACAATGTTTCTTTGGCTGTTTTTAAACCTTACAAAGAAACCCACGCAATACAGTGTTAATGCTAGAGACAATATAATGGAGAGACAAAGCAACCAACCAAAGCATCAAGAATAGAGTAGAAATCTACAGGGGGAAAAAACGTAGCACCAAAGACGGTATTCCTCCTCTTCAAAAAAGACAATCATGTACCAGCCAAAACATCAAGATGTCATTACACTGACGCAAGCCAAGACATGAGTTTTGGGCTAAGGACGACTTTGAACACTAAGTATGAGCGGATAAACTTATTGTTTTTCTTGGCTTGTTGACTGCATGTCTTTGTGAGTGTTATTCACTCTGGGTTGAGCTGTAAATGAGGCTGGTACAGGGAAGCTTTTTGCACGTGTAGTAGAAGTATAATTAACCAAAATCACCAAATGCATCATTAAAGTGTGTTTTTATGACTTTGAGATGTTCCTAATAACTTTCCCAAGATGGCTGCTGAACAGTAAGGTCGGCCAAAACCATCTAAATAAATTTAATGTACCAGAATTATCCTTCAAATGTGTTTTTAGCAGCTCAACCGTAACCGTGATCAGAAACTTCTTATTTTTTTGTCTTTTACCCCCCATCCCGTGATGCACCACAGCGACTGAGGCTTGAGAACCACAAGTTGTATGTTTCTTCTGATGCAAGACTGATGCAGAAATACAAATGTCTCTTGTGCATACTTCACTACCAGCGGCCAGAAAAACAGCTCTGTGGATTAAGTTGCCAGAGCGATGATGATGATGATGATGACTCGTCAACACTATTTGCTGCCTCAAGACAAGAAATGCAACTGAAGAATGATCCCAACAGTGTTTTCTTTTTCTCTATTAATATTTATCTACATATCAAAGAGAAATCTTGTTGGGCTTGAAACTAATAAACTTGTTAAAGGGGAAGTACTGTTTTTTACAACCTGGACGTTAATTCTGGCATAAAATATGATTGTTTACTCACCCATATAGGTTTTGTTTAATTTGTATTCCTTCAGGAGATAGTTAGATCAGCGTATATCCATATAGTGGGAGTGACTGGGGCACCGAAACGTAGACTCTAAATAATGCGTTCATTTCCACAATATTTTGTTGTCATACGCTAGTGCTATTCCCCGTTGAGTCCGGAGTTACTGTTATCATCATCCGGAGTCTGTAGATTGACCTACAGACCCCAAATGATGTCTTCTGACCTGGATGATGTCATCTCTGAGCGCCGCATGCACCTGCGACGGTCAGCTTGTTCATCCATATTTTGCTACGGTTCATTCACAACCTCTGAATTGGAAAAATATTCAGCCATGTTGCACAAAACAAGCAACAAATTACTGGTGAAATGAACAAGTTTTCCAGCAGATAATACGTTATTTAGAGGCTGCATTTTGGTGCCCCAGTCACTCCCATTGCATGGCTATACGCTGATCTAATTATCTCCTGAAGGAATACAAAAGACCCAAAAGTTACATGGGCAAGTAAACGACCGTATTTTATGCCAGAACTAATGTCCAGGTTCTAAAACCCAGTATACCTTATAATGTACGCTTGAAGTATTGAGCCACAATAAAAAAAGAGATTCAATCAAATTATCTGAAAGTGTCCCTGACAACACATTTAAGAGTGTATATTAGGAACAGTGAAGACTTTAAGACCTGGCTATAGCCTTGCAGGTTATGTCTAGTGCTGTTCAGGGCCACAGAATTCAGCTTCTTGAAATCAGAGCCTGGTTTTGACAACGTATTGCTTCTTCCAGCACAAAACGCTCCTGGGGATAAATTAAGTGATAAAGAATAGATCCCCTGCTGTGTGTTATGATTCAAGAAACTTCCCCCAGCTCCTTTATCTGTCCTTTGCCCTTTCAACAGCATGTCAGTCACAGCAGCGAAGTTTTATTTGTGCGAGCAGAATTGTGTGTGGACATGCGTCTGACACGCTTCAGAGGAAGCAGCGAGCGCTCAATCAGTTTTGACAATTTGTAGGCAGAATTCATGCTATTCCTGATCAGATCGGAGCACAGCGGGGGAACACAGCAGGAGTCACTGCCGGGGATCTTCCCCTGCATCATGCTGGGGTATGTGAGTGTTGTGCAGTTCGGGGCTGGTGTGTTGCACTTTCTGCGTTTGTGTGCGTTTGTTTGGTTAAGACATCAGGAGTGACAGGAGGTTTATTTACCAATAAAACATTGTCCCTTATTAGCGCTCATTTCTTTTCCAATAAGCAAGTCAATACCAGACCAGAGAAAACAATTTTTCCTGGATGAAGGGTGGAGAGAGTAGATTTTGAGGTGACGTACTGGACTTTTAAATGGGCAGTAAATTGCATTCCCATCTGTACTTTGTTCCTGCCAAACCACATTCTCCACAGTGTGATAAGTGGCAGCTCAGAGCTCCTTATTGTCCAATCTAAGCCTACTTTGTTGACCTGTGTAACGAAATATATCTTTACATTAGCCAAATCACTATCTGCCACCCAGGAAAGCATAAGATGCACGACCTCAGTGATCCCAAGACAGAGGCTGATCAGCAGCTTTGGGTTTCAGCTTTGCAGTAGTTAAAGATGCTACAAATGTACAGATTTCACATGTCAAGGTCAATTTGCCAATCACAGGGAGTGAAACACAGCCTGTAAAAACAACTAGATAATCTGAAGCTCTTCCTAAGGCCAATCAGTGATGGTCTGATAAATGCAGCAATAATTGCATTACGGGAAGAATCTCTAGTAATTCACGCAGCTCTGTGGACACGTCATATTAAATTGCTGGAGTAATCTTTTCTTCTCTGCTCTCTGACCACAAGTTGATTTCCCAAATGCTGTGCAAGCTGCATTTAAGAAATCACTGTTCAACTCAAAGGTTGAAGCAGCAAGTAATTCAAAGTTTAAAGGACCGATGTTTACGATTTAGTGGCCTCTAATGGTGAGAGGGCAGAATGCAACTTTACTGCACCTCCCTGACCTTTCCCTTTCCAAGCATATAGGAGAATATCTAGAGCCAGTGTTTGTTTGTTGGGACATGTCCCCTGAAAAAATAGAAGTCTGATGGACCAAAATCACACTCTTGGAAATGAATTCATTCTTATGCTGCCTCCCAGAAAGACAAACTGCTATGCAAGATCATTTATTCCTTCAAGATCATTTATTCCTTCAGCTGTTACGCTGTTAAATAGAGTTAAGAAAATGATTATTGACTGATCTGTTCTTGGTCAGTCAACACACTTTAGGTAGGCTTTGTGCAATTCAATCATCCATTTATTTATTCAGTTATTTATTACTCATCTTTTAACTTGGCACTTTCTTATTTTTGTAGTTAATATGTGTTTCTAATAAGCACATATTACCTTTTATTCAGGGCTGTAATTTTTATCTTCTTTTACGCTATCTTTTTAAAATGTACTCTATTTCATCACTATTTATTCTGCTTTCTGCCATATATTAATTGGACTTGAACCCTGGCCATATTATGCTACTCCTGCTATGTATTATTATTGAATGGTTGCGTGTCTAGATGGTGAACTGTAGAAACTGAACTGCTCTTCGGGGATTAATAAAGCTTTCTGTATTCTGTATAACATGGCAGGCTTTTGCAAAAGAGCACCGTCTTCCTTTGTAGAGCACATTCTCAGCTAACAGGACACATTAGTCCATGGCTACAGGTGATTATATACGAATGAAAACACAGTTACGAATACTATTCAGTTTCCGATAATAGAACTTCCGTAATCCCACACACTAGCTCTTTACCAAGATTCATAAAGATTTCTGTTGTGTCTGCATTCAGGGTCAGTCAAAATCACTGTTGTTGTGAAGTTAAGCTCCATGGCTCTTCCTCTGCAGCTTTCAGTCTTTTGCAAAGTGTAGTAGTCATGTTCACTGTAGCCCTGTGTGATTCAGAAAAGTCCTGACCATTGACTTTACTGTTTATACAGACAAACAAATGCAACCCACAGGATTCCTGAAGAGCAGGCTTGAAGAGCTTAATGTGGTTGGCACTGGATGTTGCCGTCTTGGCAGTGACTCCCGGCCTAAATCCTGGCTAATTTAAAGATGTCTAGGAAGCTAACAACCTGAGATGGCACCTCTTTCACTCAAAACGTAAACATATTTCTGTTATAATGTAAAGGTCTATGTGGATCAATTCATTTTTGAAACCAGTGTCCATTCATGGAAGCCATGTTGGCTTCAACTTTCAAATCCAGAGACTGCTGCTTGGTCTTGATAATGCGTCTTCTAGGTTGGATCAATTCATGCAGTTTTGACTCTTCGCATAAGTATTTTTGTGTCCTATGTATATGCCAAGTAGATGTAAAAATCTGCTTCAGACCACATGCTCCTGGTCTGGGTTTCACCCATAAAGAGTTTCACTCACTGTATATGCAGTCAATAGTACGGGCTCCTCCGGCAAAAGCATCAACTTCATTTATTTTTTTTTCTGCTCAGCTCAACAATTCTGTCAAATCTCAACAATTAAAGTATAAAATATAATCTAACAGGAAAGACAAGCACGCCCCAGGGAAAAGAGCTTGAAATAGCAATTCCTCTTCTATTCAACAGGCTTTTAAGAATTCCTCTGAGCTTTTCCCCCTGATTTATTCTAAAGAAGCCTCTGAAAACGAGACGAGATGTTGATATAAGAGTGAGGATTTGAAGACTGGGCAACTGTAGATCTGATATTAAGAAAGTAAAAATATTCCACTTAACAATTTGTCCGTTTCTTTATAAATGAAGAATCAAAAGATGTTCCTCGCCTGTTGAAGGCACAAAACCTTGACCAAAAAATGAATTTGCTGTAAAAGCTTCTGGGCAACAACTCGGACAATGTAATAGACTTCAGATTCATCAGGTCAAATGAAGTTCATGTCACCTACAGTTCAGATGATGTTTTCTCTCATCAAAAACACAAAACAATTCTGGCTGTTTGGAATTTAATTTGTTTCACAGCTGTGGGCAGAATTGTGCGATGTGTTATAAAGTTTTGCATGGTTGTAGAAACAACAGTGGTTAAAAAAGAGGTGAAATTAACAAAGCTGATAAAGATTTACTATTTCATATAGCTGTGCCGGAACGTATAGACAAAACGCCCCCTCTTGACCATCTTTCAGTCTGTGCCTCCAGCAATAAATAGACAATATTATGGCTCTGGAGCTGCACAGCGCTGCAGGCCAGCTTCTCATTGTGCTCTTCACCCCTTCATAACCCTTCCAACAGCAACAATAGTCAGACACAGAGAGAGAGAGAGAATAAAACAAAAACAAAGAGGTGGTCTGCTGAAGGGTATATTCACACAATTTGTATTATACATGTGCGTTTTGTCCACGGCCCCGAGTTAAGAAATCTCCATTGTTGAAATTCTGTGAAAGAGAATGAGTTCAGTCCTCGCTGAGGTTGCCACGACAACACAGTCGTGACATACCTGTGCTCTCAGTCTGGCAGAGGACAAGATGTGATCGCCTCACAGATTGTTGTAGTACATATTTCAGTACTCTAAACTCTACTGTATAAGTTTACTGTATATAGTGTTTTATATTTTTTATTTTTCATAGCTTTATGGTTCATTCTGTGTTCTTACACTGTCATATTCAAGCTGTCTGATCCCTCCAATATACTGGGCTACAGAAACGCCTGCAAAAACAGATGACATTCCCAACAGCCATTAGCATGTGCTTAATGCTAAGTAAACAAGGTAAACATTACACCTCGTAGACATCAGCATGCTGGTGCAGTGGGCATATTAGCATTGCTAACAATTGCTCAAAATGTTTCTGTGCCTATGCGTAGTCTAACTGAGCAGCTAAAATAGTACATTTAAAGTTATTATGCTTCAGTTTTTGTACTTCAGTTCCCCAGCGTCACCTTTAAAGTGATGCGCTAGCTAACTGTCTTTTTACAAAACCAACTGACACTGATGTTAGTATTAATTTTCATCATGGGATGCACATAACCAAAATACACTACTACTAATATATTCTTTTTGTCGAAAATGAAAACATTTTTGATTCATAATACATCACAAAAGTTCTTGTTTTGATGATTTTATGAATGTCTAAAAACTTAACCGAATCCAAAGATGAGAATTAATACATGTTGAAGTCTGTCCAAACAAACCATCACCTCCTCCAACAGCCACGGTCAATTGCTCCTCCTTGGTTCTCTGAAAGGATTTTCGCCATACTTAAAAAGTCAAAGCTGAAGCTGTTTCCGTTTTCTTATCATAGAGTTTGGTCTCCACTAACTTTTAAGCTAACTGCCCCTATATGTTCACTAGTAAGGTGCTGACTTTGTTGCTAACCCACAGGAAAGTCCACCATTCTCTGCAGGTACATGTGAGCTATACTTTACACATATGAGTCATTTGATTTTGTTCATAGCGTGAGGTTAATTACAATTTCTTTAAGGAGATGCATGATGTACTTCAGTGCATGAGTGAAAAAAGAAAATTCTCAACATTTTCCCAACTTGATAAAAGAAACTACTGCTATAGGCGAATTTAACCAACTTCTTGGTTAATCTCCAAATAAAGGACTACTTTGCCTCCTGTAGCAAATGTTGTACAGTGGCCCAGCGAAGCACAAACACTTAAAACAGCCGTGATGGCAAATATTTTCCGTTGGAAAAAAAGAAGCTTGTGCTTTTCCACCTTCAAGCCTTTTTCTCTTTATCACCACAACCCAGCTAGGGACATCTGGAAATCCACCATGCATAACACGGCAGGAGGCTACCAGGGGTTAGTGTGTGCATGTAGGCTGAACATACAGCAGCGTGCACAGCGCTCCAGGGGGCAATGAAGTGTTTATTGAGGTGTAATGGGTGCAATAGGTGCGGAGTTTGCTCAACATGTAGCCAGTAAAAGAGTTGTGTGTTTATGTGTTCGACAAAACGCCTCTTGTGTGCTGGAGGTTTTGTCTTTAGCCCAACACACAGCAGAGGCTGTATCAACAAATTATTGCTGATATAATAGGAGCAGCCTCTGGACCGTGACACTGAACGAGAGAGATCAGGACCAAAGCTAATGCATAAACAAGAACTACCAAAAACATGATTCATCAGAGTACCAATTGAGTGGGGCCAGTAAGCTCCAGTAAACTTTCTGAGCTGAAGCTTCAGGATTTTATCTGCGACATTAAAATGCCACACATTTCAACTCTTCAGTCATACAGCACATAGACTTATAAAAGCCTTGAGTTCTATTGTATGTGCGCTCCAGAGGCTTATGTTGCTCATCTGACCCTGCCCTGTTGGCTTTTGACGGCGCTGTATAAATGCTAGTGGCAGACAGGCGTATCTCTAATAGTCCAGGGAGCGATAAGGGTGGTGAGGTGGAAGAGAGAAGACTCAGACATGTGATTCACATGGGTCTAAATCAGAGAATACGGACACGTGTGCACACTCGCAGACAAAAGTCAGCCCATCCATTGACGATGCTCCAAAGCTGATCCCTAATCAGCCACTTCCAGATGCTACAGTAGGCCACCCTCACAAATGGCTCCTGCATAAATCCCTGTCTTGGAAATAATTAGACAGAAGAATGAGCGGGTGGAGAGGCGGCACACTGCTCCGGGCTAACCTGAAGGGAGACTTCGGATAGCATCTGCTTTTGGAAGCTACGTGCCTAGCTTAGGGAGGGACGAGAGATGAACAAACAAAGCCTCTTCAGGCATATTCCTCAAAGTCTTAGTGAAGCCAAGCAGGCTAGTGGGAGTAGTCTCCCAGGGGCTGGGGTTGGTGCTGGTGGCAAAGTGGGTCATTAATAGATACAGCTGATGAAGGTAAGATGAAACATTTGTAGAGGCCTAATTAAAAGAAAAAAGCGAGTCGAGTGATTAAACTTTTTTTTTTTTTTACCCACCATGCTTTTCTGGTTTGTACAGTTTTAACCACTTGTCTGTCCTTGGACTATTCAAAAGGAATCTCAACAGCTGTGCAACATTGTGTGGCCCTGCGTACTGAAAGGCACTTTCACTCTTCTTTCACTGGCCAAATGTGAATTCTTGTCATTTATGGAAAATGTAAGGAAGAACTTTCGTCTGTCAGCAAGTACTTATTAAAGGAGAACTACTGTTTTGTACAACCTGGACCTTAATTCTGGCATAAAATCCGATCATTTACTCACCCATATAACTTTTGTGTAATTTGTAGTCGTTCGAGAGGTATTTAGATCTGCGTATATTTATATAGTGGGACTAGTGCTATTCCCCGTTGAGTCCGGAGTTACCTGTTATCATCATCTGAGGTTTGTAGATTGACCTACAGACCCCTGATGATATCTTCTGACCTGGATGATGTCATCTCTGAGCGCCGCGTGTACCTGCGACTGTCAGTTTGTTAACCTGTAATTTTCTACTGCTATGGCTCGTCCACAACCTCTGATTCGGAAAAAATATTCAGCCATGTTGCAAAAAACTAGCAACAAAATATTGGTGAAATGAACGAGTTTTGCAGCAGATAATGCGTTATTGTGTTATGTTTCGGTGCCCCAGTCACTCCCACTATATGGATACACGCAGATCTAAATATCTCCTGAACGACTGCAAATTAGGCAAAAGTTATATGGGTGAGTAAATGATCATATTTTATGCCAGAAATAAGATCCAGGTTGTAAAAAACAGCTTTTAAAGGGACACAGGATTCCCTTTTAAATACCGCATTTGGGCCATCTCAGCTTTTTGTTTCGGTTTGACGTTTGTTTTGTAGTTTTTAGACACTTCAGCATTTCCTCTCTCTGACAAAGACTATATTAATAATCTACAAATAAACGAAGAACAGCAGTTACGGCAATCTATTATACACAATACTTTGAAGCGGAAAATTAGTACAAGATGGAAAACGCCAGACCTACCAAAACAGCTTATTATCTACCTTAATTGAAAAGTCATTAATTTCATAAAAACATACTTTCATTTGGCTAATAGTCTCTTAATAGCCTCAATGTCTCGTGTGCTCTTCGTATTGTTGGCGCTGCATGTGAAGACCGAGTTGGAGAAAGGTTTTGTCAGTGCACAATCATCTCAGTTTCACTGGCATTGATTTCCCTCAGCTTACAAGTAAAGAAGAAAACAGCCCTCTGTGATGAGCTTCGGCTTATTAACTATGACAAGAGTCGTTTCGGAAAGCCGAGGAGGAGCGGTGCACGGTGGGCTTCTTGGGGAAGCTGATGGTTTGTTTGGACAGCCTTCAACACTTATTAATTCTCATCTTGTGCTCAGACATTGAAACTTCCTGATTTTCTTTTAGTTATATCATCAAAACAATAACTTTCAGGATGAATTATAAATCTAAAATGTTGGGATGTTGAATAAATCCTTCCTGCCAGTCCCTGTTCAGTACTGGAGCGAAGCTTAGTGCAGCAGATCCAATGTTTGTGCCATCTTTCAAACAGTGATGCATTAATTACAAGTTGCCGAAAGGATTAGCACACATTGTTCGCTATCCCTTTTTAAAATATTTTTCCCCCTGCAAGATTAATTAAAGCTCTTTCCACTGTACAGGAAGTTTGAAACTCACTTCAAAGACCCAAAGTTTCCCCGTGGACGCCACCTTATCCGAGGTGCTGTTTGCTTTAATTATGTAACCAGGAAGCAGGGATCATCTCCAAAATCAATGTTTCCTCACCACTTGGAGGCTCAGACTGGAGGTGAAAGCAATTAACTTCTAGATGTTATATATGATCACGTTGTGCTGATTAGAAAAGCCACTTAAAGGCAACACCTGAAGGAACGCTTGACTATGTACTACCTAAAATGCAACACGATCACGTGTCTTCTCTCAAGTAAAACAAGCATCCACGGGCTCTTCCTTCCTGCTCTGCCTCTCTCTCTCTCGTAATCTATACGGGATGAGGAGTTTGGTTTGATGAGAACAACTTTTTTTCTTATGGTGCACTTGTTCAGCCGCAATTACCTCTCTGTGGCATCATCTCGCCTGCTGAATGAACATGAGAGTTAATTGAGGGCTCTGAAAACATTCGGTGCCTCGTTATTCTCACGGCGATAAAATCCAACTGATCTGATTCGACAGAGAGAGAGAGAGAGATAGAGAGAGAGAGAGCGAGATCACATTTGCTTCAACTAAATCAAACAGTCTCGAGCTACCTCACTTCCTTTGCTGCAGTGAGTTACAGTCGCAAAAGCTTCAGTTTACTCAAACACGCTGCACAAACGTGTGTTCGCGTTCTCCTAACACGCTGCGCTGTTGAATGCACGGCAGCCCACCCAACCCTTTTGTGTCAAAGCACTCAGACTATGCAACACATGGACGGAAAGGCACAACAGCTACAGAAGAGCACTCAGAACAATCATCATTTTAGCAAGTGTGCCAAAGCAAGTGCACACACTTTTTTCAGAGCAGCTAGCGTAACCAAGCATGCACTTCTCCGCTTTCTTGCCTTACCGTTTATTTGCTTTTCGCCTCATTTTCAGCAGATAAGATCACTACATTCATGTGCCAGTGCATCCCCTCAGAGCGGCATGCATTTAGAAAAAGGCTCCTCTAATTCTGACTGGAGACAGGCTGGTAGGCAGAGAGAGAGCGAGAGGAAATGAGAGAGGGAGCTGAGGATTGAATGGAGCAGGAGGAGGTGTGGGAAGAGGAGGGGCTATGGGAGTGATGGAGAGAAGGGGGAGAGATAGATACAGAGAGAAAGAGGAGGAGAGGTGCGGTGGAAGTGTCACTGCCAGGAGGGGTAAAAGTAAAAGTGGCTAACCTCGTGTCATGCTGCATCTCTCCATCAGATTCCTGGCACGAAGGGAAGAAAAAAAAAAGAGAAAGAAAGAAAGGGTGAAATGATTAGATATATTTATCAAGCAGATTTATCTGGCGCCGCTGCTGCCACTGCATGCCGCGCGGAGTACCTCTTATCAGGTGTTTAACGAGCTCGCCGAGTGGCTATGTCTCAGCAAACAAATATATCCATTATTTCTCCCCCCCTCTCTGTGCACACATCAGTGGTGGGAGCGTTAAGTGAAAGAGAGGAAGGGGGCAGAGCAAGAAATGACAGATTAACAGTCTGAAAGAAAAATGCTGCGTGCTGCAGAAACGGAGAGAGAGAGAGAGAGAGAGAGAGAGAGTGCCCAAGGGGTGAGAGGCAGACTTATACATAGTGGAGTTGTTTGAAGAGAAACAGCCAGAAGTGAGTGACAGAAAATGGAAGGCAAATGTAAAGAAACTAAAAGTTGATTTGAAAAATGGGAAATGCACTTCTTGGGTTTCTCGACAAGACTTTGAATAGAAGATTCATCTCTTTAAGGTAAACGTGGAGCTCGCCAGTTTTCTTAGCATAGGGGCACCACACATGTCACATTTTAAAGCCCAGTTTCTTCTCTAAGCTAATCATGAGCATGTCAGCAGACATATTTTCTGTGGTGTTAAACCACTGCGTTAACACACAATCCGATTTGAAATAGCAGGTGAATAGATAAGTGTGGCGCCCCCCACCCCCGCTTTGATTTATCACATCGTCATACATGTAAACCTGCAAACAGAGAAGAATGAGAGAACACGTTCTTGTTTGCACACGTTTATTTGTTACATATGCATTATGCATGACTGGGAATTTCCTGAGAGGATTTACCATTAACATTTTCTCTTAGACTTAACTCTTTGGTGCAGAACCAATTACCCAATGCAGTCCGCTGACTGGAGTCAACACAGGAGAGCACATATAGAGACAAATTTATATTGTGAAGTTCACACAAGAGGCCGAGAAGTCAGACTTTTATTCCCCTCTGTGGTTAGTGCTGCAGGAGGCTGGCATTCTTGCAGGTGCTTGCGTGCTCGCGTGTTGCACGTGGCTCTGGATTTATTGTCGAGGATTCAGCAAGGTATAATGAATGTCACAGGTACGCAGCTCCGACATACAGGTTTTGTAGGAGTGCAGCGTGTGTTTGCGGCCGTGTGTGCTGTGTTCCCCGGCGTTGTGTGGGTGTTACAAACAGTGCGAATGATACAGCAGCAGCAGCAGGATGACTCATACAGCTACTGAATGAGACAACGCTCAGTAATCCCCTCTGTCCATCCCTCCATCCCAGCATCCCTCTGTGAGGAGAGGGCAAGCCTGGAGAGGGGAAGGGGAGGGGGGCGAATGGATCGGCATTCCTGGAAGGCTTCACCGAATGATAATCAGCCAATCTGGATGTATGTTCAGTGATAAATGTATGTGTTTGCGTTTCATTTTAAATGAAAACAAAAAGGGCTGCACCACCCAGAGCACCAGATGCTGGTTATAGTTAGTACAGCAGAGATTGTGGTAGATATCACAGTTAAAGAGGCTCATATCACACAAAAAGGCTCACTGTTCATGACTAATAAACAAAAATGTTGAAGCTGTAGACCTGACAGCTAAACACAACATGACGCATAAATGTTTAGCTCACAATTATCTGTTGGTTCATATTCCACAAGGACTTCATTTCACATTTTCAGTTGATTTATTATCATAAAAATAAAAAAACTTCTAATCCCTATCCCGATGATATCAAACTCCATTTCCGATTTGTGTACATCATTTTCTCTGCATTCACGTCACTCGCATTTTAGAATTGCCTTTCTACCGCGCTGGTGGTTTTCATTATGACTGGCTGAGTCTGCCGTTCCCGTGCTACAGTAACATACAAACCATTCACGAGAGGCCACGCGCGCATTTACTCTGCAGCGACGGAGAAAACAAACGCCAACACATTCACACATTTCTCATACATGGGAAGACGGCATTTATAGCATCGTGCAATGAGTCGTGCAGCATTTGCATTTTAAGCGCACACACTGGTTGCTGTTCCTCTAGTGCATTTCTCAAGGCGTATTCTCGATGCGTGTTTGCTTCCCTCAGTGTCTGAAGGTGTTTCATTTCAAACAGAACTCTGGTACTTACTACCACAGAGTAGGCATGGCTGTCAATCTTAACTTAACTTTGTATATCAGTTAAGTTTAATGTACCTTGGACCAGGTTTTAGAAAAGTGCATTTAAAGGATTCGTTTGGACGATCGGCCAAAACGATGCAGAACATCTGCGTTTAAACCAAAACGCATCTCCAAGTGGATGGCCCCTTAGACATGTACTACCCACCTAGACCAGACCAGGCACCACCACCCCACAGTAGTGACACTCCTTGATGGCAGCAGCTATCCCTAGCAGGATGCAGCCTGACACAGATACACACAGGAACTACTCAGAAAACAAGAAGAACAGCTCAAGGTGTTGGCCTGGCCTCCAAATTCACTAGATCCCAAAACTGATCAAATATCCGTGGGATGATCCACAGAGGCCCCTTCCCTCAACCCACAGGGGGTGTTGTCAGACAGAATTAATTCTCTGATGAATTACAGTTGTTTTGGAGGCACAAGGGAGACCGCCACAATATTAGGAAGGTGGTTATAATGTTATGCCTGATCGGTGTATTATATGGATAAGACATGTATCAGCATTGTCATTCAGAGTGCAGCGGGCACTTTTCCTTTATATCCTTATTTAAGGAAGCTCCGTCCTCTCTTGCCCAGTGACCCACTCAAGTCGCTAATTGTGTGAAAAGCAGCAGTTTTCTGACTCGACGCCAAATGTATTCCTTTTAATACCTACACCCACTCATCGGCTGAACAGTTGCTAGGGAGCTGACACCGTGAATAAATTCTAGTCAGGAAGCTTCACCCCAAACATCACCGTGCTTCCTGACTCATGTGCATTGGTCAAAGTCCTCTCATTTTGAGGCAGAGTATTAGTACAACAGTGCAGCAGGCTGTGAGAGGCCACAGTACTGAGTGACATTTCTTAGCCCGAGGCTCAAAGGCACAAAAAAAAAAAAGGTAGAGGAATGTGTTTAAATTATTTATGTATTAGCTACCTTCACACAGGCAGCCAAGCAGGATAGTGAAATTTGTTTCAGACTCAAGCCATCTTTCTCTCTTTTGCTTTGAGTAAATAAACTGTAAACAAGTAGGATGCATTTTTAATATCCCACGCCAATGGGGCTGGTACTTTCCCTGTGCTATCGCTCTGTTCAATGTTTGAAGTGCAGGGAGATGCTAATGCATTTGAATGAATGAATATAGACCTTAACTGTAGAACTCCTCTGAGAACATCCTGGTTATGAAAACGGTTCATTCAAACTGCAGGTCTTGCTGTGATACGGAGTTTTGAAAAGAACAAGGATATGTTACACTCATGCATTACATCCCTGCGCATGTACAGGACAGAATAATTCAGACTCCCCATTCGCATCTCGTTAATGAATAATCGTGTTTGCAGATTTTGTTTGCAAGTGGGTGATGTGTCAGATGCAATTAAGCAAAACACCAAACATAAATGATTCACATCTAATAGGTCTGAGAAGAGTAACAGGCAGCCAACAAAGAGGAGTGTGATGCAATTCGCTGTATCAAAGCCTTGAATAAGGGCTGAGTGAAATCATCAGAGACTTGTGTAATTTTATTCATTTGGCTCCTCGTTTCCAGCAGTCTACATCTGCTCTTACCGCGTGATGAGGAAACATGACACAAGGCTGCAGAGAGAGCGTATGTTCCCGTCTAATATAATCCCTCAGATTGATTAATGAAAGGCAATTCACAACTATACATAATAAAGTAATGGTCTAACAACTTCCTATACGTTGGAAAAGCCAAACAGCACATGTTGTCTGTGGACACACAAGTCTGGCCAGTTCATAATTTAAACATGTAGCATTAAAGTAAAGTCTTGGTTGACGCAACCCTGCTACGTGTTCTCGGGATCCGAGAAGCATATTTTAGATTTATGTTCTTAAATAACTCATTGCTATCATATTGAAAGCAGAGGGTGACTGCTTAAAGTGCATTAACAGAGACGGGTGGTAGTTCACCTACTTGATTAAATTGCCAAATGAAATCCTGTACATACAAAAACAGCAGCAGCGGCATTACCAGATGCTAACTGGTACTACTTTCTACAAAAGAGCAGTAATTTGTTGTCATGACTACCAGCTGCACAACAAACGACTTATGTCCAGTGCCGACATACTGTAGAGTGCCAATAAAGACTGTACAGAGGCCAGTATAGTTCAGTTTCAGTCTGTGTTTGAACTGTTCTTTTTGACCATGGCACCAGCTCTGGTTGGTGGCAAAGCCTTAGCCAAACCCGTCATTCATTATTCAGCAACGTCTGCCTTAACATTTCCAAGTAGAGCTTTGATTGCAAATGTTGATATTTGTGTTAAACGCTCTTCGTACAGCAAGGCAACGTCGCGTCTCTGTTTTGAATATTTAGGTGGTCAAGGTCTGGTTTGTCTAGGTCAGCGTGCCGGCCGTTCAAAATGTTGGCACCGAAGCTAAAAACAAACCGCAGTGCCCTTGTGGTTAAGGCATTTCAGAGGCTGACCGTGGCCCACAGTGTTGGCTGATTTAAATGCTCTGCTGCATTCCATTACCTTGCTTTTTCTCCTCTAATATCCTTTTATTTCAGTACTAGTGAAACAAAATTAATGCCGATATTCTCGATTTAATAGAATTCTGTCCGTCTGTGTTTTGCCGTAGGCGATACCGTGCAACTGGAACACTGTTTTTCAGAAAAAGTCTTTCTTTTGTCAAACTTTTTTCTAGCACAGTTCAAAAATGGAATTCCATGTTACCTCCACTGTATTGGTATAAAGGTAGAAATCTCAGAAAGAGATATCCGAATACGTGCATAACAAAAGCTAGAGAGCTAGAGAAAAGGACTTCTGTATTTTTTAAGCCAATACATAAAAGTAGCGTTTTACTCACAGTGATATTAACAGGTCTGGGCAATGAGGTAGACCTGTAGGACATTCTGGGAAATCCCTCTGGCCAGCTGAAGACAGGGCAAGGGTTACTCCGACCGCTTGAGGCCAGTTGAGGAGGAGGGATCTCATAACTGGGGATTACCACTTTCTTCTCCTTCTCCTTCCCTCTTTCTGTCATTCTGTCTTTCTCCCCCCAAGAGCGCTTTTCTCTTTCTTTAGCCTTCTCCTTCCCCTTTTCACCCCCTTTGTCTCTTTCCCAGGTGCTCTCTTTTCTCTTCTCCCTCTGCTTCCCTTTCTCCATCGCCAAGCCTCCGTTTCTGTCCCATAGAATCCTGTTTTCCCGCTCCATCCCTCTCTCCATGCCTTTCTCCGTGCCTTTCTCCAGCTTTTTCTCATTCCTCTCTTTCCCAAGGGTGCCATTAGCTACAAGTTCATCAAGCTGCCTCACTCTGTCAATGTCTGTCTCGAGATAAAGTCTCCCAGTGGACGGCTGCGCCTGGACCTTTGTACATAGCTCTAGATTGTGCTCCGGGTGTGAGTGACTTTCCCCTTTGACTTTCTTCAACACATCCCCGGGCTCTAAGACCTTACAGCTAGGTAATGTCTTGCTCCACTGCTGGATGGAGCTCATAATGTCCTTTTCATACTCCTTGATGGTCTGAAGGTTCAGGCTGGTCGGGCTGTACCACGAGTTTGACGTTGACGTAGTTGTGTTAGCTGGGGCTGAGTGCGGCGGTGGGTGTGAAGGGGTCGATGGCGATGGCAGCGGTGGTGGTTGAGGATTTTGGTAGCGATGTCGGAGAGTGGACTGTTGCTGAGGAGGACCACCGTTGGTTTTTAACACCCTGCATGTCACCTCATTCAGAAACTGTGAGAACTTGTGCTTGTCATCTGGCGTTTCATCGTGCTGATGGGACGAACCTGAGGAAGCACTCTTGTTCAGGCAAGATGAGGACTCACTCTGGGTTCCCGTGTCTTTTCTCAGCACTGTGCAGGGTCTCTCAGGAGTGCATTCAGCTGCAGCAGCAGGGCGTGAGAAGATAAGATTTTGGTAAATGATTTCTTCCTCAGCCTTGGCAGCGGAGGACGCTTGGTTAGCGGAGCTGTTTTTTTCACTTGATTCCTTTGAGTCCTCATTGCTATCTTGCTTAACAAGAGTTCGTAGCAGGCAAGTGGCCCCTGAGCTCCAGCTATTTGTATCCCAACTACCATCATCATCACTAGAGCTGCCATTGCCACTCTGTAGGCTGGGACTTGTACTCCGCTCACTTGGACTGGGGCTGGAGTTGTCCAGACTGCCCAGTGACCGCCTTTTCAGACGAGAGAATGATCCCCTTAGGTTTGGTAAAGAACTCTGGAGGCTGGAGAGAGATCCTTGGAGACTCAACAAAGATCCTGGGAGGCGGGCAACGCACCCCTGGAGGCTGGACAGGGAGCCCTTGGGACTTGGACTAGTAGTGCTGTGAAGATCAGAAACAGAGCCTTTGAGTAAAGGAGATGATTGGCGACGCACTGGAGGGTCCTCCTCTTGGTCACTGTAGGGTCCAGAGAAAACAGGGCAAGAAGCGGTGGAAGAACAGGAGCCACGATCCTGCCGAGTTGAGGCTGTTCTGGATCTTGGTTGTCTCCGCAAAGTAGCCATTCCAACTGCCTTCTTTCCACTACTTCGCTCAGACTTTGGTGATCCTTTCTGTACAGACTCAAGCCTGAGACCACCGTCTGAAATGGACACGCACAAGTGAACCATGTCAGGCTCAATCCAATGGCTTTCTATCCTCTGGCTTTGCCCAATTTCAATTGTCTGCCCTAGTTGTCCTGGCCTCCAACAGTGCACCCAGGCTGTTGCAGTGTGACATACTTTCACTGCTCCAGCGTGGTACTCGGTGATATCCAAAAGAGGTTAGAGTCTGGTAGTCATTTGGATGTTAACCAAATCATTACCATTCATATAGTGACACTGTCCGTTCATTTTTTTTCCTTTTTAAAATAGCATTATAGATCAACAGCTGCATCACCAGTGGTTTGTCTGTGGGCATCATCTGTAATGAATTGTGTATTGACATGGATGGCGTTGGACAGCAGCTGGGTATCCAGGTCAGAGATATTGACCACTGGTACCACGTGAAATCTGCTTTGTGTGCAGCAGGCAAGCAAAGTGGCCAAAGATTGATTGGTCGCACGTGGTGTTTTTTTTGAGGTTTGTTGATGTGTTTGTTAAACTAAAATGAACGCACAAGCCTTACACTGATTAACTTTAACCTGCCCTTCAACACACACTTGATGAAATTAATTTGTCACTCAAAGAATCTATTTCATCTTAAGAGAGAACGTCTCACTGGGATTGCGGTATGCTGCCGAGGCAGCATCTGTTGCCTCTTGGTCAGATGGAAAGGAGGCTCTCCAACAGATGTTACCTTGTATAGATACCAGGCCTTTAAAGCTGTGATCAGCAGCCTTCGCTCTCAAGCTGAAAGGAAAATACATATTGGTAGAACTACAAAGCTCAACAGATTGCTTCCCTAAACATAAAAATCTCTGAAGTTGACCCTGAGTAAACCAAACATTTTATTAAAAACGCTGAGCATTAAAAGTCAGCCGAAACACGTCGTGCACAGGATTTACGACATCAGTTAGAGAATAAGAGCTGAAGAAAACAACACAGTAACCTTTAAGAGCCCAACAGAGAGAACCTCCTGGTCTGGCACTGATAAACATGCACATGTGACCACATGTAGGCTCTGGCTATGGGACACCAATATCAAGCAGCCTTGCATAACCACCGGGCAACTAACAGCATTGTTGTTGCAAAGGTGAAAACGCACACCATAATGGAGCAAATCGTATTAAAATCAAACCAATTCAATACATATCAATTATGTCTGTGTAGCTGTGATAAACTGCACCAAGCACCATTTAAATACTTGCAATGAGGACCTTTAAATACAAAGATTTTATTATAAGTTTCGTAATATAAACGAGGAGTGGAGGAGGCACATTCCAGTATTTGCAGTATTTGTTGCACTACACCTAGAGTATCCTACGCACCTGGTACTGCAGGGGCTGATAAATATTTTGAATGTCGACCTCAGTATACTTTAAAATTATGTTTTAGCTTAGCATCATGACTGTGGGGAAAAAATAACATCAATAAAAACATTGTATTACTCTTTGTTCTGCTTTCCATTTGTTCATTCCAAGTGTCCCTTGGTAAGTGTTCCCTCAAACTGTGCAGGTCTGATTACAACACAAAGGAGGGTACTCAACCAAGCAGGAAAGGGACTGCCTGACTGTGAATGAACAGTGTGAAGCTACTCCAAAGAGGCAGATGGCTCAACCATTGAAAAAAAAAACAACCCTCCCAACAGCTGTTCCCTCTTTAATAAAAAAGTAAAAAGAAGTATTTGAAGATGGAGGTGTACAGAATTTTGACAGAGAGACGGTTCAGGGACGACCAAAGAAAAGAACACTAGAGGGAAAACTCGAAGACAGCAAACTTTCTGGTATAAACTCTTCCTTTTGTTCTCACCATTGGACTGAGGGGCTCTAGGCCTATTTGTTTCAAAGTAATCACATTTTAAATTCTACTGGATTTAATTACAAAGAAGCTTAACAGCCAAGAGGTAGTCGTTTATCACCGGTATGCTTAGCAATTCCTGTGTGATACATCTTGTCCCTGCCAATCCTCGCACCTTCCAGAGCCTTACTATTCTGCCGCAGCAGTTCTGCCGAAGCCGTGTCACTTTGCCACAAATTATGCGCTTGCATTACAGACCACGTCTTCTTTTTGTCAAAGTTTAAGACGGGACAGGGTTTATTTAGGAAAATGTACAATAAACACCCTCATTATAAATAGAGGTTTTGTTAGCAACTTTTTTGCCTGTTATCTTATCTTATATCACCCATAGGAGAAAATTTAGGTTGGTGCAGCAGTATTAAAGGGGAATTACCGTTTTTTTCCAACCTGGACCTTATTTCTCGTATAAAATACGATCGTTTACTCACCCATATAACTTTCGTGTCATTTGGAGTCGTTCGAAAGATATTTAGATCCAGCGGAGTGCTGCGTATGTGTGGGAGTGAGCTGGGCACCAAAATGCAGCCGCTAAATAACGCTTTATCTGACTCAGTGGGGAATAGCACTAGGGTATCATAACAAAGTATTGGTGAAATGAACGAGTTTCGCGGCAGATAATGCAAAAAACTCATTCATTCTCCTTTAAAATAGCAGTATTAGCATAATGGTAAGAAAATAAAGGATTTAAACTGTAAAATGTGCAGGTATGTGTACACCCTGTGTGCAATGGCTATGCCGCACTTCCAGGGAGACAACAGTGTGTATAAACAGTACATGTGCAAGGGGATTACATGCAGTTTGTTTTGACGTGGCAAATGAAGTAGGTGGTGTCTGCTGTCAGTTGAGGCTAGAGGTCCCGGGTGATGTGGTGTTGTGCAGCCCAGTGGCGGTTGGCGAGAAATATTCTCCTAAATGCTTTGAGGATGCACGAGTCTGGTGCTGAATGCGTTCCCGACTTGCCTCATCTGGACGCAGAGAGGATGAGAGTGGGTTGCTCATGATGGATTTTTTCAGCTTCCCCCTCGCCCTCTCCGTCATTGCTTCTCTACCAGGGGGGTCAAACATACATTTTGGTTCGTGGGCAAAAACTGACTCACCAGAGGGTTCTGTCTGGCCTGCAGGATGGATCTTACATAGAAGAAATTAACTGCGATTTTTCAATAACATTGGCACCTATTCCTCATTTGCCCACTAAGGGTTGCAGAGTTTGCGTTTTGCAAAGGGACAGTTACTTCACTACAAGAAAAAAAGATATTTATAGTTCTGCTTTAGGTCAAATTGGGCTGAATTAAAATGAGTTTGACACCCCTATTGCCCATTTTGTTGGTATCACAGGTCCAGACACCACTTCCCTAGCACACAACAGCAAAGGAGGTGATTCTGGCCAGTTCAGATTGGTAGAACATTGTTAACAGCCTAGTGTACGCATTAACGGGCATGAGTCACCCTGCTCTGTCCTTTTTTGTAGAGGGCCTTGGTGTTTCAGCATTAAATAGAGCCTTACAGCACTTTTAGCATGGGTGCACAGTCTTAGTGTGGTTTTTATACATTTGCATAACTATTTTAAAGCATTACACAGCAGTTTTGGTGCCAAGTCTTTACCACACTGTACCTAGCAGCGAGTTTGTGGATTAGTTAGTATTAACAGTAACAGTAAGGTTCGTGACAAAAAAAAAGAAAAATTTGTTTCTGAGGCATCAAAAGTCAAATCACATTCAGCTGGATAATAACGTAATCAGATGCAGCAAACCCGAGCCCAGTTCTTTGAACAATACACACTGGTTTTGCTAATAAGATCTCTGCCGACTCATCATATCCTCTGAGTGCGTCCTGATCCCTCAAAGCTTCCATAGCTGAAACACAGCGATCACATTGCCTCATTTAATTGCTTCAAGCATCTGCCTGATGAAATCTTCAGAGATATGCTCTGACATCTCTCTAAGCTTCACATGCACAGATTTAGAAACACTGCTTAGTATCTGGTGTTTGCTGCGCATTGCGTCCTTGTTGATTACAACACCATGAACATAAAACTTACCGGCATAACGAAACAAATTACCGTCCATGTAATTTTAACCAGTCAGGTAATTGTATTATCGTGAAAATACAAGAAACGCCCAATCAACGCCTTGTTTTCTGCCCAGATCAAGAGATGGCTGCTGTGTATACCAGAGTCCACGGCATCAGGGAACCACTGTGAGCATTTATCTGCCGAACATACTCTACTAGGTCTGCAAGCATGAATATTTGCAAGACCGACTGCTCAGCTCAGCTCAGCTCAGCTCAGTGTGAGACAGTTTCCTCCAGTTGCTGCTGAAGAAAACCAAAGCCGGCTACAAGCAAAGCAAGACTCACTCATTCAACTTTAATGTAATTTTAGCCACTTCCATTTAGGGACCCACGTGATGTTTCCCTTTCTTTTTATTAATGAGCACTCAAACAAATGGCACACCCCTGTTTTTCCCATTGATGTCAACATTGATGTTGTCATGGGAACAGTGTTTTTTTTTTTTGATAAGGATCCATCTCTCTTTTAGTTATTTATTTATTTATTTTTCCCCCACCTAGAACGATCTGTATAGGTTTCCCTCTAAATGCCAAGGCAATGAAACCGGCACCTATAGGAAATGTCAGCAGCACTGTCTGATGAAGGATATGAAATCTGACAGCCGAGACAAGCAGTATATTTCATTTTCATGTCAAGAGGAGCCCTGTGATAGTGCATCCTTTTCATTTAGGGGTGGAAAGACAGTAAGGAGCCGTAAATTGAAATGAATGGAGCAGCTCTACGGAAAAGCTTCGGATAGGAGGATACGGGACAGATTAACATAAGTGAATCATACCCAACCCTTCCACGTATTTGTTTATGCTCAATGGTTTGTGTGCAGGGACACATGCACGCTCACATGCTCATACTCTTATGTCCAAGTGCAGAGTACCCTCTGCTGATTTGTCGTACATTGTTTATGTATGCAACAGTGCTCTCTAGTGGCCACAGGTGGTAATAGAGAATTACCGGATGGATTTTTTTTTTTCCTCAGCTGTTTCAAAGTGAAGAGTTTCGGATGAATCGCCGGTGACCCAAGGATTGTTGACCCAGACCCGGTCAAACTATTGTTTAATGCCCGTGCTTCAGTTCAGCAGGGTTAAAGAAAGGCTGTGGGTGTTCAAATTGATGTGAAATTGAAGGGTGTGACACAGTCCGTGTTGTTTTTCCTGAAGAAACTAAGGGTTTTCTAGGAGGAAGTGGGAAATCTTTTTGGTGCCTATGTTATGCTGTTGCAGGTTAGGCCAACATCAGTCTTAAAGGGCACTTTATATTCATTTCTAAACAAATGAATCATGCAACGTTTGCTTGATTTATGCTCTTGTTTCCTTGCTTATTTTATTGTCTTGTTTTTAGGTGATCCTTCATGTATTATTCTTTGTGACAGGAGCGATGCAGTTCTCGTGGAATACAAGTTGTCTTGTGTATCGCTATTGCTGCCACAGCAGTTGCGGTATCTCTCGTCCACGCTGCATGAAATGGCCTGCTTGACTGTGCATGAGCGACTTCAACACGCGCTGCAGCTGCAATGGGATGATTTACGCATTCAAAACAATGGCGGTAACATTCAGAGCTGCAATTAGAGGCAGTGCCCCCTGCAGCTGTGTGCACGTGTGCGATATTTATTTATGACAGTGACACAGTACAAGCTTAAAATATGTTTTCAAAAATCAACATTTGTTCTCATGGGGATGGTGCACAAACGCTATTTTTGTGCTCGAACCTCTCCTCACTCCTCTCTCTCTGCTAGTGGTCTGCAGTATGCATTGAACTACAGAATATACGTAAGTCCTGTGTTTTTATAGGGTATACTCATAGGGTAACAAATACAGTTATTGTTCTGCATGCAAAAGAACACATTACACCGAGAAACACAGAGACGCTCTACTAAGTGAAGCAACCTGTGAGATGGGTGATATAAACGTGGAATAACAAGAAACTAGAACTGTCATCCGTGCTCAGAGCCGTCTTCTTCAGCTGCTAATGTGTCTGAACAGGATTCATGAATATCTGAGGAAATCACACGCCGCATATTCAGACAAAAGAAATAAGAGTGGCGGAGATGGGCATGATAAGGCTGTGATGAGAATCTAAAGGAGACAGATTGTTTCTTTTTGCACAGCAACAGCGCCCAGCATGAATGCATATGGGAGTGTTGAGATGAAGGATGTTTTCATTAATCTGCACAAAAGTGCACCGGAGCCTCATTTCTCAAATCCTCTGGTACACAAAGGATTTGTGAATATGAATACAACACGGGGTTCTGGTTTATTAAAAAATGTCACAGAAATTCTACTTTACATCAGCCAACTAGAAAAGCCACCATCTTGATTAAATGAGATTAAATTAATGTTTTTATGAAATACTGTGTACTCCTTCTAGGCCACCTCTGCAGTCTTTAGAAAATGTAACCACACCAAAGAGACTGCGAGGTTTTGAAATATAATTTAAGTTAAATGTACTGTAGATAGTACGTGTCTCTATTAAAATTCGAAGCAAGTATCGAGAGCAAAGACTCTCCAGTGTTCAACGATTACACGATTAACTCAATCATTAAATCCAAGATTAGCTTGGACATTTTATCCTATAATCCCGTTTTTTGAAACGGTGGATTCAAACACGATGCCAAAAACCCGTAATTCGCAAATGAGGCCCGAAGGCATCCAGTACCATTTGGCACAACTACAAAGAGTAATATATCCAAATAAGAAAAAAAACGCTGTGTTGTCTTTATCATTAATTATAGTATTAAATTACAAATAAACAGCTCTAAGGGAAATCTCTTCGCATTATTTGTACTAATGAAGCTAAAACGTTGAAAGTAAAGCACCTGATGAATGTGAAACTGCACAGCTGGTTTCCATGTATCGTTAGGTTTTAATTCACCCAATAACAACAAACCATTTTCGTACAGTCAACACAACATCAGCAGTAGACAAACTAGTAAGGAATATTCACATAAAGCACACAAATCTTACTAATGTTACTTCTTCTATGTTCTGTGTTTATTTCTAGCTCTGTATTTTTATGAAGGGATCCACTAGAGGATCTTTGCATGATCCACTGTAAAAAGTAAATAAAAAAACTAAAAAAGTCATTCAGTTAACGTAAAAAATGCTAACACTGATGTGGACGTGCCGAAAGCTAACTATTAACTAATAATTCCTCAGTCTTGACTGGATATGGCAATTTCTCAAATCCATCAAACCTGAATCTGAGCAAACTTCTCTGTAGCTGACAACGAAGACAACGTGGACAACCCAAAAATTGCAGTACCGCGAACGGCCACTTGAAGCTGCCTCCGTAAACGAATCGAACGTAACAGACCTCTGTGTCAGAATGCCCAATTACAGAGGAGAAATTGGCACGTTCACAACCAACTCGGTCTTTATAGTTAATTTCCCCCATTCATGACAACTTACAAGGGTTTGTTTTTAATTAGTTCTCCCGTTTAAATTACAGCTGGGTTAGAAATCATGCATAATTAAGGATGTGGCCTGACGTGTGGGTGCCCTTAGGTTGCTGGCTGTCAGCCTTCCACATGGGCTCTTTGCTGGCTTCTGTGCCATCTTGCACACTTTTCCCTAATTATTTGAAACCCAAGTTTAATAGGAACATCCAACACTATATATACATATCTACAAAGGGTCCCCTGTAACGTCTTGCCTATTAAATGTAAGATATATAGTTTTCAGTTTACTCAATTCACCATTCTTTTTCAGAAAAGTAATATTTAATACCAGTGGGTTTGCAGTTTGGAACATGAATCATATCCCAAAGTGTCCTTGAGCACAACACTAAACCCCAGGTTGCTTCCAGTACTTTGCACTGATGTATGAATGTGTGAATGAATATGTAGGTGTGTGTTTGTGACTCACTTTAAGTGCCAATAGAAGAACGCTATATTAATCTGTGAATGATTTGATTTGTCCCCCAGAGCATACATACATTTACGTAGAACATTCCTGCTGTCTGAATTGGGAACGGCATCTCTAACACCACTACACTCAACACTGGGGTCCCTCAGGGCTGTGTGCTCAACCCTCTGCTGTTTTACCCTGCCGACTCACGACTGTGCAGCAAAGCACAGCTCAAATGACCATCAAGTTCGCCAATTATACAACCGTGGAGGGATTCATCATTAGTAACAATGAGTCAGCGTACAGAGGTGCAACATCTCAACTTGTCTCTGAAAGTTGACTAAACAAAGGAGATTGTTGTTGCTTTCAGGAAAGCACAGAGCGACCGCTCTCTGCTGATCTTCAACTTTTCATCCAGAACGTCAAGGGAACCAAATTCCTTGGTGTTTACCTAGCAGAGGACCTTACTTGATCACTCCACACCAACTCCAATACAGGCCCAGCAGTGGACGTGTGAACATCTTCCACCCCCCCATCCTGCCCTCATTTTACAGAGCCACCACAGAGAGCATCCTGAGCAGCTGCATCGCTGTCTGGTTCGGGAACTGCACCACCCGATTGCAAGACCCTGCAGCAGAAAGTGAGGACAGCTTAGAGGATCATCACGGTCTCTCTTCCCTCCATCACAAACATTTACACCACACGCTGCATCCACAAAGCCAGCAGCTTTCTGGATGACCCCGCACACCCCTCACACACACACACTTCACCCTCTTTCGGAGCATCAGGGCCCACACAGACAGACTGTGTAACACTTTCATCCTTCAACCAATCAGACCCTTCAACTCTCTGAAACTGTACTGAACCTGCTCAGTGCACACACTCACTCACAGTCCCAGTCGTATCCTAACCTATATGCAGCACTTTGCACACACTATGCTGTTAATCAATCAAATGTTCACAATCAAACATACTCTGTTAATCTGCTTATTAGTCGGCGCTGCTCTCTCTTGTTGTCTAATGCCAGTTCACTGTCTCCAGAGTGTTTTGTACTTGGACTGTCTGTATTGTACTGTTTGTCTTCACACTGTCAACGCTGTCTGTCTGCACTGTTCGTACTGTTTGCACTTTTTTTTAATTCTGCATAAGCTTGCACACACAAGCTTTATCCTCAGTCCCTTTCATTGTACTACGTCCTATGTATTCATGTAGCTCCATCCTATAAAAACCTCTTGAAAAGTACCTGATAATAGACAATGATTTCGTACTTAAGTACAATTATCTACATGTGTTTATTATAAGGTGGTTTTTTTTAAATACGCATTGATATAGATTTAACTGCTGTGTTAAAGATTTGACCCTAATCTCCATCAGTCTGCAGCAAAAGACAATGTGTTTGTTTTCTAAAATCCGGCTGGGGAAGTTGGTTTTTTCTTTTTGCCTGTATATGATGGCAGTAATACAAACGTAGAGTCAAACCAAGTGAGACACTGTGCCTTTGCTTCTGTCAGTGTTTCATCTAAAGTTAGAGGCGACAGTCTGTATCCAGGGTTTCTGCTAATGTTCTCTCTTGTGTTAATACTTCAGTGTGTGCCCATTACACACCTGTGGCAATGGATCAGACTGTAGCTTGCTGTTTCTCCGGAGGGCCCAGAAATTAATGAACACCCGAGTTGACGGTGCTTTTTATGTGGCGTGCTGTGTGGTTATAAATAACTATTGTATTTTAAATTAAAAGCACTGGAATGATTGTAAGACTGTCCAATGGAGTCTGAAGTATCGTGGAACATGAATCAAGTCCTCAATTGTTTTTTTTTAATTGCACAGGACAACTCAGAGAGATTTACATATCATTATTGTCTCCTGGAAGCACGTCGGCGTTATAGTATAGTCAATGAAAAGAAAACATGAAGGGCAGTCATTTTAATTCCCTCTCGGTTGCTCATCTTGCCTCAGCCTCAGAGGACTTTTGTCAGCGGTAACCTTCATCTCCACCTGCGCACTTCATTTCAGATCAATAATATCCAGGGTTAGCCTCAAATCTGCGTAATGCACTTTTGATCGGAGGCCATCTTTATTCAGTCAGCATGTTACCATCCAGAAGAGTGAGTTTCTCAAAGCCCAGAACAGAAATTCAGAGGGAGAAGAAAACAGATGGACGCAGTGAGTAGGCGAGCTATTAAGGGAACTGGGCATGGGGTGCAGTTCCATACAGAGATAGAAGAAGACACAGGGATCCAGTGACTTTATGGATTTACTGATGTATGTTTGCTCAAATAAAGTTGGGGTATCAATGCAACTCTCAGTTTCCATGACTACAGCAGAGCCTATCTGTGCTTAAATAGTATGAGGACTGGTGTGCGGCCGCAACGGGACCAATTATCTCTTTGTGAATAAGAGAACGCTGGATCCTCTGTGCATGCAGGGATACATCTAAAGTGAAGTTTATAAGTTGTAATAGAGCCGATTAGGGCGATGTTTTTAAAACGATAATGCTAAAAGGAACGAGTGGCGCACAATCATTTGAGAACGCTTGAGTCATTCTCCCTCATTAGAGCTGTAATAGCGTGATGATTTATTTACCAGACCTTTTTCCACAGAGGACGTATTGACATGTCATAAAAGGGAAAGCACACGGTTTATAACAATGGCTTCTGGCTAGGTACTTGCATTGTGTTGTTTCGGCTCTCTGTCATGGCTAACTGGGAACAGATTTCTTAGAGGTGGGGTTGTATAAGGTGCTTGTCTACATCGGCAAGTTAAAAAAAAGATTATGGTGGGAAGTGGCAGGAAGTAATGAACGACTGTGGACAGCAGCAAAATATGTTTTAGCCAAACCAAAAACTAATAAAAAAATAAATAAACCAAAAATCGACTCTTGCTGTCTGAACTGAACTGCTCTCTTCAAACGCACCATAATCCTTTGACAAAAATAGTAATTTTACCCTGCTGTTCATGGAGGCCCTTAGTCTTCTGCCGCCTCGGGTGGTTATTTGGTTTGCATTAATGTGTGACTTTGGTGTGTGACAGATCCAAATTAACCTGTTGAAACAAGAAAATCCCACATCAGTAGACCACCATCTCCAGAGGTCTGGGAGGTGAAATTACTGTTTTTGTCAGTGGAGTCAGTTTCCAATCAGGAAAGGCTGCAAGATAAAGCCGCAGTAAAATCCATGTTTCTTGGCTTCTGTGCTGGTGGTGCTCAAGTCTGCCTCTCCGAACTGGGGGGTGGGCCCACCACGGTCTACTGTGAGTACACCACACTGACGAACATGAACATGCACCTCATACAACCCCTACTTCAAAGATCTGAATCTTTAATGGCATTGGGCCAGTGTGAATACACTTTGAAGAAAGGTCAAGTTTCCTTAAAAATTTGTCTGATGAGTGAGAAATGAATTATTAAGTTGAACATTAACATTTCTCTTTTTTTGTATTTTGATAGTAAATCATGGGTTAACAGGATTGCATACTATGATCTATACTATAGACTCTCATAGCTCTGTCATGTGTTTCTACTGTCAACAGACAGGGGTTTAAATTTTGTGCCCACTTTTTTCTGTTTCCAGTACAATAGATGTATTTGCTTTCCACTATTTACACGTATAAACAAGCAAAGTTCATAATGGTGCATTAATGAAATTAAGTTATCTATTCACAACGCCACCCTCCACACCCTAGAACATAATACCTATTAAATAAATAGACCCTCATCAGTGCCTATTAAACACAGGGTGGTGCAACATGATACGGAGCAAATGGAAAGAGTCGCGGGGACGTCTCTGTAATTATCTCAAATGGCATTTTGTGGAAATTACATGTCATATTGTGACAGCGGCACCGTAAAAAGCTGCTGGAACCATGAGGCTAATTTAGAAGAGCGGCATCAATTTTTCCTTGCAGGCATTCGCCCATAAATCGTAGGTGTTCGTAACACTTGATTGAAGCACACGCTACTTGAATATCTGCTCGTCTGCAAATGCACAAAGCACACAGCTTGAGATTACTGCATGTTCCCTCAATTGGAAGCCGAGGACCATCAGCTGTATTCATTTTCTTTTCTTCGGTGCAGGGCGCTCAGAAATATCAGCTGTATATGGATAATAGTAACTAACCTGTTGCTAATACATATATTACCTATTACTCGTTACCCTAAACTCAACGTTCACGTTTGCAATTTATAATCAGGATTTGAAGCTGAGGCAGCTGCCACCAAGAGACGGACTGGATATTTAGGTATCAACAAACTAAATCAAAGAAAATATGAGGATATACTTACAGGATGTACACACACTTATCAGGCATAATGTCATTATGACCACTGACAAGAGAAGTGAATAACACTGACCATCTTGTGACAATGCAATGTTCTGCTGGGAAATGTTTAGACATGTACCACCCACCTAGACCAGACCAGACACCCCCACCCCACAGCAGTGACACTCTTTGATGGCAGCAGCCACCCCCAGCAGGATGCAGCCTGACACAGGCACACACACTTGTGTGTTTAGTTGCTTAGGAACAACTCAAAAAACATGAAAAACAGTATAAGGTGTTGACCTGGCCTCCAAATTCACTAGTTCCCCAAAGTGATCCAGTACTGTTTTGGAGGCACAATATTAAGAAGCTGGTCATAATGTTATGCCTGACTGGTGTGGAAACAGCTTTGCTTTGAACTCATGCTCATGTATGCAACCTTCTCATTTTGCAGTTATTTTCCTTACCCTGATCTTATTATGCGTACTAGCATGCTAACATTTGCTAATTAGCATGCAGTGTGGAGGCTGATTGGAATGCCCTTAGTTTTGCATGTACTTACATGTCAAATGTCAAAGTGTTGAATAAATGTAATGTGATGGTGACATTAGATGAAATTAAGCAAATGCAATTTGCTCTGAAAGACACACGAAAGTTCATTGAAAATCATTCGGTAGTTCTTGACATTTTACGAAGAAACAAGCGTCAGCCACATGGTGGTAGACAAAAGATCCCTGAGTCTGTTCAGCAGTCGAAGACACCATCCTCTCTGTTGATCAGCATTTAGTAACTTCACCTCCAGCATGATCTGCTCAGTTAAGGTCTCTGTTGTTTGCAATTCAAGGTTAGAGCTTCGTTTTCTGTCTGATCTTGTGGTTTTTAATGGTCCATGTAAGCACGTATACTTAATGGGGGTTGTACTGACTTGTCAACTGTACTGCTGTGCCATGATGCTTTAAGCAGGAAGTCGATCGCCTGACAATAACAATAACTCCAACAAGACAGCAAACTAGCAGCAGTTCATCAAATTAAATACTTCACTTAATGCAGAATATGTAAGACAGTCCTGAAATACAACAAATGTACTACTGCATTACACACTCATCTGAAAAGGCATCCACTAACACTAGCAGAGGACCAGTCCAAATGATTGATTTGCTCATGTGTTTATGTTCAGTTCTGTTGTGTTTTATTAGTTGACATTGTTGCTGTGGCTGTAGAGCGTGTTTTTGTCCTTGATGTCAGTGAATGCACCATGCAAGAGACTTTACGGTAGAGCTGAGAGTGTGCCGAGCAAGAGCTGCAGGTTAGAAGTGTTAGAGTGATGGTGTTTATGGTGTTGACGTGGGCTACAGCAGCCAACAGCAGCCGGTGTTCCAGCTTCAATTTCCTCGTGGAAAAGCTTTGAACATAGATTGCATTACTTTCTACTGTTTTTCCACGCAATGTCGTCAACAGTTCGACGTCAACTCGACTTTCACCACATATTAGTTAACTTTAAAAAATCAGAAGTCATTCAAGCTCTAGTATTTAAAGCTATATAGCTGAGATCGGACTGGTGAGGATGCACTTTAATACTTAGCATTGCCTGTGGTACAACAGTAATTGCAGATTGTCACAGACCACTCTGCTTGGATTCAAGACTGAACTATAGACCAAGCTGACACAAAAAAGCAAAATAACATAAATAAAAACATATTCATATGATAAATAATTAGCACTAGAGTGTTAAATTTAGATTTAATGTTTACTCACTGAACTTTTCTAGCTGAAGACGTTTTTTATTAAATCGCTGCCACCTTGAACTGTAGATGAACTGTGCACGGAATTCTCTTGCTTTTGCCAACTTCATATTTAATTGAAAGTGAAGCTATTCAATATATAACAAACCTTAAATATTCACCCCCTCCTGCTGTGAAGCTGACAGCATAGACTGACGGCTCAGAAGGGTCGTCAGAAGCAGAGGATTAAAAGGCGGGCAACACCACACATGAGCCCATCCAAGTGTGACTCCCAGCAGAGTCAGGAGCTTTAATGGTGGCTACAAAAGAAGAGCGGTTTGGGAGAAGACAGTTTCACATAGATAGGTGGTGGTCAAGCTTAGCTGGGAGTCAGAGGAGGAGGGGGCAATTGTCTCCATCTTCCCGGGCTTCTTTTCAACAGCAGCATTGAGAGTGATGAGAGTCGGTCTGGAGTTAGTGGAACACCCTGTTATCCTGAAGGGCATCTGGAGGGCCAGCGGTGCCAGACAAAGACTGTGGCCAGAGCAATCGCACAGCTCATGGCAGTGCTGTTAATCCCCTGCAGACACCGGAGCCTGTCCTGTCTTTAATGTCAAGAGGGGCAGACTGAGCCTGGCTGTGCTGTGCTGGAAGTTGTTAACTGCTGCCACTGACCGCCCTGCTAAGCGAAGCGTCTGATTGAGATGTTAATCTGCCTTCTTGCACGTGGCCCGCAGCGTGGAGGTCATGTTGGTTGGTGGGATTTTCTGCTTCAGATCATCAGTTCTTGCCTTGACTTTGATAAAACCAAGTTCATCATAAAGAGATTGAAAGAGCTTTAGGCGCCACATCATCAGACACACTGACACATTGATGGATCAAGACAAGAACAATATTATTTTGTCCAGTTCAGAGAGCTGAAATGGTGAAAAGCATGCATTCTAGTAGAAAGATATGCAAACAGGAGTCTAAGGAAGGCTGGCTAAATATTGAACCTCAGCTTTTGGCGCTAATTGAATGTCAACTATGGTAATTGACGCTGTTAGCTAAAAATCAGTCTAAAGTATTTTTGAGTAGTGGTTTGGACACAGCCTTTAAAGGCTGCATCCCTCCCTTAATGGATTCATGGCCTATAGCGTGGTCGTCTGATATGAGAAGCTAAACCGCCACGGTCTCACTTGAGGCTAAATTCTGTGGAAAATAGCCATCATGTAACCTACTTTCTCAACATCACAGCACGTGCTAAAACGGACCGAACAACCGAGAGGACAACATACTTCATGTCACTCCCTGTGGATTACAATTCTCTGGCGGTGCAGAGCTCCTTATTAAAGCAGTCAAGTTTTGTCTAAACGGGCCAACACAGCAGCAGGAGCAGCAGCAGCAGAGATATCTGCATTTAGATATAATCTAATATACATGTATCTAAGCAACGGTGACTTTGAACCCAATTAGGCTTGTGAGAGAGAATCCCACTTTCAATCTGTGAAGTGTTGCATTTCTGACAGAGACGTTTACCGTTGGCTGACATCAAACGAGACAAATTCACAACTTTCAGTCAAGATTAATTTAGTCGCTTGGGTGATTTCTTAACTTCCACTGGGTGGAAAGCTCTGGAAACAATCACATCTCATGAATCCTGCTCTGTATTTTATCCATCGCCAAAGAGAGGACACACAGTAATCAGGTGCTTCATGAAATACCTGCCTAATTAGAGATTTTTATTGCTTTTTCTATCCCCCTCTCCTCCAACCAACATTACTATACTTAAAATCAGCAACTAACTGCACAGAATGGGAAAAATCCAGCAAGCGGATTTTCAAAGACTGTGATATTCTGTTTACTTGAGATGATGATTGTTGGAGAAAAAGCATCCGTGTAGTTTCTGCGTCTAATTTTGGTGTCAGTTTGTTGGGTGGCATTTCAGTCCTGAGGGGATAGGCTTTGTTTACAGCATGCTATAATGAGCGCATCCTCTCCTCCATAAGGAAACGCCACATGACTCGTTTTCACACCGTAGCAATCACACAGAGGTGAGACTCCGCTTTGTGAATATCTTGAATTCGAACACGCGGAAACGTTCGCGATTTCACTTCTTCCATTACAATGATCACGCTTGCGATTTAAGAGAGGTCACACCTCGACGTGTATTTAAAGCTCACGGTTGTGACTCAACTTTGACAGCTTCTGCCTTCGCGCAGGTCTAAAACCCGCACACTGTACCGTTACTGGGGCTGACAAGGCGTTCTTGGCACATAACGCTGGCTGTTTCCAAGCAACAGGGTGAAACGGTTTCAACTTTACAGGGATTATAATTAGATTACATGTCAATCAAAACGGTCTTTTCAGTCTAGTCACAACACATTGACGTGACAAAAGAAATGACATGCTCAGTGAAGATTATTATCATTTTCTACTTCGCCGTGGAGTTCTTTGTCTTTCATCTGCATCGCATATAAAGGCAGACACATCACATTAATTATGTAGTCTCGTATATGATTATAAGATGAGCGCCGGATTTCAGCTGAGAGCGGATGCTGCATGTGTCACTGCTGAGGTAGGTTTGGTTTTCCTGCTTTCACGCTGGGACTGTCTCAGGTAACCCTGCAGAGGATTAATACACTGTTTAATGCTAACGCTACTGCGGCAAAAAGTATTTCTCCACTTGTGTTGCAAACAAATTACAGGCAGGGCGTCATGCCTTTTTCAGATGACACACATTTGTTAACAGCTCGCGCGATTCGCCCGCATTACCGCGCCAGCACTGAGGAAACATCCAAAGGCCGCTCAGTGGGACGCAGTGCCAAAGATACGCGCCGCTCGCTGTGAGGAAAACACAATCAGAGTGAGAAGGAAAAACCAACAAGCTCATTGTTCACCTGACTGATACACTCCATATGTGTGTGTGTGTGTCTATAAGAGACTGTGCCAAATCAGTCACTGACGCCACGCTGGAGCAGCTGCTGTGAGGAGAAAATGAACAGAGCGTTTGAATTGGTAAAACTCAAGGCCATAATAATAAGACGTTTGACTGCCGACATGGAAATAAAACCCAGAATGAGTCGCTATGAACGGACATTTTTGAGTTTTCTATTATTCCTTCGAGAGCTTTGAAACTATTTTGAACAAAAGAAAGACCCCCAATGAATGTTTCACTTGTTCTGCAGAGGTACATACTTCATTAGTTTTCCCAATGGAAATAATAATTAAGTGCCATAAAAACTGTATGACCCTGACATTTTTTTTTTCTCGTCTACTATATATTAATATCTTTTTTTTTTTTTTTTTCGTAATTACAGATCTATAGAAATTGCCAAAGACAGTTGTCAGGAATGGACGGTCTCATCTGACATTAATTATACGTGAAGTAGGGCACTTTAGAAGCTGTAAGTACAGTCTTTAAATCAGCACACAGCAGGTTAGCAGAAAAAAAGTGATCACGTGGTCTATTGGCAAGCATGGATGTACAGGAGGAATAATGTGATGATTTATTTTTTTTAGCTGAGTTTTAATTAAAGCAGGGAATCAACAACACATTTAATTTCCTTGTTTATGGGTGGTACATGTCTAAGTAACGTCCACATGAATCCCAGGTCCAAAAGCTTCCCACTTCTCACTTCCGTGACTGACCGGTGTATGTCACACTTATGTCACGTACTGTATGTCTTCTGTTTATGGAACAGTGGTTAGCACTGGTGTCTCACAGCAAGAAGGTGCTCAGGTCAAATCCCCGGGGCGGTGAGGGTTTTATTCTCAGGGCGGGATTCCTCCCACCATCATCAAAAAACATGGTTGCTAAGCAGTCGGAGCAGCTCAGGACGTAGTTGGACAATTGTATAATGACAAGTAAAGCCCTTTACCTTTTGTGTATTCTGTGTTGTAATAGTTTGTAGTAAAGGTACCTCTCTATATTTTAGTCAACATATTGTAAAAGTGAAAAAACTAATCAAACCAATCATTAACGTAGCTTATATCACCTCTTGTCATAAGATGGATGCTTTAAGGACGTACAATTTGTCGTATTGGTTCAGCCTTTTCAGAGTTTCCATTTTGTGCTTACTTGGTAATATTTTAGCACCTTATAAATCATTTGACTCGCAGTCGGGGCCGAAGAATGATGAAAACCACACCGCTGTAAGAGCCTGTTTTGCAGTCCTTGTGGGGATTCCAGTTCAATTTCATTAACTAATAGATTTTTTTTTTTTTTTCGATTTTTTAAATAGTTTATTCTGTTCTCATCTTGTTTTCTCGCCACACACTGTGGCCCTGTAGGGAGGGAACTTTCCCCTCGCTGCACGGCACTGCTCCTGATTGTGGATTTATTTTAACGCTATATTTCACAGGCGCTGACCACAGTCCGCTAAACAAGCTTCACGCTTTCACAGCAGCCTCTTTGTGTCCGCTCCTCCGCTGACCGTGCCCCCATTCATTTCTTTCTTTTCATCATCCTCATTTTTTTCCTATAAACACCGCTTCCCTCTCCGGTGTTACAGAACAACCAGCCTTCCTTGTGTATCTTCTTTCAGCTTCCGTCTATTCATCAGGTCCATTTTCCTCTAGCACTTCTTTTCCTTTCAAGCAGAGGTGAAAGAAATTGTGAGTGAAAGAAAACCGCAGAGAGAGGCGGAAAGTAACAAAAACAGAATAAGCAGGAGAAGGTCAAACTGTGCCTGGGCTGTTGTGAATGTCTGTCTCTCCTTTTTGTGGCCTGTTCATTTCAATTTAGCGCAGTTTTTAGTTTGAAATGTATGTTTATGACCTACTTCCCCATTTTATTTTTTTAAACGGAATAAATCTGCTCCAATATGTGGTTGCTTCATCATATTTTTATTCAGCCTGAACGTTTTATGCTTCGTTAGATCCACATACTGTATAGCGTCTCCTGCACAAAGACGAATGGAGTCATCTTGGTGTTATTCCACATTTTTGGATCGTTTTCTTTTTTAATGATCACCCTTCGCTCAGCGGCTGACAAAAGGGTCGTCCTGATGCGTCGGGGGAGATGGGGAAAATGGCCGAGGATATTAGGTCCATCATGTTGGTTACAGCTGGAGGAGCAGCGACACTTTCATTATCTGGTTGCGCTCCGTGTGAGGGAGAAATTGATGGAAAATTTCAGGAAGGTCACGAGTGCGATCTTTTAAATGTCCGCGAACCGGAAACCCATTTCGGTGTGAAACTGTCTGAAGTGGAGATCATCTCATTCGTCAGTCTTTCGTAGATTTGGTGACTTATGAACCACCAAATACACCCAATAAAAGCAAAAAGAAAAAAATGCTACAGGCGTCACAAGTGCTTCCCCGAAAAATGTTTCACATACAAAGGTCTGATCTGAGAGGCTGAGTCTATCTCCCCTTGCTCTGGCCTCTCTTCAGCTGTGACGGCGCATGTGAATAATTCATAGCGAGGGACTGTAGTGAGTGAGAGCGAGCCGAGAAGCAATATCAACACAGGCCTTAACCTTGGGCTGGCAGCCACAGGTTCCTGTTGAGGTGAGATTCAATTAGACGAGGTGAGGAATGTCTTATCCGCCACTTGATTTCCCCCCCGACTGCAGCTCAGCGGAGCACAGGAGGGTATTGTAAAAGAGGTTCATAGCAGCAGCACATAATCAATAATAAATAATGAGGACATCCCTGAATTACATCACCATTAAAAGCAGAATGCGAATGTTTAAATGTGTCGATATTTTACAGCGTAATAGATTTGAGGGGTGCAAAAATCCATCATTCTTAGTCGAGTGAAATCGGAGAATATGTTTCTTCTTTTTTACACGGATGATTAGTGCAGACGGAGAACAGAAAGACACAAAAGGAAAATGATTTCCATTTGAGCGTACACTTTGGGTGAAATTGTAGAGGAGAAATGAAATCATTTATAGTCGGGACGTACAGTGTTGCAAAGTGTGCAGCATGCAATAGATTATTGAGAGGGAAATTATAACGTCTTTAAGTTCTGGGCTGTATTCAGTTTATGGTAAATATGTCGGATTCCACATATCCAACAAGCGCTTAAAAAAGGCAACTGGATGACGGAGAACCTAGTTTAACCTGGTTTCTAAAAATGATAAAGTGTTATGACATTGTCTTTTGGTACCCTTTATTCTGGTTTCATTGTGTTTCCTGTTATATCTTAATTTCAATTTTAAAATTTCTTTTCATTTTTGTTGGTTTTGCCTCCCGTCTTTGGGCGTCTTCAGACCTTACCTTAAGGTCTGATCTAAGCAATCCAATCTTGTAAAAGACGCATCGAGATCTGATCTGTGAACACATTTGCAGGTGGTCTAGGTTGCATGTGTCCACATTTCTGCGGTAGTGTCAACGCAACACGTCCTGAGTAGCATTAAAGACCGCCTATATTCAACGGGGGGTGTGACATCAGATCTGGAGATGCTTGTTAATGCCCGGTCTGAACACATGTACTTAAAATCTGGTCACTTGCGATCGACCAGCCCACATTGGATCTTGATACAAAGTTTGAACAGTCCCTAAGTCTCTTACCTGTCTCGCCTTGTTTCTTTTGTCTGGGTGCTTCTCCCTCAATTAGCTTCACCTCTTAACTCATCATCCCCTGTGGGTATATGTAGCCATGTCTTTCCCTTGACAAGTCTTCAAACTGTCTTGTTGTTCTCCAGTTGTTCTAGCCTGTTTTTGCGTACCTTGGCTTCTGTTGTCACTGTGGATTAACCTGTTTCAGTATTGTGTACTGGATTTTTACTTTACTTACTTCTGCAGCGCTTTTTGTTTTTTACTTTTGTAAGTAATCATTAAATAGTCTTTGAGCTACTTATTGTCTTTCTTGCTACGCAGTGTGACAGAAACTAGTTCGCACAGCCGTGTTCAAGAGAACCAAAATTCAGTTTTTTACAGTGGACGGAGTGTGACCTTATTTCGGAAGTGTGTACGGTAGTCATTTGCAAAAGACAACTTTTTTTAATCCATTTTGCAGTGATTACACATATGTAATATACTTCTTTGTAACCAAATGTCACCAACACCATCATCACCGCCACTGGTACATTTCAACTCTCTGAAACTAGTGGAAAAGAAAATCACATCGTTCATCCGCCGAGCCATCTGACCTGACCTTATGGACCTCGGAGTAGCTTCACATTATGGTTTTTCGGCCTTAGATCTCAGCAAAAACAGATCATGGGTGTGATTCACGCCACGACCAAATCAAAAAACATTCAGCCTCTCGCCACTGACTGCTGTATATATTTTTTTCTGAACTAATTGGTCCACCATAAGCAGCGGGTTAGATTGATAGATGTACAGCTTGTCTTGATCTTCAGTGGCTCTGGGTAGCCTGTGGAAGTAACGACGGCATTACGGCAAAATATCACTTTCTCGACTTTCAGACCATAAGTGTAATTTATACTAGCACGAGCTGCGAGCACGTGCCTCCACACAACAACCTGCATCGCTAAAGTTCAGTAATTAACAAGCATGCTTGTTTATTTGTTTTATCAAGACAGCGTCCATGAAACAGGAACGATTCGCAATAAATCCGCCTGACATCTTCGTGTCGGGAAAGATCTGAGAAAAAGTAACAGAGGCAGTCGCTGATGAGCAACATTTGACAACCGCTGCTGGTAAATTATAGTCAATTTGTCTCAAGAGTGAGCCAAATACTTTACTCTTTACTAATTGCACCTTCAGGCAGTGACAGTAAAATAACTACACATTAAAGAGGAGATTTCTTATAGAAGTGCATGCACTGCAAAACTACTCTTATTTGGTTAAATTATAACAGTGTTTAGATGCATTTCCTTCTTTTCTTCTCCTTAGCTTCGCAAAACGCCAAGCCAGGTACGGAAAATGACACCTAAATTGCACTCTAATTTGACGCCTCAGCTGTTATCGACCAGCTTAGACAAAGCAACTGGTGATCTCAAATCCATCGTCTGCGTTTCATCCTCAATTCCTTCCATTTATCGCCTTCTGCGTCTTCAATGCGCTGCAGGTGACTTCATGGCGGCGTCAGGAAAAGAGGATGCCGTCTGAAAGTCTTCATCTGATCAGGATGAGTGACAGGCGCTCGGCCTTGAGCTTGATCAGGTGACAGCGAGAAGGGCAGGATGCACACTGCACGTCCGTCTGCAGGGGGGGGGGGGGGGGAATAAGCAATACTTTATTAAATATAGCACTTAACGCCTGAGGATGTGCTGGAGAGAATAATGGATTTGTCAGGATGGGCGCAATCATTTTTTATAGTGAGTGTGAGAAAATGTGACAGATCACTGGAGATGAGTCACGCAGGGAAAGGGGCTGAAGCGGTTTGATGAGAGATCTGCGCTTTAAGAATCACGGCAGGCTGTTGCTGCTCGGGTCTTTTCCTGTTTGTCCGTCTGCTTTCCTCCCACTCCTCCACTCTCCATGCACGGCGAGTGAAAATGAAAGGACGCTGCTTGGTAATGGACAGAGGCTGAAGACGAGGAGTGGGGGAGATACAGCCACGTCATTAATCTCTATTATATTCCGAGGCAAACATCTGCACACAACAATAGAAGCGGAGCAGCTTGGAGGCACGTGGGCAGACTTCACTCTAATACTAAACGCTCACCAGCTGTATATCAAGGAGTTGTTTTATTACATTAAGTGGCATGAATCGCTTCCATATATTCACCAACAAATTAACTGACCTTGACCAATCAGTTACCCTCAGTTAAATTGCTGGTATACTGCATGATGTCTCCAGTGTTAAATCTGTGCCCGGGGAAAACGAATGCACAGCAGCCTGCAAGGGTTGTGGGCTATTTACCTGTTCTGTCTGTCAGTTCTGGTATTTGTTTACTCCGATGTCTAGCTATGAGCTCTCGTCTGCTCTCGTGCAATCCTGGTCTCTGGCTTGGCTTTCCACATAGGTCTGCAAAAACGGACGACTATTCTACATTCCTTCACCTTTGCATGGAACTACAGAGTAATTAGGTGAGCAGAAATGTGCAGGAGACACATGCACAAAAGTTTGCGTTCACCTGTCTGAAAATGTAACAGCAGACTTGCTAGAAGAGAAGTCTTTAGTACACATGTAACAGCGCTTATGAATATTTCAAAAAGCCATTAGGCAGCAGGGCTGAATGAGATGGAGAAGATCAAACTGTGTCTCCGTGCACGAGCATGCTCAGGTAATCAGTTTCTTAACTTGGAGCCAGTGGAGCATTAAGGACATCAGTTTGTGCGGTGACTAATCCGTAGTACATTCGCTTTGAGTGGCACAACAGCAGGTTTCTTGCATAATTTGATTTCCTGTGGATTTAGACTTTAATAACGCTCCATGCCCCGGCCACTTCTGCATATCACATATGGTTATTTTTTGCATTTTTTTTTTTCTTTGGGGGTGAAAAGGTGATCTGTTTGTTATATCTTGATGATGCAAAGCCCCAGCAAGGTGCAACACACCCAAAACGATAGCATCATCCTCCAGTTCCCATGGCAACGGGACAAGAATATCAGGTGCAGGTGGAAACAGGTGAAGTCATTCCTCTACATTTGTCCTCTCTGCTCTCATTGTCTTCTCCCTTGCCTTGGTCTCCCTGCTCTCCGACTGCTCGCATTCTCTCATATCAGCCTTGTCCATCAGCCTCTCCCGCGACCTTAGAGCCTCCCTGATAATGAGGGGCTACAGTTGCCATGGAGATAATGGCAACACCATCTCCGTGATTGAAATTTAGTTAACAGCGCTACACGCGGGCTTACTTCTGAGCAGATGGCACATTCCGCAAATATCATCACTTGGTTTCCGCCTCCTGCAGATCGCAGTTAGAGGTTTTTGTACGGTGTCGGACAGCTGCTGTACGAGCAGCCACCAAGGCTGAGCCATGATTTGTTGCAGAGATGCATCAATGGTGTGATGGACAATGGTAACACCAATGCTGCTTTTAAATTGAAGATTAAAAGAAAAAACATATTTATGCTGTATTGTGCTGCAGCGGTTCAGCTGGTAGGTTAGAAACTCTGGATGGAATATGTTAAGTGTTAGAGCGCTAATCAGTGCAGATTTCTTTTCTGTGTCCTAATTTTCAGGAATACTGCTCAAAAGCCAGACAGCTATCTGCCTGAATCTGAAGTATGAGGCTTCTTCTTCTTTTTTTGACTTCAAATGGCCAGAGATTAAGGGAAGTATTGCAGCAGAAAATCAAAGAGAGGTCGGTTTCCCGTTTGGAGCTGGAGGAACAGTTTGTTCAGGGAGAAGCTAAAAAAAAAAAAAATATCATTTTAAAAAAGACTAATCACACTCTTTCTTACACAGAAGAAAGTTGATGTAACACCAGCGCAAGAAGTGTGAAGAATGCGTTCTATATCCTGCAGGCATAGTGGCGTTCTGTGGAGTCTGTGCATAGCAAGTTGTTAAAGAGAACAACACATAAAGAGAAAGTCCGCAAGCACAACAAACAGCATTGTATGTGGCATTAGTCAGCCTTTATGATCCCTGGAATCGATGTGCAGTCATTTCATTGTTACGTATTGATGGCAGGGATCATAAAGCAGCTGAAGAGTCCTCTCATTTGTCGGCAGCGTCGCCACAATCCGTTTGCTATCATTTGTCTGTTTAATTCGTTCGAAAGTGAAGCGAACGTTGAAGCTGAAATATTTCTCTAATACTTTTTTTTCTTATTTGAACACATTCTGGGGCAGATCTTGCACAAGCATAAAAGCGAGAGCTGGAAGTGTTTGAAGTTCTGCCAACACCCTTGAGGCCGAGGCTACAGAGCAGTTAGCCCTTAGCGCAGTGCCAAGGAAAATGCATGGTGCGCTGCCAGTCAGCGGGAGTCGAATCATCTGTACTCCACCTTCCATATAATTGGTACATTTGAAAGAGAGAAATGTGCTCTCCATTTCCATCAGCTATCCCAGATTTCTGCAGGAGTACTCAGGCTAAAAAGAGAAAGCATATTTTTCCTTTCCTCAGCGTGCTGAGAGGTGAATTGCACCTAGATGGTGGTGTGTATATAATGTTTTTGAGTGTGCATATCCCAGGTAATGAGGCTTATCTCAGTCTTGATGACATTTGGGTATAGATACAGGAAAGAGAGAATATCTTTCTAGGCATATCCCTGTATAAATGAATCATACTAGTATCTTACAAACTCACATCAGCAGCCATGAATATGTCGTTTCTAAAACCCTTAATTACCTTAAAGGTGAAATACGATCGTGTACTCACCCATATAACTTTAGTGTCATTTGAAGTCGTTCGGACGATATTTACGTCTGTGTATATCCATATAGCGGGAGTGACTGAGGCACCGAAATGCAGCCTCTAAATAATGCGTTATCTGCTACGAAACTCGTTCATTTCACCAATATTTTATTATGATACACTAGCGCTATTCCCTTCTGAGTCCGGAGTTACCTGTTATTAGCTAACGTTAGCTAACAGCGGGCGTGCAGTGGTTTGTTGTTTTTTCACCAGCTGATCCTCTCTCTGCCTTCGCATCCTCCTTTCAACGAGCTCCTCATCCGTATACTCCGGCTCAAAATGGTGAAGATGTCCACCATAAACAAAGCTGTTGTCCGCAACCTCAGAATCAGAAAAATATTCAGCCATGTAGCAAAAAAAAATAGTAGTAGCAAATTACAGGTAAACAAGCCGTGCGGGGTGTGCATGGTGCTCAGAGATGACATCATCCAGGTCAGAGGTCAGTAGGTCAGTCTACAGACTCTGGATGATGATAACAGGTAACTCTGGACTCAACGGGGAATAGCATAGTATATAGGAATAGTATCATAACAAAATATTGGTAAAATGAACGCGTTTCGCAGCAGATAATGCATAATTTAGAACAGGGACGTGCACAGGAGTTTTGAGGGGCAGTTGCTCTGACCTGAAAAATATGTCTGCTAAACATGGTAAACTCAGCCTGGATTTATGAAGATTTCAATCATTTAATAAAACTTGATGATGATGATTGTTATACATCATAAACTCACCTTCTCCGACAACCTTGAGTCCTCTCACCCGACAACCGTATCTTTTACTGTCTATGCGACAACCTCAACGTGCTAATTGATGCACAATACACTGGATTGTCTCTGGCCACCTTCTCCCACTGGTAGCGTTCAATCAACCAGACCTAAAGAAGGGAGCATAGTGAGAGAAGAGGTATGGCGGGATAACGGCAAAGTGCAAAGATTTGTCACTACATTCTGTTAGCAGTGTGAACACACATTGATAGACCACCTATTCAGCTTGAGTCATTTTGCTTAAGCAGAGTTTTGCTTAGTTCAGTCAGAGAAAACACCAAACCACGACAAGCAAATACATTTATTGAATATGAGCAGGCTGTGTGTAATTCGGTCATAAATATAAACTTATGGGCATGTGGTTCATTAATTACTCTCATGTTGATGTATGTAAATTAGCCATGTGAAGCTAAGTTTCCATCTTTACTTTATTCTTTGACTGCAGCAAACACAAACATTGCAGTGAGATCAGTCTGCAGATGGTAGCTTCCAGGGTTCGAGTTATAATCTGAGGTTCGTCTCGAAAACAAGTAACGCCAGGGGCAGGCATGAATTAATAAATAATTACTAAATGGTGTGATTTTGGGGAGCGAGAGAGACTCCACAACTCGTTGTGTTCCACATTTTCTGTGATACCGCAGACAACGCTGTTCGTGGCTCTGAAGGAGTGGCGGCACATTGTTTAGCAGCTGTTTCACTACAGCCATGATGACGTAGGCTGTGTTATTTATAAGCGTATTATAAAAGTGTTATTTACATATAGAGGGAGGAACTGCGATCAGATCACAAGTGGTCCCACATGGAGAGGGATTTCGATGCATACTCATACACATGAGGACGTATGCTAATACCAGGGTTACGAAAACATTTTACCTCGAAAGCTTGATCATTACTGGGATACTTGTGTCCATGTAAGCACACTGAATCCTCCTTCGCAGCTGCGAGCCTCTTTACAGCGCTGAGGTGTTTTTGTCCACGTGATGATGCAGCCTTTTGGCGAACCACCTAAGGGCCTCATTGAAGGAGACACAGTGACGACGGGAAGGTGGTTTATTTTGTGGGCTCATGCAGAAAAGAAGAAAAATGAGGAGCCCAGTCGCTGAGGATGTGAGGGCTCAACTTTATCTTTCACCTTTCACCCAGCCGTGCAATTAAATAAGCCACTCATCCCCGAAGGCAGGCGCAGGTGTCTCCGCTGTGACTCATTACTGCGTGGATTTGGAAGTTTGGAGGCCAGAACATGGAATTAGCTGACATATCACACACATGCATCAGCTCTCCGCCCGGCCCTGCCCAGCTCCCATAGAGCACGAGAAGACAGAAGCTAAGGACACTGTCCTGCAATCACGTGGCGTTATGAAATCTTTGTCCGGAAACCAAACTGACTGAAAGAATTTCATTCAGATTGCCTGCCTGCCTTTATATCCAGCAGCTACTGTATATCAGAACAATATTCATGCATGTCTTCAGGTGAATTTCAAATTCCAATAAAATATCAGACGCCAGTAAAGAAGGACATGATAATGAGATTACTTTACTGGGGTTTATTAGAAAACATGTGGCAAGCTTCCAGGTGCACAAATAAATAGTCAATTTTAAAACTTTTCACTTTTAATTACGTTGTTTGGTAATTAAAAGTGCTTAAAGTGTATTAAATGTGACTCATTTTATTTTTCAACGTAGCTAGAGTAGAAAAGAGACAGGCTTATAAATCTCTGCACTCTGTAATTATTTCATATTTAAGGGTAGAAAGAAAAAGAAATCAATCACGTGTAATTTGTTTCTAGGTCCTTAATTGCAATTCCTAACTGTAAAGCCGACATGATAACACCGTCATTTGCGGCAGCAGTCCAAACAACATTGCCTCCTTTCCTCGTGCATATATAATATATATAAATGTATTTATTTACAGGGCATAATGACAGCTTTATTGTTGCATGCCCCGCAGAGGCCCACTTGGCGTGATCTCCCGCCTAATGATCCGTCATGTCTAATGAGCCACCTGAAAGACACCAAGACAAGGCGGAAGCGGGCAGCCACACCACGCGTTATTAACTGTGTTTGGCGTTCAATGCTCAACATTCATTTCCTTCAAGTGAAAGAGCCAGCGTGAGCCAGCTGAGACTTTAAATGAAATGATCTGTATCAAAACCTGCACCATGGCTGGTATATGTCAACCGAATGGGGATTTCTGTAATCAGATTTTAGTCTCAGCTGATGGACTTATCCCTCATTTGGTGTCTCCGCGCTGACTATTCGGATGAAATAATTTCGGTCTCCTGAGGGTTTGTAAATGAGATGATCTGCGCTGGTAATATGCAGATCTAAACTGTGCAGCTATGGTAAGTAATGTTTGGCAATTTGTGTGGAGATGGGAGAGGGCTCAGTGTGGGAATAACCTTCACGGAGATAACAAATAAGACTCTGGTACGAGTAGCTGGAAGGCAGGCATTTGTCTGTGTGACCATACAAGATACGCGTTGTTAAATCCCCCAAGTGTGACAACATCACTACTACAAAAACAAAACACCTCCATTCACTTGCAGCACCAAAAAGTAAAAGCCTAAACTCTTAAAAGGATGCCGCCCCACATTACGGTCAGGCATAACAAATACAAGTGTATAAAACCTACACAAAGCAACCAAATTGTCCCCACACTCGCTCAGATTTTAAATAAGACAAAACGTCCAAACGCCTGTAGATGCATTATGATTGGAAAAATGGTTGACTACAGTGAAATTCAAACTTTGTCCGTTGCATAAATGCAAAAAACAAACAGATCTGGATTAATCGTTAAATTTACTGTGCAGAGCTTTTGTCTTCTCCTTCGGGCAGTGATCGTAATGAAGCAAACTTTGTCGACTTCTTCTCCAGAGAGGAAAAGCTACATAAGTTTGTCTTCCATCTGCCTCTCTTCTTACCCTGATGCCCCCATCACTCTGGAACAGGGTAAATCTGGACTCATTAGACCACATGACCTTCTTCCATTGCTCCAGAGTCCAATCTTTATGCTCCCTAGCAAATTGAAGCCGTTTTTTTCCTGTTGGCTTCACTGATTAGTGGTTTTCTTAAGGCTACACAGCTGTTCATTCCCAATCCCTTGAGTTCCCTTCACATTTAGTGTGGAAATGCTCTTACTTTCACTATTAAACATAGCCTTAAGTTCTACTTTCTTAAGTGATCGCCGATTGCGATCAATCAGGATTTTTTTCTGACCATATTTTTTCCTCCAAGATGATGGTTCCCCACTATCCTTCCAGTTTTTTTTTCCACTGGACAGTTCTTAATCCAATTTTGGTAGTTTCTCCAATCTCCTTAGATGTTTTCTCTGCTTGATGCATGCCAATGATTTGACCCTTCTCAAACAGACTTTCCACGACCACTGGATGTGTCTTTAGACATGGTTGTTTAAGAAATGAGAAGCTACTCATTGCATCAATTGGGGTTAAATAACTTGTTGACAGCTTAAAGATAATCACCCATGCAGTAATCATGCAATAGGAGGCTCGTACCTGTTCGTTTAGTTAAATCTAGTATGCATACACAGATTTGTGTCTGTTTGTGAGAACCAGCCACAAACCGCCAGGACAAACAAGCATTCACACAGTCACATCCTCAGATCTATAATGTCCAATTTAAACCTGGAGCACCGTGGACCAGAGCGGATAAAAGATCAGATGCCAGATGAGATCAGTGTTGAGGGGGGGAGAAAAAAAAATAAATCAATGGATGACTTCTTCACTTTAATAGAGCACATACAAGCCCAAGACATTTCATTTCAAGAACTGGCTGATGTGGATCTGGTTGGCGGCTGAGGTGAAGGAATCACATCACCACTACAGCGTTAAAGTGGAGCTATGAGCTCCGTCTCGGGAGGTTTGAAAATAAACACGGCAGCCAAATTGAACTGGGTGATATGAGACTGGAGACCCCTCAAAGATTATATCAGATCTGAGGAGGGTTATCCATTTCTCCTCCGCTCACGTCTCCGCTCACGTCTCACTGTCTGTGCTGATGTCCTTGTTTCAGGCGGATTCTGTGCTGCCATTTTCACCCGCGTTCAAATGAAAAAAAAAATATATATATTGATTCGCTTCTTATTTGCATTCATATATGTGCCCCTCACCCCGCTGCCTGCACGCAAACGCACACAAACACCTGTTTGACTCCAGAAACATCAGCTCAAGATGATATATGAGAAATATATAAGAAATTATAACAGTTATGAGGATTTATCGGCTGTTATCCAGAATTCAAAGAGAAATGCTTACATCTAAAACCCTGTATGTGTCCCAGGTTGCATCTGATGCACATACAGAAATCAGCAGTGGTGTAGATTTCCCATGATGCTCGCCAAACCCCCATTTTCCAGTCTTTTACTGCTAATCTGTTAATGTCATTGAGAGGTGAAACACGTAATTAGGCCCACAGACTTGGTGGTAGATTTCATGGGAGGGAAAATACCACTGCCTGCCCTTGGGAACGATGAAGGAAGATTGTGGACAGCAGTAAGTGTACTAAGAATAGAACAGGGGAACATTATTATGTACGGCAGGTAGGCGCCATGTAAGGGAAGTCACTCAATATCATTTTAAAACTGATGGACATGTGAGTCTGGGTTCCTCTCTTAGGCGACACAAAGGGGGACAGTAGCCGTAGAGATTTACGAAACTACTCCGCAGATTACTCCACTGTTTCCCTTTTATCTTTTTAACTGCACGTCGAGGTTCTTTTTTCAATCATTCATTCATTCATCTTGCGTAACCACTGTGAAGTCCTGTGAAGGGTCACTGGGCGGGAGGTTGGGTGCATCCCTGACAGGTCGCCAGTGTATCGCAGCGCTAACACAGAGAGACAGACAACCATTCACAATCAAATGCACACCAACAGCCAATTTAGAATCATCAATGAACCTAATGAGCATGTCTTTGTACGGTGGGAGGAAGTACCCAGAGAGAACCCATGTAGACACAGGAAGAACATGCAAACTTCTCTATATGTATTCTTCTCATAGCTTAAGATTTTGCAAACATGATGCATTTAACGGTTTCAACTACAAAATGTATCCACAATGGCTACATTAGACTACCGAGCTACTCAGACATGAGTCAGTGTGTGTACATGCATTAGAATTAAGGTATACTAGCCTATACATGTTTAGCATAGATGATAAATATTCCGTACCACTATGACCTTCTGAACTCTTATTTAGGCGCATTTGTTTAAGTATGAGTTTACAATTGCTTCTTTAAACTTAAATTGAAGCTCTTAAGTTCTTTTTCTACCCCCGCCCTTTGGTTTGTCTTATGCTTTGTAATGGTACGTATGCTTGTGCATTGTGTGCTTCCGTTACTGTGGCATTGTTGTGGTCATCAGAGTGCATGGCGAGGCACGGCTGGTGCAGATATTGTACTTTTCTTTGCTCCACCACACACATTCATCTAAAAGCAACAGTCAGGACAACTTTACAAAACACAGCTCTGCAAATGTTGCTGACTCCTAAGTGATAAGTAATTCAGTCATGAGCACTTCGCTTCAGTCGTCTCTTAAAATTCAAGATTTACCAGTAATGGAGTATTTTAAGTGTGTGTATAGTTCCTTCCGCCTCTCCTGGAGGAGACTCAAATTCTTAAAATATATAATCAAGAGCAAAAAAAAAAATAAAAAATAAAAAAAAGTGTTTGTTTGCTTGTGTCTGATTTCTTAATGAGTTTTGGGGTCTTATTGGTCCACAGAGACCTCCACGCCTTTCCCAAAAGTCTAGGCAACGTATTTGTAACATACAGCTAATTTGCTGTACAGCTATTCCACTTCCCTCCTCTCCCGTGGGTCAGACTGGTGCTCAGATTCTCCCTCATAAGGAAGGTGGGAGGAGCGTGCTGCACTGGGACGCCGCACGATGCAGCAGTCCCGTCAAAAACCTCCAGGTCCACCTCCGGCAGCCAGACCACTATACACCTGTAGTGTCACTTTCACGTCGCTTGGATTAAAAAACAAACAAACATCAGTCAAATATGATCGAAGCGTTTTGGAGGCGCAGCGTCGGGGCGACATAGGTAAGACAGTTGGTTTAAGTTAATGAGTTGATGAGAATGTGTAGATTTCTGAGATGTTTTTTTTCTCCTTTTCTTTTTCTGCTTGCGCGTAATGGATACGTTTGGGAGCAGACGCGTGTGGTTCAGGTGCGTCGGTTATTTCTGAGAAGAAGGAAAAAAAGATGAAAGAAACCACTATTTTTTCCAAATATATATTTCACATTTTCAACATCACGTTAATTAAATGTGATGTTCTGATCTCCTTCGGCACAACATTTAACCAAACACCTAAAAAAAAAAAGCTCCAGCGCACATTCTGCCTTATTTGAAAAGCATCCCTTTAATTCTCAATTTGAGGTTTACCATTCGTCTTTGTTAAATCAACTTTTGAGTTGTGTGATGTCTTACAGGCGGGAAAGGAACACCTCTTATGCACACGCGGAGATATATATGTTTTTTTTAAATTTGCCACTTAACCCGCTCTGTCTTTTCCAGGACAAAGAGGGTCATCCTCGAAATTACGATGCATCTCACAGCGGTGGTCTTAATTCTGGTCGTGACGGGCATCGCCAAAGGTAACCTGAGATTTTCCATCAGTCCGCTGAGACGACTGACACCGACACAAAGAGATCTGAGTCAGTTCAGGGGAAAACAAACTCTTATCTAAACCGATTTACTCCCTGCGTGGGGATGACGCGCAGCCGATGAATATTTCACTGCTCTGGATGTGTGTGTGTGTGTGTGTGTGTGTTTTATGTGTTTGTTTTATTCATATTTTTTTTATTTTTTTTATTTCTATATTTTGATCCAAACGGTGCCCCTTTCTGTCTGTGTCACAGGTTGGGAATGCAACGCAGGGTGCAGTACAGAAAATGGGTTTTGTGAGAAGCCGGGGAAGTGCAGGTACTAAAACGACCTCAGATTCCTGTGTAGATGATAGCTTATATCCTGTGGGCTTTTTGCAACCTTATTTCCATAAATCACTGGAGCAAGTCCCTCCCTCAGAGAATAGCAGTCACAATCCAGGCATATGGATCCCTTTGTGTTTGTCTTGTTTTGGTGTTAAATCAGCCGCCAAGTCACTCCCTTCTTTGAACAGTAAAGGAAATAAATGTTATCCTGACAGCTTTCGGCCACGGACGCCTGCTTAGTTTGAAATGATTTTTTTATTCTGGCATAAGCCTCACGAGCTCTGAAGAATAAAAGAGTTCAACCGATTACAGCACAATCAAAGAGAGCTTTGATATTTAATTTATGTTAAGAGTAAAAGCACGCAGACGTTATGGGGGCAAGAGCAGGAATGCAGATCCCTGTGGGTGGTGTATTAATAGTTATTTTTTCCCCCCCTCGTCCGCTTTTCAGGTGCAAACCGGGATGGCAAGGAGACAACTGCGACCAGTGCGTGCCCTTCCCCGGCTGTCTGCACGGCTCATGCGAAAAGGCATGGCAGTGCATCTGCAAGGAGGGCTGGGTGGGCAGCCTGTGTGACCAAGGTGAGTGTCTCATTAAACCCCCCACCCCCCTTTCCCACACACACAAACACTCACTCTCTCTCTCTTATCTTTTATCTGCCTCCACGTCCTGACCTACCAGAGGTTAGGGTGAGTCACAGAGCTACAGGGACATGCAGGCTACCACAGAATGAAGCAGGTCTCTGGAGATTATGGTTAATTGTATTTTTAGACCGGCGAAGTTAGAGCATAAACGACCTGGCTGTGGTAATAAAAAAATAAAAATAAAATAAGAAACTGTGTCAGCGCGAAACCCACAAAATAACTGAGAAACATCCAAAGCCAGCATCATTTGCGTCGCTGCTATTAGACAAGAAATTTATCTTAAACTTTCCGAAACATCAAAGCTGCCACACTGTGACTGTTGAAATGTAATTATTAAAACTGTCCGAAAGTCACATTTCCATTTCAGTAGATGTCCTACTTAGATTAAGGACTTAAGTAATAATTTATATAGCATCTACAATGAACGTTATTGTGTATATAAATAAGAAACTGTGTGCCCTCAAGCAGTATAAGAAACAAAGGGTGAGAGAATATTAAAGGAGGAGAGATTTTTTTTTTGGCTTCTAGCTCGGTTTGACCTCCTTATCAGCGCTCACAGGGCATCTCTTATTCTGCTGGAGCATATGAGCAGCATGCCTGTGTAACGCAGTTGGTTATGTTCTCAGTTTTGTTCTCTGTGACAAGATGCTGTGGTGGGGGAGTGTAGGGAGAGGGTGGAAACCAAGACGGGAGGGAGAGAGAGAGCGCGCACACACACACGATCTAAAAACGGCGTGCTTCTTTTTCCTTCTTCTTTGCAACAGACACTCGACTGTGCTCATCCAGGCCTGCGCTAGCAATGCAACCTGCATAGAGACGGGCGAGGGGGGATACCTGTGCGTCTGTCCCCGTGGCTTCGCCGGAGAAAGCTGCCACCTACAGAAGGGACTTTGCCTGACAAATGGGTACAACAGCCTTTTATTTCCGTTTCTATTTTAAGTGGAGGAACCTTGCCCTTCTTTTGCAGCCTTATCCCCATGTGTTTATCATCGGGAGCAATAATCAATACGTGGCGCGGGGTCTGTCAGTTCAGTCGATGCTACCCCATCCTGTGGCGGGAGTGTATGTGGCCAGTAATGGTGGGCAGTTAGCGGGGAAAATACTGGATGCTCATTTCTGCACGGAGAGTTCTACTGATGTGACTTGTAACGGGCACAAACACAAACTTTTGCTTTACAGTCCAGCCGCAAACACGAACGAGAAAATACCCTATTATCTGCTGACTGCTCAGGCACGTCGCCCTATGCATCAAAGCAATGAACAACAAGGTGTTGATAGGTGCACAACTGCGACAGAAACTACACATGCAAGCAAATGTATCCGATCCAAACACCTGATGCTGCTTTGATTTGAAAGTACACATACACAGGGGAAGCTCAAAGCCTGTAATAAATAAATAAATATATATATTTGCCAATGGGAAATAACATGAGAGGATAGTATTTTTTCAACCTGACTGAAATCATTCTAATTAAAGATTACTACCCTACGCTTAATAAAATGATCCAATGCATGAAAACTTAATGAAAAGGTTTACACTCCTCTGTTATGACTGAGGTGGTTGATTGATGCATTTTTATCCATATCTTTAGTGGAACACTAGAGTCCATGTGAATGCACTCTCTCGTACGTCTCATCTCACACACTACTGAGTTATGGTTCTTTTATTAATCTCAAATCCAGTTCAGTGTGGGTCAGGTTTATGGGCATACAGCATACGACTGCAGCTGCAGATCTCCAAACTCATCTCAAACCGGAGAAATTTGAAGTGTGACCACAGAAAATCAGATTTTTCAGTCTGTCATTACACAAAAGTAAAGTATTGGCAAAGCACTTTTAATATGTATTTATTTATTTAGTTCTTGTTGTGGTGATTATTCTGTTTGTTAGTGGAGCACTGGGGCCCATTTAAGGGAACTGTTTCTTATTTACACATCAGTGATTACTGAACATTGGGCCCTCTGGTGATTTTAAGCCCAACATCTACTATGTTTGCTCTCTACTGACTCGTCAGGTTCTTAAGCTGTTAAGTGCTGCACTTTGGTCACTATTTATTTATTTATTTATTTTAAGACAATCAGAAGATTATTAAAGGTAAAGTTGAAGTAGAGTTGAATCAAACTGCAGCCCCTGACCAACCTGTGGCATCATAGCCATATCTTCATTTAAAGACAGCTCAGTCCAGGTCGTCTTTTTCGCCCCCAAACAATAAATACAGATAGGATCAAGCTCACTCAGCCAAAGCAAACACGAGTTTCCTGTGGCCGTGCATTTTGCCTCCATATCAAACACCAGAATCCTCCGAGGTAGAAAGAAGAGATTTCAGTTAATTCACGGCCCAGCGGCTGTGTTTACTGTGCTCCTCTCTTGTTGACAAGCACAGTGGCTGGCTGTGTGACGCCCGGGCTACATTGTAAGCTGCATCCTGCTTCAAAGCCAAACAGTTCAAGACTGAATGCATCGCAACCGCTTGACAAGGCTGTCACATTTCAGAAACGCCTCCGTACTGCAGCGAGGCTCTCAGCTGATGTGCACTTCACATCTGTCACTGGTGAAGGCCATAGTTTAATGGAACATTCAGAAGTGTCCCTGTCTCTAAAATCATGTCGTCATTACCTATTTAATAGAATATTGCCTTCATGTTATCATCAGTCACTGATGTATACAGTCCAGACCGGAACGCAGCCTCTAAATAACGCATTATCTGCCGCGAAACTATGACAAACTTACCTGTTGTGTATTTGTGGACGTACAGCAGTTTGTATTTTATGCCAGAAATAAGGTCCAGGTTGTAAAAAATGGTAATTCCCCTTTAAACCTCTGGTCGAGCAGAAAGCATGGTCTGTGTGCTCAGATTCAGCCAAGCGCATCAAAACATTGTCCCATCCAGCTGGACAACGATCCTAAACCTTCTTCCAAAGCAACCAAAGAGCTAATATCCTCAGGTCACCCAATCTCAGTCTGACTAATTTGAAATTCCACTCGCTGGAGAGCAGTTTAAAGGCAGAAACATGCAAATCAGGATGGCAACACGCAAAAGCTGCTTTCATTCCCAGGAAGCCAACTGCTGCTGGTGTCACAGGAATACGTACTCACAAGGTGCCCTTTGGTGTTGGTGTCGTGATGCACACGGTTTGCAAGCGACTTGAATGTCAACCCACCCATGGCAGAAGAGATTAGATTAGCCCGGACACCACCAGATCTCATCACTGTGGCTACTTATAAAGACAGCATAAGTTTTCCTCTCGACGTGTTCTTCATCTAAACTAAGCTAAATAATTCACATGGGACACGGACCCCAGCATCTTCAGTGACAGTCGGTCACTGCCTCCTCCAGCCTCCATATAAACAGACTATTTCTAAGCGGAAACGCTTCTATAAGGTCTGACATGGCTACAGGTGGGCAAACATCACAGTCAATTGCTAGCCCCCGTGTGTCCTGGCACCAATGCCAAGGGACACCTGGAGCGTGTCTGCGAGAGCCAGGCAGCTTTGATAGAACGGCACGGTTTACAACCTGGGAATGAGAATGAGTTAAGCGTACAAACCATCTGCTGACATCTGAGAGGCCTTTTAAACTGGTTGCTGTGTATTAAAATGAATATATCTCCCACATAAATCTTTAAATAGATGTGAAGCCACTCAAATTAAAGCTGACACTCTCAATTTGATGGATGTCCAGATACAGTACATATTCTGCTACGTACACACATGCACCTAACTAATTACTGTAAGAGGGTTTGAATTATAGCAGCTTATAAACCTCCGTGTTTATTTGTGTCAAGAGCCCTGACAGCTTCACACTTACATGTACACATATGTAATTGCAGGTTTAATAAATGAATCCTGCTCACTGCTTGGATTTAAGCCAGCGGACAGCAAATTCCTACAATTGTTCAAGTTAATGGTCCGATGAACAACACTCGAACGCAACATTAATTGTGTTACACAATTAGAGACAGCCAGACCTCCAGATCCTCCGAGAAGACCGACCTTCACGGGTCTTCCTTGCCGAAATGTGTGCAGAGTCTCAGAATACCTGCATCTGCGACAGAATCTGATGTGATTTGAGCTGTAGATTTTGCCCTCCCACTGCTGGATAACAGACAGGACTGATTCTCGGAGGAGTCCTCCCTGGGGACGCAGCTAGCTGACACACACCGAAGGCCCACTTGTTTGTCCCGTCAGGCTGCCTTGTTACCGACTTGAATGACATACCTAAAATATATTAGGCTACGGATCATTGATCGGGAATTGCCAGCACTCCTCCTCCTCCTCTTCCAATTTTCACTGTGAGACAACTTGAGCTTCACTCATATTCTAGAGGAATTCATCTCCATTAAACGGCCTGCGTGAGGTTTCATCAATCAGCTCCTCTATGAGGCACCAGCGATGTCTAAAAAGTATCCCGGAGCTATTATTCCTTTGACTTGCAGAGACACACTGCTGAAGACTTGTGTAATTACACGAGATACTATTAGAGATATTGATTAGTTTGTAACTCGGGTTTTCATCCGTGCGTGCACATTGTGAAGCCCCGGTGCATTGATCAGATCTGCTGCCTAGCATGCGGCAAGAAAAGAGCATTGCGAAGCTGAGATTTCTTCTATATCTTGTTACTGGTACAGATTTTTTAATTTGTGGAGAATGAGCCTTACTGTTTTTCATTAGTGCTGGAAGGAATGGCTGAAATCAATAATACAATGTCAATAGGCTTACTCCAATTTGAACCAGTCATTCATTGATTCATTCATTCATCTTCTGTAACCGCTTGTCCTGTGGAGGGTCATAGAGGGGGGGCTGGCCTATCCAAGGTTTCACTGGGTGAGAGGCGAGGTACACCCTGGACAGGTCGGCAGTCTATCGCAGGACTAAAACAGAGAGACAGACAACCATTTACATTCACACCTACGGCCAATTTAGTATCACCAATTAACTTAACAAGCATGTCTTTGGACGGTGGGAGGAAGCCAAAGTACCCAGAGAGAACCCATGCAGACATAAGGAGAACATGCACAAACTCCACACAGAAAGGCTCTCGAACCAATTAGTAGCTTCATTTATTAAAGTTTTTTTTTGTGTGTGCGTGTGAGACCACTAACACATATTCTTGACTTACATGTACAGTCTTAGAGATTAAGATACACATGTATGTCAAAACCATACTTGAGTTTGTCTTTAGAGACTAAGAGTAAGATCACAGGCGTTACCAAATCAAAGAGCTTCAAAGCTCTCTCTGTCTGTCTGCTTCACAGATGCCGGATCAGTGTTTTCTAACGTAGCAACAGTATATGCAGTCAACCCCTCACAGAACTCATAAATCCAAAAATACGTAGTTAATCGAGCTTGCATGAAAAAGTTTGCATTCTTTATGTGCCCATGTGGGAGGCTATTTGGCAGCAATGCTAAAAAGCTTATTTTAAACTGTCTGCGGCTATGGTTGATGAGCTGTGGCACCAGAGTTAAATGGTGTGCATGAAGAAATGCAAATAAATATGTTACCATCCAGCTGCTCTGCTTTCTTCGGCAAGAATTATGTCTTGACAAATTAAGTATCTAAATAATTATGGCTAGTTTTGGGTGCACTCGTAGTCCTGACCTGCTTTAGGGTTATTCTCTCATCTTTTAATCTTTTTTCAGATAAAAAAAAAATATATACTTTTTCTAATTGAATATTTATTATCAGAGGGCTATATTCTCTCGTGTTTTCTCTCCCCCTTTATTAGAGTTATCATCTTGTTTATCTGGTAATTCAGTGGACACACAGATGGCAACAAATAGAAGCCGTTTCTAAATAAAAGTAATAAAAAAAGAAGGCCCAGGACGCTCCCCTGGGGAACACCATAAATTATAAATGTAAAGAGTCCCCTCAAAACATCTACTGTTTGAAAGGTACATTTATTTATAATGTATTTTTTTTCCACAACTGCTTTATGAACACAGGATAAAATCAACTGTATTAAACTTTTTCTGTGCAGTAAATTTCCTTTGTGCTGCTGTCCTCCAGCTCTCCTTGTCAGAACGGGGGCACATGTATGGATGCCGACGGCTCTGCAGCCTCCTCTTCCTGTTTATGTCCCCACGGATTTTCCGGAGACTTCTGCGAGATCAGCTTTGACAGCTGCCAGCCTAACCCTTGCCTCAATGGTGGCAACTGCACAAACCACGGCCTGGCTTTCACGTGCGTCTGTCCTCGCGGCTTCACTGGTTTCACTTGCAACGACAGCGCCAGCCTCTCTCCCTGCGCCGGCCAGCCCTGTGCCAACGAGGGCACATGTGTCGGTCAACCTGACGGAACCTTCCGGTGCATTTGCCAGAAATGGTTTACAGGCCCCACGTGCTCCCTGCGGCACAGACCCAAGCCCCGAGCCAAACCGGCCGGCGCCAGGCCCGTGGACCACAGGGTGTTCGCTCTCACTCCGCAGCACTACTCCCTCCCTGCTCATGCCTTCCACAAGCTCCTCAGACCACCTGAGAGAGACCTGCTCAAGATCACCCTGAAAGAGACCGTCCACTCCTCCGGAGTCCTAGTCTCCCACGGTCAGCTTGTCTGCTTCGGCATGCTGGCCCTGCTCACCTGCCTGGTCATCATGGGCACCACAGGCATTGTGTTTTTTGGCCGCTGCGAGACGTGGCTGGCTAATGCCAAGTATAGCCAGCTTGTACGACAGCAAAGGGAGCACCTGCTGAGAGAAGCCGGCACGGCAAGCCAGGAAGAGCCAGAGCACTCAGTAAACATCATCCTGCCGGAGAAGATTAGACTCTCCAGCTTTGGGAGACACTACACCTCCATCTGATTAAATCACTCCCTCTTCGCCGCTCCCTGTGGATGGAATCTAATATGAATGTCTAAAAATAACAGCAAATGAATGACTGTTGTAGAGCTGTGTTTATAACGTGGTGGATCCCGGACCAAACTGGAATACATTTGAATGTAGGGTCTTCTGGACCGAGTGGACAAACGTGACACTGGATTGTAAATGTACTTTTAATTATACAGTTAATAAACAACTCATCAAAAATGTGTAAACTTAGAAAACAGGAAGCACCTCAGTGGCTGTTAAAAAGATGTCGTTCTGTGGCATTTAAATCCATTTTTTTAGCTTTATAAAATCAGCTCTTTGTTACAGGTTGATTTGGGGTATTATTACAAAATGAGAAATGAATTGAAAGTAGGAAGGCAGCAACAGAGCACATGACGTCAGGGCCACGGTTTTCTGTATTTCAAATGAATCAGATTTAATCACTGCCACTTAAGATGAATCAGTTAGTCTATCGATATATAATAAATTCACAAATTTCGCCGTTTCTCAAGAAGGAAGTTTTCTAGAGCCAGTTTCTCGCACATCTTTTGGTAGATCCTTCAAAATAAATAAACTGAGACACTGTAAAATACTTTGTAGATGGATTAATAATGAAAATGATTCACTAGCTGTAGCCCGAATCATCTCCGTGTGACATCTGTGAATTTGCCACATTTCAATAAAAGAAAGAAATGCATATTGTGCGTTTGTACGGTTATCAAGTGAACATGCCAGTCAAACCCTGCAGGTTATAACTCCACAGAACAGGGTGATTTACATATAAATGCAACACTGCAAGTGACTAAAACTAATTCAAGTGACATCTGATTGCTTCTCTGAAACCTTACAGGTGTTTGGTTTTATATACACACACAGATGTCTGATATAAAGACAAAGGCTGTTTTACAGTCCCTCGTGAAATGACGCTTTCTGTCTATGTCCTCTCCTCCATGATGGGTCCTACTAAAAGTCATTTCTATGAGATTTTCTGAGCTTTCCCGACGTTCCTTCCTACTGCCAGTGTTGTAATTTCACAGGTAATGCACCTGGAATCAGTGCTGTAACACCCACTGAGGTTTTCCCTCGTGTGTGAGATGGCCACCCATTCTGGATGGAGCAAGTAATTTTCATGAATGCTAAATGTATTTAGAAAATATGGAAAGCACGTGCTTGTTACACATTAAATATACAATATCCAACATGTGGAACACATGCATGCAAAGTATTCATGAACCGATAGTAGGGGGGTTACTGAGGTTTCGGGGTTGGCGATTTAGAATTTTCTCCTCTCATAGTATCCGTCATCCAGCCTCATGTGGAGCTGTCAATATGGTGAGCATTGTTAATCATAAACTCTGCTGGGTGGTTATCTTGTGCTCGTCAAATCGCAGGGTTACGTTTCAGTTGAAGTACTTATTTATTCCGAGATTATTTGTTGTTTGTACTTGGGCCAGAAATGCTTTCGTTGTCTACTGCTTTGAATAAAATATGTTGTCCACTTGAAAAAGACACTTGCGGTGATACATGCTTGTGCACGCAAAGGTGACTTTGGGTTTTTATTTGATCTACTATCACCCGCTTCATCGTTTATATTCTTATATTACACGTCTCCTGCTTTTAGCTGCTGTTGTCTTGACACAACAAGCAGGGTTAAGTCAAGATCAGATTCCCAGTACATTAAATATTTTACAGTGTGAGGTCCCGCCGACGCGCACGCCGCGCCTGCCTGTTCTGCAATCAGAGCAACATCTGCTCCCCTGCTCCCCGATGCTTCATAAATTTCTCCCCAGGGCCAGCTCGATGATTATCAGCCGATAACGTGGACTCTGTCTGCACTCCTCTGCTCTCCCTGAAGGTACACTCCATTCCAGGTAACAGTCTCTGTCTCCACCTTGTGGTGCATGTGCCTGTTATCCATTATAGGTATATCTATTGTCTATTCATTATGCGTGTAGGAATATCAATGTAAAAACACAGCTGCATCACAACCTACATCTGGAATCTAAGTCTAAGAGAGGAACTACAAATAATCCCAACAGATGTGTGCTTATATTACTACATATACACCACTATGTACACCGCTCAGGCATAACATTATGACCACTCTCTTTAATATTGTGTAGGTCTACCTTGTGCCTCCAAAACAGCTGTGGCTTTTCGGAGTATGGACACGGGACCATCTGAGGGTGTCCTGTGGTGTCTGGCAACAAGATCTTGTTAGTGGGGGGCCTTTGGGGCATATGGGTTGAGGGGAGGGGCCTCTGTGGATCAGACTGTGCATCCAACAGATGCTTGATCACTTATGGGTCTAGGGAATTTGGAGGTCAGGTCCAAAACCTTGTGTTAGTTTTAATATTTTCTTGAGTTGTTCCCAAACTGTTTAACGGAGTGTCATTGCTATGGGGTGGGGGTGCCTGGTCTAGGTGGTTGGTACATGTCTAAGTAACATACAGGAATGCCAGGTCGCAATGTTTTTCAGAACATTGAATTGTCACAGTATGTTATTTACTTGTCCTGTCAGTTTCTATATATATATATATAGAAAAAAATGTGATACTGTTAATGAAGTCTGAGAATTTCTTCCTCCGATTAATCCAACGTTTAATCAGGATCAAGTTGAATGGACATTATTAATAAGTCATTAAACTGTGAGCTTATAACATGTACTTCGATTGAAGACACGAAGGGATGCTGCTCGGCCGAAGCTCTTCACACAAAGCTCTTTCAAACAGAACTTGCAGAGTTTATGTTTGCAGCCCCATCCAAGCAACATCCTTTGATCCACTGTGTGTGTAATTTTCAACCACAGTCAGCAGGCAACAGTTTAATATTTCAACAGGCACACTGTGGTTTATGCTTTCCTGCCTTAACAGGTGCAAGACAACCAAGAAAAGCTGAAGTAGATGCCAGTCAGACACGGTTGCGACCACATACGCCTAGTGTCAGAGATTATGCATGTGCTCACGGACAGTAAGCGTGCAGGGAATCGTTCATTTTGGACCCATGTGTGAACTGAGGCCCTCGCTGTCATCGGCACATTTTGCTGAATTGAAAGCGTGCAGCAGTCCGAAGTCTAGCTTTCCAACCCAGAGAGAGGACGATGCAGCTGCTCAGTATTTTTTTCTTAACTCTGAGCTCCGGGTGTGAGTATGTGCAGCTCCAAAAGTAGGTGGAAAAACAGTGTAGTCACAGAGTATGACCACAGGGTGTCATCCATCTAAAAGGAGACGGAGGGAAAGGCTGCAGCCGGGAGCTGAGCGTGGTGTGATGCATTTCATTGCACTGAGAACACTGAGATGTTGTTTTCAGTGGGATGTTAGTGACGGAGGCTGGAGTCCAGACGCACGCCAGTAAATCTACCATACCCAAATAAAACCCTCGTCTAAATATTATTGTATTTAATGTCTGTATTTAGTATTGTTTAAACCTTATATCTAAAATATATAATGATGTAAGAGTACAGCAATAGTTCAGGGTGACAGCGTAGAAACAAATCGGTCATTTCTGCCCAGTTTCCATTCCACTGCTCGTCTTCTAAGCAACAATCAAAACCATAACACGAGTCAAGGATGAGCGTCCCACACAACAGATCATTTTCCACATTGTTGGTGAATTATATCAGTTCACCATTTGGGTGACAGTCGCTGTTTTTCCTGTGTTGCATCCAACCATTTCTAAGTGCTGACTGAGCTTTATTGGAAAATAACTCCTGCAGGGTTACTGCATTTCACCGACCTACTAAAACTATCCCTGAAAATCTGAATATCTGGCAGCGGCTATATAAGCAAAAAGAAGTCGGACTCGTACGCAGCAGGTATCAGTATGGATTGCATACTGTGTTCTCTTGATGAATATGACATTTGTGAAAAGGCGGTTAGTGTAAACTGTAAAGGTTCACTCGGCAGTGTCTGCTCCTCCTGGAAAGTGTCCACAGTGTTAAAACTGTCCCTGAATTTTGAGATGTGTTTATTTTTTACCAGCCTAAAGAAATTTGTTTAGAGCGTGATTTACCGCGCTATACACTGAAACCTTTTTGTGTGCCGAGGCCCCCGGCTCCCCACCAACCACCAAGACATTCATTTGTGGAGTTATGACCCTGGGGAGAGAGGGGCCCTCACCTTCAAAGCTGACCGGAGAAACCTCCACCTCTGCAGACCCAATCTGCTCCCTCTAAGTCATAAAACAAAACAGAACCGCAAAAGTTAAACCCCCCCCTCAGCCCTGAGACCCTTAACCCTTTGTTCCCGTCTCAGCAGACAGATGAGACTCAGCTTCAACGGAAAAATCGCACATGGAACGAATCCAGATAAAGAATCCCAGTTGGGGTTTCCTATTCAGGAGTGCGCATTGGATACGCTGCAAGTTATATTTCATTTAGGCAGGTACCCCTCTGTCAGCTGTCAGCGCCACATAAATACTGTGTGTTTGTGCGTTAAATGTGTTCCAGATGAGCGGTAAGGTCGGGTCACTATGAGGCCCCCGCAGTCTGGCCAGCAACGTATTCTCTAGTGGCGCTGGTCTTATTCTCTTTTCAGTTGCTGTGGCGCCAAATCTTTTTCTTTTTCTTTTCGTCTTGTGACTTCTGTTTACAAAGAGATACGCTATATTTTGTGATCACGACGACCGAAGCGACCTCTTTGGTTTTGTCTTGACAGCCTTCAGTGAAAGAGGCAGGGGCCGGTTTATTTAATCATTCACAAGGAGAATATCATAGATTAGAAAGACTGCGGCAAATCCTCACATTTGAGAAGCCGGGAGCAGAGAATGAAGGTGTTTCTGGTTCGAGAAGCACAGGTTTGTGGCCCCGGTGCTGGAAAATAGTCAATAGTCATCGTTTACACTGGTTTTAAGTTCATTTAAATCCATATGTTTATCTATACATATGTGCATACTCTGCTTCTTTAGTTCTGGCTAGATGCTAACAGAGTTTGTTGCCTTCTTCTTAAACATGTTTAATGACAATCACGTTGAACATAATCTAATTTAATCATTGGTTTTAACAGAGTAAGAAAGCTGCTCCTGCAGACTAAATGTGATGAAATATCGTATCCCCTCATATCTAACTCTGAGATGTCCGACTGCGGGGCCACACAGACTCGGCCTTCTTTTTCCTGATCATTTCTTTCCTTTTTTTTACGTCAAGAGACATTTATAACAGACTGACTTAAATTCATTTCAAAGCAGTGACTCATTAGCACCAGTTTCTGGTAAAAAATAAATAAATAAATAAATAAATGACCCACGTTAACAACAATGAGCATCCCCGTGTTGTCACTACATCTAAGTGTCTACAAGCCCGCTGTGTTGTGTCTACACTGTCTCCTTGCTGGAGGTAACGGCTCTGTTTTCCAGAGCTGACTGTGAATAATGGCACCATGAAAGCAGGACGCGCAGGGAACCAACGCGCCTGACAAGACACAGCTCCGTGTACAGGTTGTGTCAGAGTTATTATCTGGAGTCATCCGTTTCCAAGTTGCTGCCCCCCTGTTGTCTCTTTGTTGCTTTGTGACTCATATCTGAAGCAGCTGAAGCCATATTCTCCCTCCAGTTTTACGCGGTTTGTAGAGCAGGACTGAGTGAAATCAGTTTAGGGGTGAAGCAGTGATTTTGCTTGTGTTCCACGTGCGTGTTTTAGAGAGATAATTCGGTATAAACCAGAACAGCTACAGATAAAGGGTTCACGTCTGTATAGTGTGTCTCCGCTGTGAGATTGGCGTCTTAAGCCCTGAAAACATTTGCGTTTAGATCCTTATAGTTGGATATATCACTCAGCATAATAGGATGAAGTGTGATTATTCTCACTAAGAGGTCAAAGGCTTTTGAAGGGCTTGGACATACAAAGTGTGGCTCCTTTGCTGCAGCATTAACTGAAGGTACACTTTGCAGGTAACATTTCAATCTGCACAGCCCAAAAATGTTGATTTCAGAGGACATGCATCTGAAAATGATGCCCGACGTCTGTCACAATGTCCTTGAACAAAATCAAAATCCTTGTCTCAATCTAATCGTGCATCAGAAAGAATCTGCATTAAAACAGAGCAGTGTGGTCGTTTAAAAACTTCCTTAAGGTTGGAGGTTAGTGGGAGAGCTCTCCTTTTTTTTTTTTGAGGGGATTTTCTTCTTTTCCACGATTTCGGTACCTGCTCTTCAGAAAGGAGGTTTCTGGAGGAATTCATAAGAGGTCTGCTGTGCTTTATTGTGCAGGAAATTGGACATCCATTCTTTTCTCTTACAGTAAAATCTAAACACAGCATGCTGTTATTGCAAAAGAAATGGAAAAAGACACAAACGCAGCACCGTGCATGCAGTCCACAATAATGCCACTTACACCTTTTAAGAAAATTGATGTACAACAATAATAAAAAAAAAGACCTGCAATGAAAAGAGTAGATCAAAACATTTTATTGAATGAAAAATATATCCATAAAACGGAATATGTACAACAACATTTCAAGGCAGAGAGCAGCATCTTCACCGTGACCTCCAGTATGGGAAACATCAGTGTCGGTTCTCTGGATTAATCCCGTTTAAAAACCGAACTTCACAAAAATACTGATGAGCAGAGTGATGCGCGCGTCTCCAGGTCCTCCTGACTGATTAATTTCTGAAGCACTGACACAAAGAGGAGGAAAGAAAACAAAAGAATCTGAACGTTTTGACACACAAAGTGCTTTTGTTCACGAACAAAGTCCAGATGAACTAACCTTTTGTAGATGGCTCCTAACAGATGCCCCGTACGAAAGAAAGGAGCTAAGACATCCTAAAATGTTGGACAAATTACTTATATATATATATAAAAATAAAATAAATACACTTGAACCATTAATGACGAGAATATCTATCTAAACTGAGTCATAATACTGGAGGAAAAAAAATGCAGCATCTTGTGTTTTCGAAATAGCAGCTCTAAAAATTGTGAAAATGAATTTACACGTTAACAACGACATTACTGGACCTTTCCATCTTTTCTCTGTATTGATCCAGCCAGTCTCTGAGCTCTGAGATCCGATACCTCTCAGGTCCCCTTCCGCCCTGGTAAACTATCTTTCCCTCCTGCAGTACATAAAGTCTGTCAAAATAAGCTCCGTACGCCGCGTTGGAGGAGTTTTCCATGCTGTCGACAACGACCACGCAGCCGGGCACCTCCAGGTGCATCATCTGCGCTGCGTTCAGTCTGTCCTCCAGACACCGGTGCTTGGGGATCTGATATGGCGCGTCAGTGCTCATCCAGCCGTCGGAGGGATGCGCTTCCTCGATGTACACAACTACAGAGTCTGCAATGTCGGCGTTTTGTTGCACAACACCCTGGAAAGCCTTCAGACGCGCCATGAACGGTGGTCAGGTGCAGCTGCCAAAGTTGAGGATGAGCGGTCTCTTGTCTTTTGCGTAGTCGAGGATTCGACTGCGCCGCTGATCCTCCAGCTGAACTACTTCGGTGTTGGGCGCTCCGTGTCCGAGATGCGCTGCTTTCAGGAAGTCCAGTTTATGTCCGTGCCAGACTGCCTTGAGGGACTCCAGGCTGAAGAGGCGATTGGAGTCCGATATGCACAGAGGGGGATCAATGGCATCGCCCTCCTGCTCCTTCATCCTGAAGAAAACCCTTTTCCTTATGCATAAAAAGTCAAGCAGCCAGAACATGACAGCTGCCACCAGAAAGCGGGGCAGCAGGACCAAACAAACTATTGCATTTTTTATCGCTTTAATAGTATTCATTATCACTTATGATGACAAACCCAGCGGTCTTGCGCTGTGCCACGATCTTGTGGGTTGAAGTTGGTTACTTGCAACTTCCCCTCTTTTTATACCACCGGCAGATTTGAATGAATCACACCCCGCCTCCAAACTGGGGCCGAGGCCTCACATGGTGGGGATTACCTTCTGTCAACTCAACAGCTTTGACTCGCAGCCAAAAGCCAAGGGTGCAGGAGAGCGTGCGCAACAGCAATGCGTATTTGGGGAGACGTTATTGTCATATGTGGTGTTTGCTTGACAATAAAATCACCAAAAATAAAATAAAATAAAATAAGAAAAAAGATGTCTGATTCCTTGTTAAGGAATAATATCAAGCATCGTCCATCCAACACACAACACGTGTTTTTTAAGAATTTGTCATAACTTATTAATCATAACGATGCCTGAAAATGTTGAAATACCAAAAAAAGAGCCAGACTTAAGGGGAAACAATTCTCTTTTGCCATAAAATTGTGAGGAAAACGTCTAATTTCTCCAGTTAAATAAATTGGTAATCAGAATACAAAAATTCACATTTTGTCAAACAAGTAAGATGTTCCTCTTGTCAAATATGAAAGGTTATATTACAAATCAGCCTCAGCAGCACAAACCATTTTGATGGCCTAAATCCCTGCTCCTCAGTCCTCCTTCAAACCACAAGCAGACACATCTGCTCGCAGAGTAAATGGGTACCAACGCAGCGCGTTGCACCTAAACACCTCAAGACATGAATCAGAATCTGGAGTAACTGCACTTGTGTTTGTGGAGTCCGGTGAAATATAACACTATCTTCTTTTCTTTTTTCTTTTGTCTTTTTTTTTTTCATGGTCAAGAATCTCCCAGATTTATTTTTGAGGTAAAACGGGGCCAGGATCATTTAAAATGTGTCCTGGCTGATGTCTGAAGGCTCGTAAAAACTTTAAAGAACGTTGAAAACTGTCTCTGTTTCTTGCTTGCAAGGTGTTTGAAGAGCTGCTGACCTTACACAATCTCAATCATGTCAAAAGTATTTATGGAACTAATTAAAGAGCCCAGAAACAAGTTAAAAAAAAACTAAACTAAATAAAATAAAATGAACCCATGTAGACCAGTTTTGTATGTTTTGTTTAGCGCATTTGTTTGTCTTTTGACAATTTTCTATGACAATGTATTTTAAACTAATAAGTGAAGGGAAGTTTCAATTGACTTTTGAGTCTGTTGCTCAATAACAGGGCTTCATATCTACTGCAAATGTGAAGGAATTCCTAATGCCAGGCAGGGATTAGTCCTCAGCAAACACTTTATAAAACCCCATCTACATTTTAATATATTTGATTAGAATACAAAATTATAGAGATGACATGTCCGTATGTTGCTACATACTGTGATATCATTTCTGGAAAATCAGTTGAACAACTTCTCATACCAGACCGGAGTAGATGTTTTGGATAAATAACTCACTGATCAAAATATTTCATCACCCTGATGCAAAAACTAAACTAAGGGATTTGCAGTTCTGCCCACAGTGACTATATATATTACTCATCCTCACATTTGAATGATGCAACAGATATCTTCCCTCCTTCTGTGCACATTCAGCACATTCTGCATTTTCTAAAAGACATAAGAGTCAGCAATGGATACTCCCATCACCTTTTTAATGGTAACGTCTGCTGCAGTCGGCCCCCCACCGTTCTCGCCACAGCGACTGCAGACTTTCTCCAAGACGCTCTTTATTCAAAACTCAAACAAACTCGGAGACACACTGTAAATAACCTTAAACCTAGAAACCTTTGAAAATACTTTGCAGAGTGGTGCTCTCACCAGGGAGCTCAAGGACGACACACAAAACACCAGCGAGAGTCCGCCCACAGACATAAACAGCTACACAATCTCCATGTACCAAGGACGCTCACTTATTTAGTTTATTAAAGGGCTAAAAGCATCTCCTCAAAAGTCATTTTCATATTATGACAGACGGAAACTATAGAAGGGACATGATCAGAAACTAAAACAAGCCGTTATTACATATGAAAATACAAGTTAATCTAATAAGAAAATTCAAATCAGCCAACTCACAACAGATGTGTTGCTCATGTTTCCTCTCAGGTCCGGCCTGATCTGATCTAAATTTTGAACAGAACTTTCGTAAATGAAGAACCCCAAAACAGATGTGGACTAGTTTGGCTCACTCTACATCCGCACAAATACAACAATGAAATAAAGAAAAAAAGTGTTTTAAATCAAACATATTTTCATCTAGTTGATCTTTGACCTTAGATATGCACTGGGTATGTACATACTGGTGGGAAACGGAAAGCAGTCTGTTAGTCGCTTTGTGTTTCTTGGAGCATTCAGGTCGCTCATATTTTTCCACCACATTCAAGCTAGCTGTCTGTAAACTGTTGCTATTGAAGACATGCTGCCCTCATAAATTTGAACCTGCTCCAATCAGCGTAAAGCTCTGATTGTATTTAGAAGGAAGAAATCCTTAAAATGTCACCCGTAGGATTTTGTTTACTCTGACTGTTCACACCTTGGCAATGCATGGTGCCGCCTAGCTCCAGACTAATTCAAAAGGAGAAAGGTGGTTGATGGCGAGGCAGACAGCTAGCAGCCTCTGAGGGTAACCACGTGTTTACCAGGCTGTAAAAGATGGGCATTTTTGTGGTGAAGTTAAAAGCATGTTAATATGAAGCTCTATGGAGACAGATTCACTTTTGGAAAGAGCCTCAAGTGGACGTTTGAGGAATTGCACTTGGCACAAAGCCTTGCTCCATGGACTACTTCTGGCCTTCTGATTTGTTGTGGTACACTTTCTTACTAGGGCAGTTGTTTTTAACCGCAGACACTGCAGTTACATCTGAAAATGCTCTGGGAGGGATTGACCAACTGTGCTTCTGTCACACACAACCTGTTTTTGTATTTGTTGTTGGAACGAGTCGGGAACATGCCTGACTTCAATGACATGGTAACTAATCGTGAAGTGAATAATGCCATCTAAATTGGTTACTTATTGGATTACACTTATTGAATCTTGTGGGCTGTGGTTGAAATAGTTGTTTCTGTTAGCAACCGTGCCACTGCTTTTTAGGCTGCAAATGTACACGATAATGAACGTCACGCGTTTGTGAAGAGTTGCCTCTACATTCAAAGGCGTTGACCTGATGAACTCCTGATTAATGATGATGTCTGTTCGTTACAGACATTGCAATGAATGAGTGCTGTACCTGTGTACAAATACTGTAGAGCTGGCAGCTTAAAGAGAAATCCTTGTGTTTTCTTGTCATTTAGTCATTACTGGTGGTATTGCTAAAAAGACGATGATTCTTTCTTTCTTAGATATGGTGGAGCTGTTGCTGAGAATATCTCATGAATATAAGACCACCGCAACGGTAGGAAACAAATTCATAGCCATCGCGAAGCAAGTACAGGGCCAAGATCAACCGTTACTGGGAGCTTTATTTATTACCAGACGTAACATTTTACATAAAAAAGACCATCTGTGTCTACGTCATTGCTCCTGCCCTTCCAGACAAAAACGAAAGCAGCCCAGAGTTTTCATGCAGAGAGCAGGTCAGCATTGTTTAGGAAAGTTTCAGGGGTCCATAAACGCTGTAATGAGTTGGACGTTGTGTGTGCATGTAGCAAAACGTATGCTTTTTAAAACATTAATGGGTATGTAGAGCAGGTAATTGGAGAGGGGGAAGCTGTGTTGCTCTCATTGAACACTTGACATTTGGAGCTCTTGCAGAGAAGGCTGGATTTTCTTCCAGTAGCTACCAACTGTTGTGTATCCTTGTATGTACTGTGTGTTATGACCAGTTTGGTTTTGTTGAACGAATTCATTTTTCTAAAGGGCCAATGAATTGAGATTGGTGTACTCTCATAGTTACAAGACATTTAGAGATAAAACATCGAGTTTCTTTCTAATCATGATGTTAATGGCTTATTTGTTGCCACAATGCCAAAGGAATGTCCAAGCCTTCAAAGATTAGGGTTAGGGTTAGGGTTCAACGTCATACCACTCCTCCAGAAAGCTCCTTTGGGTCTAAACAGCAGGATGGGGGACTGCTGTTGTCGCCCGTGAACAACTTCAAAAATGCCACAAGAGATTAAAAAGCTTGGGATTACTGCTGTCCTCAAGGTGAAGCGTCTTCAAGGAACTCAAGCAAGTCCAGTCTGCACTTTGTTTTACGGAATTAAATATATATGATCTGGCAATCTTCTCCGACAGTTCTGAAGAAGCTAATCAAAACCACAGTGGAAAGAAACCGACCCATAACTTTCACTGCATGTGCTGTCAGTAATGCTAATATTACAGCAACCTCTGCTAATCAATATGTCAACTACTGCGGGAAGAGAATGTCTGCTCAGCATTATCCAGGCCAACGCTGGTAAACAAGGTTATTAGAAATGTGTTTAATGATTTAATCTGCGTAAACTTTTATGCGCTGCAGAGAACATTCAGTCTTTCGGTTGAGCCGCAGTTTTATGGGAAAATGCTCAATGAAACAATAGAAACCTTTTGAATCTGATGTCAGAATTAAGATAAATATGAGAAGTCTGAGTAAGCGAATGTATAAAGTTTCACATCATGCTCGTTTCAATTACTGAATCGTATTTTGATTTGAAGAAAAACATTGTGCTCTGAGCTGGCACTTTGAAAAAAAACAACTAAGTGAATCATAGCTTTTCACACCCCCTCAAGTACAACTCACATCATGATGTTGATACAAGAGGAGCGCTGCATTTCTTTAACAGATCCGTGTCTACACAGAGATTAATGTTAATGAGTCGGTGTCAGGTCATGCATATCGAAGTGTGTTCTGTTCGCTGGCTAATATGCATTTACAGTGCTATTTACTGGTCTGGTTTTCTTATTCAATAAAAGCATCCCAGGTCTACTGAGCACATGGTGTATTGGTTAAGCCCTAATCTCCTGTTACAGTAAATTCGTGTCATATTTGACTGCGGGGTGTCGGTAAACCAGACGCGTAGAGAAGATGTCATTTGTCTGTAGGTCACAGTCACTGCGATGACTCAGACAGCAGACGGCGGGAAGTCACTCTGTTACTGAGCGACACCAGACTCTGCGCACCACTGCTGCCTTCACAGTCTCTGGGGGATTCAGTCAAGTGACAGCAGATGAAAGTTTTCCCTTCAGTGTGTGGCACCAAATTCATTGTGCGCTTTTACAGCTTCTGTGATCTCGAGAGAGGGATTAATTAGCTTTTTTTCTGAAAACAGAGTTTAGAGTTACTGTTACAGAGATCATATAACCTGAAAGGTACAATATGTTCTGTGTTTGTGAAAACGGGTCAAAGCGGTTTGGTAAGATTGTGACCTTACGTCTAAGCTCTACGCAGCTGTCAACAGGTGTTGATCATGGTGCTTACTGGAGACATTTATATCAAATAATATTCCTAAATAATAGTAATACCTCTGTATAATGCAACACATATGAATCATGCTGTTGAATCTACATCTATATTAAACTATTCAACATTATAATGAAGGTACTGTTTGTTTTAGAGCGTTTTAATGTTTAGTTTTATTTTAGCGTGTAGTCATTATTCCCCACTATTGTCCTTATTGTTCTTGTTGCTTTGTGTTTTGTGGGATTACAATATTCATTGATTTTTATAATTCTGATGAGTATTGAGTTCTGAGCTGAAAATCAGAATTGCACTTTAGAGTCAGATTCAGATTCAGAAAACTTTATTTGTCCCCCGGGAACAAGTTAAGGCTCGAGTAAGTACAGACATTTTAAGGGGAGAAAACCAAAAATAGAACAAATGAATGTTTTGAGTGTAATCTTCAACATAAACTGTTTATAGTATGTGTAAATCTGAGTGTAATGTCAGAAATGTGACTTTTTCTAGAAATACGACCTTTTCTGCAGAATACTGAAGAAAATTTCTGTCTATCTTTCTATCTTCACAGTTTTGAAGAAAAAATGTCTAAATTCTGAGAAACCCAAAAGCTCTAATGAACTGCTACCCTAACAAGTAAAATTTCCTTAGAAAGGATTAAGGCAACAAACAACTAATGATTAATTAACGATAATAGTAATTTGATTAATCTTTTTGAAGCAAAAATGGCAAACGTATGATGACCCATAAATCAGACATCACTTGGATACGACCCTTTAATTTCAGAATTTGTATTATAGTAATTTTTGGTTTCATGGGTTATAAGTTTCAGTGGATTATATTATTGGTGTCCTTATGCGCCCTATGTACAAATCAAACGCTAGCTTGTTCTGTTGTAGTCTCCGATCACACTTAACAAGAACATAATGTTCGACTTTACACAATATAAATAGGGGCTCTTGCTAATAATGCGTCTGGTATCCCTCACTATTACAAGCGATGACAGACCGCTTCTTTATGAGGGCAGCTCGTTCAGACGTGGAAGCAGGAACGTGACTGCAACGTCTGCCTTTCCCTTTAAATGGTAAACATTTTAACACATCTGCTGTCTTTTTGTCCTTCACTGCCTTCACTTTGAGGCCGTTCTTACCTCCCTCCCCCCTTTCTCGTCAAAACCCAAACTGTATTAACACTCTATTATCTAAAACCCTCTTTACTTTCAAACAGCAAGAAATCCAAAGTGTTCTGGTGGAAAAAAGGGGCTCACCTGCTGTGCCTAAATTCGCTGTGAGGAATTACTCTTTTGTTGCTGCGGCTGAAAACCAGAGATGTATTCTAACCCACCAGCTTTTATCTTCCCTAAACTTTGCTGGATTCTTGGCAGCGGCTGCAGGTTCATCTGAGGACAATGCAGATCTGGGAAAACAGCCCTTTTCTGCTGCTTACTTATTGAGCTGGCGAGGTGCCAGAAACCACAACTGATGGAATATCATAAAGACTAACCCACAAAACAGATTTATGATAAGTGTCAGTGCTGGCTCCCTCACTTTCAAGTCACTGATATCTCTCTGCAGTGAACAGAATGGACGATAAAAATCTACCTCTTCCCCATCTTCCCCTTCACCTTCCACGACCCTGTCTAAATCAAAGAACACTAGTGTTCACACTTAACTTGAATGAACCACTGTTGCTTGTCCCATGGGCTATTTGTATCTCAGCAACTGGAGAGCCAATGAGGAGTGAACTAACAGCTGTAATATAATAATCTGTTTCATCTCACTGGTTACATTGCTCACGAGATAATTCAGAGTATTTTAGTTTGAACTTTTTTTTTCTTTGACAGAGCCACCTTTATGAAGCTGCCGAACTGAAACCAATAACTGTTTCTACTCAAAAGAAGTCTTTGAAGAACATATATATCCACAAAGTAATACTGTCACTCTTTAAAATCAATGACTTTAATGTGAGTAGCTGCAGGGTTCAGGCTTGAGTTTCATAAAATACAGGTCCCGTGCTAGTTTCTGTCTCTTTGTTCGACCTCAGGCAACATCTGCCTGAGCCAAATCTCAATGACACCTGAACTGTAGCATCAGTGGGTGCATCAAATGTCAGGCTTTTGTCTTGGAAGCAATTTGAATAGAGAACCAATTTGAAAATGTTCACGTGGTAAATTGCATGCATTATGTGAAATATAAAAGAGCGTATAGAAGAAATGGCAGCCATAAAGGACGGCGAATCTCACAACAGTCCAGCTGCCCTGTGAGAGGCACACCGGCTCACTTTCACGGACACTTGCCAGTGAAAATGTCATTGACAAAGGCTGTGGTATTCCTGCTGAAAGGTCCAAATATCTTGAGTGAAACAGAGCTGCACGTGCTGCCGGTTGAAGGGTAACTGCTGATCTGAACCTGCTGGAGCTGCAGCTGCAGTTGAAGGATATTTAGTTTAGATTCCGTCACACTGGCAGGTCACCGGCCCTAGACTGTCCTCATTTGCACTTCCTTTGCAATATCATGCATCGAGGTTGAAATAAAAATCAGATTATCTTGTTTTGAACTGTGAAATTTTCTTTTCTTTTTAAATTTGCCTTGGCTGCTTTAGGTTGTTTTTTTGGGTGCCACTGCATCTGAGGACGTGTTGGGAATAGCAGAGGAGTCTATCATCACCATCTGTCACCTTAATTCAGCCAATTGATCCCTTCTCACCTCACCGTCATCGCCATAAACTGTCATCACACCTGAATCACGCCTGTTTCTGCCAGTAGTTCACAAGACGTCGATTGGTCTGAACGACCGCCCGCCATCCTTAAGGGTATAACCCAAACGCTGGCAACTCAGACCGTCACATGAGCTTGTGAGAATACAGCTTTTACTTGCAGTTGTAATATTTACGCATCAAGATTGTAATACGTCTCTGATTATCTCGTTTTCACATCCTCCTGAACTGTGAACTCAGATAAGTCTTTTTTTTCTTTTTACTTTTAGACAAACACAGCATTTCAATCACAAATGGGTGATTATATTTGTTATTCCTCTCAGTTCTTTGTGTTGACCTACATGCATCTTATCCTCATAGTGTACCTCCTTTACTATGAATTCACAATATGTGCAAAGCTGTTTGTGTCTTTCTCAGAGACTTTCTATCAGTAGTTTGGGGGGCTTCCTGGCAAGTCCTGCACACAAGCTAGCGTCTCTGGTTTTCTCTGCCCTTATTTGCACTGCCTGAGTAATGATGATGGTGAGCGTGTCGCAGGGTGTCCTCAAGTGGCTTCTTTCACTGCTGCCTGTTTGAGCTTATTAGTTAGCGCCCTTCTGTACAGTCATTGATGCCAGTCCTCGGGACATATGGTGGATGTACAGGGTGAGTAAGAAAACCTCTGACCTATACATCCTCTCTCTCCCTCCCTCTCTTTCATTCCTTTTCTTATCCTGCTGCTGCGCAAAAATATTTTCTTCTTTATAAATCAGTTTAGACACTGCGGGAAACAGTCGAGGTGTTCTTCTTCATTTTGTGACACGTTTGAAAAGTAGGGAAGGTTAATGTGAGGCTTATTTGTTTACCCTAAACCAAAGCAGTGCTGTCCTCATAAGGTCATTGTGCACTCAACAGTGTATAATAGGATGTGTTTTCTGCCCTGAGTTGTCTCTGCGGGAAACCGCTAAAACAGTGGGACAAACATCAACTGGCAGCATTTGTGATGCTGGACAGGAAGCTGAAGCAAAACACTGATGGCCGAGATCTTCAGGCGAGCCGAGAGCAGAGAAGGGTAACAAACTCAGAGGCAGGCGCCAGGCAGTAGGATGAGGCTGTGAAACACAACTGTATGTCCAGGTTTTACCTTTATTAATTATGGAAATGTGTTGTTTATTTTGCAATATTCTGAAAGATATATATTTGTCTCACATTTTACTTTATTTGACACAGGAGCTCTCTTGAGTTGCATTTGTTAATTTTACTTGTTCAGCTTGTTCTTGTTTTTGTTTTATTTGGTGACGCTTAAACTCTCTGGCTTAAATATACATACACTGTTGCCCATAAAGTTGAAATAATTTTGTTTTCAGACACAGTCCTGTTTTTATTCCCATTTAAATCACATTGTCACAGTCATTTCATGAGAATAAGGAAACATTATTTTATTCTAACTGTATGGACGACATTGTATATCTCTCAAATAAATCTTAATATATGAACAGTATATGTGTATATATACTGTGTGTGTATATATATACCGTATACTTATAGCTTTTTTAAAAATGTATGTCTTGATTCTGATTATCTTCTATAGAATTTTAATCTTTTAAATCTTACAGTTCAAGCGGTAAACAATAAATTCCACATATGTGATGAATATCTGAATGTTCCTGAGAATCTGTACCAACAGAATATCATGTGACATACTGCAAACATGCAGCAAATGCTTCATTGACCTTGTTTGTGAGCGTTTTCAGACTTTTCGGTGAGGCGTTTCATTTCCAGCTGAACTCACGATAAACATATTTCATTGTGTCGTGATAAGAAAAAAAAAAGAAAAGGGAAAAGAAGTGCTGTTTGCTTTAAAGACGTGTCAAAATACACTTTTCTTTGACCCTCTCAGGCCACAGCTGGTTCGTAGTAAAGCATGGGATGTCCTTGTTTATCAGGACTTCTCGTCAATTACACGTCTGGCGGTGTGAGACACATGACTGTCATCTGACATGACCTTATTTGCCTCGTTAGCTTAAAACTAATCAGTAAAACCATTTTCGTGCATATATTCTTCACAACAATGCTGAAATGTTGTGCCTTCCATAAATTATCTGTCTGACAAGCTCTTATGCTGTACTTAAGTTACTTAATTAGACTTTAAAGTCCCTGAGGGGAATTCTTTTTCCTAAGCCGTACATCAACCTTGCACTTAGAAGAAGAAAAACACCGGTTACGGCACCCCATATATGTACATCTTAACATACAAAGAGACGCAGCATGACATAACGTGAAAGAAAAACATGTTAAATGCTGTCAAATACAGCTGTGGCAGCAGGTACCAAGATTTATGTACCTGCAGCCAACTAAGTGGGTTTGTGATGCCCTGTGTTATTATGATTGTAATGACTGTAATGGCCTTATTATTGTCTTCTGATTGGTGTGGTGCAGTATATAAAGGTAGTTTGAACAGTGTTTTGATATAAAAGGATGAGATGGGGGCAACATAGATTCCTTTAAAGGGGAACTACTGTTTTTTACAACCCGAATCTTATTTCTGATATAAAATACGATGGTTTACTCACCCATATAACTTTGGTGTCATTTGGTGTGGTATTCGAATGATATTTAGATGCAGTGGAGCGCCGTGTATATCCATATAGTGGGAGTGATTGGGGCACCGAAACACAGCCTCTAAATAACGCATTATTATGCGCATTATTGCGAAACTCGTTCATTTCACCAATATTTTGTTATGATACGCTAGCGCTATTCCCTGTTGAGTCCGGAGTAACCTGTTATCTGTTTGCGGACATGCAACAGTTTGTTGCTCTTTGGCCAGCTGTTCCTCTCTCGGCCTCTGCATCCTCCGTCAACAAGCTCCTCGTCCGTATACTCTGGCTCTAAACGGTAAGTCAAAACAAAACAAGGTCGTCGTCCACAGCCTCAGAATAATAAGGAATAATATTCAGCCATGTTGCAAAAAAATAGCAGTAGCAAATTACAGGTAAACAAGCCGAACGTTGTGGGTGAGCACAGTGCTCAGGGATGACATCATCCATATCAGAGGTTAGTAGGTCAATCTAGAGACCCCGGATGATGATAACAAGTAACTTCAGACTTAATGGGGAATAGCACTAGTATATCATAACAAAATATTGGTGAAATGAACAAGTTTCGTGGCAGATAATGCGTCATTTAGAGGCTGCGATTCGGTGCCCCACTCACTCCCACTGTATGGATACACGCAGCGCTCCAGGTTGTAAAAAACGGTAATTCCCCTTTAATGTGGCTATAGTCCTTGAATACTCCTCTTTTTAATGTCCTTAATATGCCAATCAACTTGAGTTTATATTCCTGTGTGAGTCCCACGTGTTTAAGACTGTCCACTATAATCTGCTCTGATGCCGATGGGGACGGTGTAGTACTATTTCTTTTGTTCACATTGACACTGAGAGACTCATTTGGATATTAGCAAGGAGAATCTAATAACCGGTTTCAAGTTCACCATATCCAGGGCTTGCTACAACATGGCTGAGTGTTTGCATAGGGATTGTAAGGTGTGATTTAAATGTCTGACTGGTAATTACAGAGTTACAAACCTTTTTTTTTTTTTTTCCTCTGGCGTTGTTTGCAGTAACAGTGCTTAATAACGCAACATTAACCGAGGCCATTCACAGCATCCAGCTGCGTTTGAATTGTCATAGGATTGCAGGTTAATTCACGTTTATTTATGCTCAGTGTGGAGTGAGAGAAGTTGTTTCCTCCGGTTATTTCATCTGATTTCATAATCTTTTAAGGCTTTAAACTAAAGCCCGGGTTTTAAAGGATTTTCACATTACGGACAGTTGTTGACACATTACTTCATTTACTGTCATTCGCAGTTCCAAATTGCTTTATTTTTTTTTATTTTCTTTCCTCCATCTCCCTCCCATCTGTCTCGCTTTCTTCATTTTCCCCTCTCTCACACCAATCTGCAACAACACACCTCCTCCCGTCCCTGTTCCCCTCCTCTCCTCTTCATTATTGCCTTGGCTTTGTGAGACGCCCTGGTGGATCCTGGCATCACGCTCCCATTTCAAAGGAATGAAAATGCAGCACTGGCCTGTGCCATCGGTTTGCTCTGCTTCCCCCTTTCATCTGCCTGGACATATTAAGACAAGAAATGCGAAGCTCTGCAGCAGCTCCCACATGAATCAGCCTAAGCCCCCCAGTGGGAACGTGTGTTGGTAATTTCAGGTCCCGTATCAGAGCGGAGAAAGCGAGGGAGAGATTAAGTTAGAGGCAAGATGATGACAGAGGGACAACAAGAAATCGGAACGAGAGGGGGCATGTGGCCCCATATGGGATGGCACTGCATTTGTTGCCTTGGTGTCCTTAATGTTCTAAGGACACTGTGTGCCATTATCAGGTGTGTGTGATCCACCACTCGAGTAAAGGAGAGGCAGGGACATGCAAGCTGCCAAGTGTAACATACAGCAAAATAACACAGACAACAGCAATGGCCTCTTTGGAATTGGATTATTTGTTTTCTCCATTATTCCTGGGATTACAAATATAATCGCTGCATGGATAATGTTCATAGATTTATTTATTTTTTTCTCCGAGTGCTGCAAATCATAGAAATCACAGAGAATAGGCTGGTGGGTACTGGAATAGCAAGACGCTTCGTATACTTTGTCCTCTCCGTGGTCACGCTCTAGGTTTAGTTAAATGTTTATAAGCACATTGACTTTCCGATCATTGCAAGACCACCGATCAGGCATAGCATTATGACCACCTTCCTAATATTGTGTAGGTCTGCCCTGTGCCTCAAAAACAGCTGTGACGCATTAGAGAATGGACATGGGCCTTCAGAGGGTGTCCTGTGGGTCTTTGGGTCCTTTGGGTCCTTTGGATTGAGGGGAGGGGCTTTTGTGCATAAAGCCGATACTGGATCAGTTTGGGATCTAGTGAATTTGGAGGCCAGGTCAACACCTTGTGCTGTTCTTCATGTTTTTTTAAGTTGTTCCATCCTGCTGGAAGTGTCAAGGAGTGTTATTGCTATGGGATGGGTGTGCCTGGTCTGGAGTAACATCCACATAAATGCCAGGTCCAAAAGTTTCCCAGCAGAACGTTGTACTGTAAGATGGTCAATGTTATTAACTTCTCCTGTCAGTGGTTTTAATGTTGTGGCTGATCAACTGAAAATGCTTGCATGAAAACAATTCTGTTAACAAGATTTGCTCATTAAGTTGAAGTTCAACTGTGCGGCTGCATCAGTCAGAGCCATTCTGTTGTTAACATTATGTGTACGACTACGTCACCGTTACTCTTCTTTCCATCGCTTCATGAATCCCGCCCAGATATTCAGTAACTCACACTCTTTCTATCGCGCACACTTTCAAACAGGGACAAAAATAACATAAACACAGGAATTGCACTCGACTTTGGAGGCCAAAACGTGCACCTCAATCACCTCTTATTCCAAGCATCACTCCAGCTTAAATGTTTGACCACGCAACCAACAGCATCATTTACTGGCATCGACCATCTGAGGTAGCTTTTCCAAAAGAGATCAGAAACATCTGATGCAGTATTTTCTTAACTGCAGAGAGCATGTCTCCAATAAGGCTTGACATTATGTCTTGCAGGAAAGAAAAATTAAAAAATGAATAATTCTCCAAGCATGAGTTTGAGTCTAGGAGAAAAAAAAAGCTGTTATCAGTGTCCTCTGCCTCCTACACAGGACTAAGAAACTTTTTTTTTTTTGTTCGGATCATCATATCCTGACAGTCTGGTTACATAAGGAGTCCGCAACAAGTCCACTTTCAATTTGTGATTCCATATTTAATGTGTTTGTGGGGGAGGTGAGAGGTTTTTTAAGGAGTAAACACCTACCTACGTACCACCCTACGTGTTAGAGCTGTCTGGAAGGAAAATAAGGCCATAAGGAAAGATGCAGAATTTTGAACTGCGCAACAGTTTAGGCTTTGTAGATTCATGTTGAGGGGAAAATCAAACAGCTTTTACGCCGAGGCACTCAGGTCTTGCGTTCACTTTTCAACCTTTGGGTAAGCAAAGTGCTTCACAGTCACAATGACACGTCTGCCCATTCGTTCACACGCCAGTCCCGAGCGCTGGGAGCAGCTAGGGGTTCAGCGTGTTTGGGGACACTTTGTGGTCCGTGTGCTGGAGATCGAACCCCTAAATGTGCTTTTTCTATGAATGCATTTGCAGATCCTGTTAACCTTTAGTTCGGCGTTTGCACTGAAATCAATACATTCCCACATACTGTACGTTTCCACAGTGGACTGAGAGTTGTTATTTTGCAATCAGCATCTATCTAAACACAGTCAATACACCTCCTGGATTTTGCCCCAAGCACATTGATTATTTTTCGTTCCTTTTTTTTTTTTTTCTCATTACCTTTGAATTTAGGCCAAAAGTACCACATATAAGATCCTTATCACAAAATAATTCCAGTTGGGGTGGAATAAACTCCTGAAGCAAATAGAAAAACCTGTTGTGACCACATTCACACCTGGTATTAAAGTATTATTTGAATCTAAATCTTAAGTGCGTTCGGTATGTGATTAGGCCTGCCAGACCTCCGGTGGTGGTCTGGCTCGCCCTGTGATCAGATCTCAGCTTAAGTCTGCCAGGTGTAATTTAATGCAATCCGTTCAATGTGTTTCTCACATCTTTAACTAAGTAAATGGATGGATCATAACTCATTCTATGTTTTTTTTTTAATCCCCTCAGACTTTAACACAGCGTATCCCATGTGAAGGCATCACAGCTGCAAATGACTTTTCATTGTTTCTGTTTTTCGTCTGCGCAAGAGTCATAAAGTTGTTAGGCCTGAAACTGAAAGCAAATACAGGCTATACAATATCCAGACTAATGACCCACAAGTAGGAAGCGGGATTGAGTCGACGGAGACAGAAATTTCTGTTCTGGCAGTAAAATCCAGCGCATGCCCTGGACAGCGTCGCTGCCATGTCACCGAATCTCTGACCTTGATTACTACCTTAAAGAAGTATGGAAGTGCCAAAATGGCTGGGGGCGACAATTTCCCACAGTTATATTAAAATGAAATTGGATGCTAGCAAAACTGATTCAATCAATTTAAGGCGCTATGTACGCCGATCAGCCGCAACATTAAAACCACTGACAGGAGACGTTAATAACATTGACAGTCTTGTGATGATTCAGTGTTCTGCTGGGAAACTTTTAGGCCTGGCGCTTGTTTGGTTGGTACTTAGACATGTACCACCCGCCGAGACCAGACCACGCACCCCTACCGCATGACACTCCTTGATTCCAGCAGGCATCCTGCAGCCTGACACAGATGTAGAAAAGAAAAACATGAAGAACAGCACACGGTGTTTACCTGGCCTCCAAATTCACTCCCAAACTGATCAAGTATCCGTGGGATGATGCACAGAGGCCCCCCCTCCCCTCAACCCATAGGACCCAAAGGCCGTCGCTAACAACATCCTGTTTCCAGACATCACATGACACCCTCAGAAGGTCCAAGTCTGTTCTCTAATGAGTTACAACTGTTTTGGAAGCACAAGGGAGACCTACACAATATTAGGAAGGTGGTCATAATCTTATGCCTGATCGGAGTATGGTTTGATTACATCCCATTTTACCTGCTGATTCTGGAAACCCACCGAAAGCAGCTGTCTTTCTACTTTAAATCACGTGAATGCACTGCAAGCCGTCGCACGGTCAGTCATAGCGAAGAACTGTCCGTAATTGTTGTCTTGTCCACTGAGCAGACTGTTTGACCTTGTAAGTCTTTATGAGCAACGATTTGTATTCCCTTATCAGACCCAGGCAACATTAGTGTCTCATGGTGTTTTAACAACAATGGAGAAAGCCTCCTCCATGGAAGTGGGTTATTAAATTTGCTTATCTGTGTTACTGCCATTGGCCAACATGACACTTTCATTATACAGTATACGTGTGTTTATTAATTGATCGAAAGAATTCTTTCCGAGCGTCCTATCAGACCTCACAAATGATGCGCCTTTTGTCCCTAAACAACTAGAAGAAATGAACCAAACAATTGCCAGTTCCCAGATTACAGACTCCAATTACTAGGAGCCTGTAATCTGGTGATATGCAAAGAGGTGACAAAGGTGTTACCTACCACCTTTTTACGTTTGAAACCTTGCCTTTAGTCTGACTTACTTTGAGGACAGACGGCGGGAAAAACACTCCCCTCGCCATCTCACGCTGTTCATGAGGAACATCTGGACCTCAATCATTATTTATTTCTCAAGAGTTACACAGTGCCGATGAGAAGTGTCCACCACTTCCTGCGCAGTAATCCGTGGCCGTGGCCTCTGGCACTTGTGTGGGTAGAACAGATTATTTAGATTTCGCTGCCGCCGAGTTATGAAGCTGTGTTTCATCGATATCATCATCCCCCCCGTTGCAGACTCTTGTCGGGAGATAGCTGTAGCCATTAACGCCACTGGGATTTAACTCTGTGACGCAATGCAGTACTTTTGGTTGCCACGGAAATAAAGCCCCCACTTTTTTTTCTTTCTCTTTTTTTAGGCATCCATGTCATCACCCCGCTTCTCATTAGCAGTTCGCTGACCAGACCAAACAGCGTAGTCCGTGGCGTTTAAATCCCTCTTTTGTCTGTTTGTTTAAAATCTGCATGTGCACGTGTTTGACTCCTGACTGACTATATCGCCCTGCGTCTGTCTGCGACTCTGTCTCATCTTCCTCTGCTGCGAATCCCAAATTAAGTGCCTCTCATATATTTAGACCTGATATGAGTCCAACTTGACACAGCCGCATCTCAGATCTTACTTGTTGACACGCTGTGAGCAGGCGGGTGGCAGTGGAGCAAAGCAACCTAAAGCTGAGCACAGAGAGAAAGAAAGAGGGAGAGAGAGAGAGAGAGAGAGAGAGAGAGAGAGGGGCGGCAGGACTCAGCTGTGTATTCGCTGTTTCATCCGCTCAAAGTTCAGATGAGGACAGGCTCGTACACTCGCTGCCTTGAGATCAGTTTTTCAGCCGCATTTATTTTTTTATTTACTTTCCGGCAGCAGATAGGAGAAAAGAGTGAATTTCAGCAGCACAAAATAAAGCCCGTCTCCAATATGAAGGCATTTTTTTTTTTTGCCGTTTTTACGTAACCATCTCGCTCAGGCATGTTTGAATGTGTAGGTACCATCCATAGGAGGATCTCTACAACACATCAAGGATCAGGGAAGGATCACATATTTGGTTACATATCAAGCGCGGCCTTGAGAAGAAGACATTCATCTGAGTCAGAGACACTTCTCCGTGGTAATTCAGCTGACACGTAAATGCCTATAAGGCTATAGGCCTGGGGGAAGGATGGCCTGAACATAATTAGAAGCATGTAAGTGAACATAATGAGAAGCAGAACGTATGTGGAGGGTACGTGCTCAGCATGTGTGAGGGCCAGCATGTGGTTAACTACCTTATGTTAGACCTTGGTTTCAGTTTATGTTTTTGTGTTTATCAGATGATTCTTCAATAGCGCAAAACTTTTCAAAAAAGACTTGCCCCAAATGTTGAAGCCTGATGCGAATTGACAAGAGAAATTTCTTAATTTCTAGGTATGTTCTCTGTTATTTTACTGCGAACTATTCCCTGAGGTTTCCATAAACTGTGCAGTGAGGCCCTCTTTCTATACCCTAAACTACGCCCCTCTCTAAGAATCCAGGGGACTGTTAACCTAAAACAGCTTTCTCTTGCCAAAAAAAAAAAAAAGAGAAAAGAAAACTTTTGAATGTCAGCCCAACAGCTTGCCCTTGAAATAACCAGCAAACAGCCTGAGTGATTGTGAGGCCATGGTTGATTTTCACATTGGCCTTTCACCCAAAAAATTTGCAGGTTTTCGGCTGTGATGTAAGGTTCAGAAAACAACAACACTGCCAAATGTATGCAGCTGCAATTGCTTGCGCGAATGTGCCCCTAAAGCTTTCTAGTAGGAGTTAGACGCTGTCAAATGGGAGGAAGAACGAATAAAGACGTATGCAAATTTGTACGCAAACAGCCAATGTGAGCCAAGAATACACTGGCCTACTTGATGGAGCAGTTTTCACAGACATCAGCGATCACTCGGTTTCTAAAAAAGACTTCTTTCATATTCAAACTTCCCTCAGTCTGTTTAATCTTTGTGAATTTCCGGTAAATTTCATGACTAATTGTACTGTCTGGGAAAAGGATTTTGCACAAAGGCACTGAGGTTTTTTCTTGAAAAGGAGCATGCCTTTGTGATTTGCTGTTTCATCAGTCATGTCTCATCTTACGCTTTAGTGATGCATTTCCAGTAGAGACTTGGGACCGGTCAAGATGCTGTTACTGGAAGAATCAAAAAATGGTTAGCAGCACGGTGAGTCAGTCCAGCTGGAACAACACTGGTTCTGGTAAAACGGGTGAGCTGATCTAAAAACGTATGTCAAAGTTGAACCTATAATTTCTTGAACTACGAATGACTTTTCCATGGTATCATTGGTTTGACCTTCTTTACACCTGGTGTTAATTTATCTGTCACATCGTTCTTCCTAAAGTAATGGCCATATCTGAGGACGGGCTCCTGTCTTTTCTGTAAGACCGCAACCGCGCAGAACCTTCATTAATTACGTCAGTGCGTCAATTTGCAACACCGTCTTGTGTTGTCTGACTTGTCATTCCCAATTACGGTGCGTCCGGCTGCTAGGCGAGCTGAAAAAGCTAAAACCCGATTGCGGGAAGTGTGGAAATTCGTTCAACAGAGACTCAGTGGTGTGCACACTTTGTCAAACTGAAACCAGCACATCAACTGCCCAAAAGCTACACGAGAGCATCTCAACATCTGCTGTCTTTCCGAACCCAAACAACGAGACAACAGTGTCATTGTCTGAACTGCAATAGTTTTGTCTGCCGTTCTGTTCAGTGCCTGGGAGTCACCATTGCATCCTCCCCTGTTGCTTTTCAGACAGGAACAACAAGGATTCTCAGATGTAGCAGATGCTAAGTTGTTGTTTAAACCTTTAATACACAAATTTCCAAGTGGGCGTAAGCAGCATTTTGCAGATAAATACTAAAGGTGTATTTCTTCTCCTAATATAATTATTCCTTATATTATCTAGTGGTAATGGAAGGGATGCATTGACTACTTATTCTTTTATTTATTTATTTAGAAGATTTAGAAGATAAGATAATCCTTTATTTATGCCACAGTGGGGAGATTTGCTGTGCTGCAGCAACAGACAGCTTAAAGAACAGTACACACAAGAGATAAAAAAGTCAACAGTAAATAACTGTAAACAAACACAACAATAAATACAATACAGGTTATACATATGTGGCCTTCTAGGAGCAGACGTAGCTGTACAGCCTCACAGCAGCAGGAAGGAAGGACCTGTGGTGACGCTCCCAATGCGGTTATAGTGCCATGAAGGGACTGGTTTTCCATCAATGATGACAGCTTTGCTATCATCATCTCTGATCACCAACAACCTCCACAAGTTCAAGAGGGCAGCCCAGCACAGAGACGGTCTTCTTTACCAGTCTGTTTAGTCTCTTCTTCTCTGCCGCTGAGATGCTCCAGGAGATCACGCCGTAGAAGAATCATAAAAGATCCTAAGCAGGTAGAGTCCGCTCTGGCCTTTCTTTCCAAAGTGCACTAGCTTGTGTGTGTTTATGCCTCTGGAAATCCACCACCACCTCCTTGGTTTTACCCACGGGCTGTTTTCCTAGCACCAGACTACAAAGTCTCGGATGAGTCCTCTGTATTCTCCTTCTTCCCCGTCCTGGATAAGGCAGACGACTGCAGAGTCATTTGTGAATTTCTGAAGACAGCAGCTGGTTGAGAGGTGTAAAGGGTGTAGAGGGAGAAAAAGAAGGGAGCCAGGACAGTTCCCTGAGGGGCTCCCATGCAGTAGACGACCACATCAGAAATTAAATATTTGTTTTAGTTCAATATCATTTTTTGCTCCATCCATTTTATCTAACTGTCTACTTTAGTTGTATAACAGACAATCAAGATTGGTGCTGGGATGAGGTCATTGTTAAATTATGCTTTGTATGTAGGGTGAAAAAAAAAAAAAAAACTAGTAAAAAGTAAATATTTCCAGTTTAGTTGTGTTATCTTGCTTTTATATGAATACCCCAGTGTTGGTCCACAATTTCATATCTATAATGCATTTCCCTGCAGTTTAATATGCAAGAGGAGAAGCAAGAAAGGACAAAAACAGACTGCAAAAGAATCACTAACAATCTACTAGATTTCAAGATTTCTATCTACGGGCTAGAAGCATTCCAGCGGTATTGAATGTCTAGCCTGTGTTTAATCTATGGGTTGGGATTAATGTTAGAAGTAGAGTCACTGCGAGGTTGAGGTCAGCGTAAAGTCTTTGTTAAGATTACGTACTTTGCAGGGACGCAACAAACACCAAAATGAGATTCTGAGACATTCTGAACGTACATTGACGTCCATCTCAGAGGAATCATCCCTGTTTTGGCCTCCGCACACACGCTATGATTAGAATAGCCTGAGAGGGTAAGCTTCATACATAGATACTTTAAATCTGATACTGCATCTACATCAGATGCTAATGCTGTTTACCCTCTCTAGATTATCTGCATATTGACGCAGTTTTAAATACATGCAAAAAACATAGAGACTGGAACGTGACTGGGTCGGCCAGCGTTTGGAAGTCGTCAGCACAAGCTAAAAGTGGTAGCAGTAACGCTAGCTCAGCAATAAGACAACTCATGACCATGTGAACAGCCAGGCCTGCTTATTTCATTTGCAGTAATTCTGGTGCGTGAAACTGAATGAATGACTGAAATCTGCAAACTAATGGCAATATAGGCAATTGTGAACTGTACATAAAATGAAACGAAAACCTCTGTGTGCCATGAGGTGTGTTTTTTTCTTAGAAAACGAATCAGAGGAAAACAGACTGATTCCTGGAAATTTATTTGCTGTCATGTTGCTTGTTACAGCTCCGCCACTTCATCAATCAGTTGGCAGAGGGAGAGAATTGATGCCTATTCTCTAAATGAGCTCCAGATCATCTCTGAGGCGAGAAATGCCAAACAAAAACACTTCCAGCACCTGGAGCACAGGCTCCACCGAATGAGGTGAGATCAGGACGTTTATAAAATGACTTCATGAAGCTGTGCTGTTTAGAGTAGAAGTCAGAAGAATGAAATACAGAGACTAAAAAAATAAAAATAAAACAACTAGACAAAGGCATTGATATACACCTGTTACTTAAATGTTAAACGTCCAAAATTCACCGAAACCTCAAAGAAACTAAATGCTGCTTCCTCCCGTTTGAACCCCAGTGCAGCATTGTTGTTGCGTGTTCGCACCAAAGCTCACAGCAAAATTCTCGGCTAACCATATGCTAATGTAAATGTTCCAGTCCATGTGCTTTCTAGAGCCTAGGGTTCAAGTCAAGGGTATAATGTAATTCTCCAGCACAACAGGATTTGTATTAGTCTCAATAGGGTCAGTGAGGCTAAGAACCACTAAGTAGTAGTGTTTAAATCCTTCCTAAGCTCAGCCGCCACAATGCAGGGCCCCTGACACTCCTCTGGACTCGTTTCACCTGGGGGTGTGGTTTAGAAAATTGGAATGGCAAAAGACGACGGTTACAGCCAACACATGTGCAAGTCGGTTATCTATCCGGGATTCCTGGGATTGTTGATAGGCGTGTCACACGCATAACCAATGAGTGTGTTAGGTCTGCTGCTGGATCCTTCGGTTTGACTTAATTACTCAGTCAAGCTTGTTTACTAGAGCCTTAGTTTCAAAGGGTCATCTTGGGTTAGACAAACTGCCGGGACTTAACTGCTCCCAGTCATTGACGGCCAAAGAACTCCCTAAGGACTCCTGCCACCACCCGAGCTTCTCTGTTTGTGGGAAAGCAATATTCCTGCAATTCCTAATCCAAGTATCATAAAAAGGCGCAACAAAAGCATAGAGAAAGGAATTCTAAAATGAGCCAGCATATTTTTTTTTCTTTTCTTCGAAAGCAGAATCTCGTGCCATGCTGAACAGCTGAGGTTTGCTGTAATTAAGGACAGATTAACTTGAGATGTAGATTTCATCAGACGTTGGCATCAGACATGGCAGGCACGATCTTCGAGGTAATGAGGACTGTGACCTCATTAAAGCTCTGTACCTTCAGGTCAGAGGACGAGGTATCACATGAATCCCTTAAGAACACGGCATGGTGCCCCGTTAATACCTTTTACCGGGAGATGAAATCAAACCGTGTCAAGAGTTTGACAAATAAACACTCCCACATGGAAATCTTTACTTGACTTACTTTGTATGTAATTCGCATGCTTATAGAAAGAGAATTACAGGGCTTTGAATAGAGCTGGATCTTATCGGACCTCGTCATACTGCCGTCCTTCCAGCAAACGGCCCAAGATAATGCGTCTGTTGCTGAAATCCGTGGACGTGCTGCCTTGTTTTTGAGTGTTACTCATGCCGCCCACCTAGCTAGCGAGTCTGTCCACCGACAGCCTGCACATGAGGTGTTTAGGGAACAATTAACTAACTTCAATTAACTGCAGGACCAGAAAACAACCTAGGTTGCACTCCCTCCCGTGAACTGCATGTGCTCCATTTGTTCATACCAAAGACGAGAGCATCATCCCTACTTGATTATACAGACCAACAGTGATAAGTACATGGCCGACAGTATTTTTGATACAGACTGAAATATCTCGACAACTGCAGAGTGGACTGCCCCAGAGGGTCATAATGCTCTGGGTTTGTAACCAGAGTCAAACCACTTCGTAACAAATGCATTCTGAATATCACAGAAGATGGACCTTGAAATACTCTTCTCAGGAATACACTTAAGTGCAACTGATAACCAACTACTGATGACAGTTAGACAGACCTGAGTCTAATGAGCAGACTCTGAGATGTCCAGACCTTACATTGTTTTGCTCCCCTGGCCCTGAGTATGCACTCTAAGGATGACCAGTTTTGTAAGTTGCTCTAGTGTGGCAGAAGAATAAGATCTGAGTGGGCTACTTATAAGATTGTTGGCCTCTTTATGTTTCGGTGAAGGTCTTATGATGTGCACATGTCGAGCTTTTACACATTTTTGATGCGTCCATGTTCAGACAGAACATTTGTTTGATCACAAAGTAAGTTTTCAGGATCCTGGTCAGAATTGGCTCCCCTGTTGTGGCGCGATTGTTTATCCAGTGCAGATTTACCTTGGATGAACTAAAGTATTTGGCTGCGGGTAGATGTGGGCGAGAGAGAGAGAGAGAGAGAGAGAGGGGTAGAGGGAGCGAGAGACCAGTGTGAGCAATCTGAGCAGGCTAAGCAGGAGGTTGATTTATAATTAGAGTGAATGTCTGTTCAATACCCCCGCTGTTCTGCTGATGGCTCCATTGCACAGAGAGGCAGCTTTGCTGCTGTGAACTTAATTTGAATTCTGAAGCACCATCTTCCAGCATTTACGGACAGTCTTGCAATGTTTGGAATAATGAATACTTTTGATGATACCTTTTTTTAATTTCTGAATGTACCATATCTTCGTTGTTGCAGTCACTTGGAGCATTAAACAGTCAGTAATGAAGCATTTAAATGGGTTAACAGGCAAATTGTTATAATAACTGCAGACTAACAGTAAAAAGCTCATTTAAGTGAGAGATTGAATCCTTTCATGGTGTATGTACTGACATTTAGGTTTCACTAGCTGCTTGAGTCTTAGAAGTTGGATTTAAATACTGTGTTAAAACACAATTGTATGAGTCAGTTGCTGTATATCAGCAGTGGTTTAACTAAAAACGCCATCTAACTTTAAAATCAAATAGCAATCTGGATGTCTACGAAGAAATCATCGGAAAACACTGACATCAGTGTGGCTACAGGCTTCCTCACACCTTTAAGTAACTTGAGATCAGGATGCTTCATACAGTCACAGTTATGTGGGAAGTTTTCAGCTGACCTGCCTAGCTCTGGAGTGGAATTAAGCCAGAGTACCCAGAGGGAAAGAGCACGAGCACAGAAATGTGTTATCTAGCCAACAAATCAAACCCAGAATCTTCCTGCTGTCACAGTGCTAATCACTGAGTCACAGTGTCATCTCCAACTAAAAAGATGTTATAAACAGCAAACACAGACAACACTATTATAAATATGCCAGCATACATCAGACCAACAAGCATGTCACATCAACAGCACTAAAACGGACACGCACATTTGACAAATGACGTGTGTCAAAATACCCACGCCCATTGTTTTTTTCTGTGTTAGCCCACACGCCACCACCGGGGATTGACGCACACAGACATCAGGATAAACTGTCCTCTTTTCCAGGATCAACACGTGTCAACTCTCGGAAAAAAGCTCCAATTCCCTCACATTCGCTCCCTGAATAGACACATCACAGCTGCTGCATCTTGACTGCTTCTCCTTGCTGTGTGCCACTTTTGGTGATTATTTTAGACATCGCAGCGACACGTAGCACTCCCTGATGCAAGTCAGAGCGTTGTACAAAAAGCCACAGTAGCCGTCGGGTCAGAGTCAATAGGATTTAACCGGACCAGCGACAATTAATTGTCAGCTAATCCACATTAAAAAAAGAAAGAGTTAAGAGTTTCAGTACATTTTTACACTACAATTTGAAGATGTGCCTTGTGTGGCTTTTGGACTTTTAGACCAACATAAAACAACATTTGGAGAGGACAAATCTTTGGGTTGTGGGAAATGAATATGTTCAGTTTTCTAAATTTTGAGAAAAAGACCCTACCAACATGTGCACACCACATGTACATGTATACAACATATACACGTAGTCTCCAGATTAGTAAAGTCAGTGCAGAATTTTATTTTATCATAGCCAGCGGGGGCAACTCCCCTAGTTACAACTGAAGTCACACTAATGCTTGATGTATCACCCCAATCAGATTTACTTAATCAGTTTAAGGTCTCACTTCCTTGTTTAAAGTCTTCTTCGGTACAGCATCCTGTTCATCTTTTAAACTGCCTCAATGCCAAACCAAGCGGCAGGTAAATGAAAACATAATGAAAAACGAAGTGCCACAAACAGCAGCTCCTCAAATGGTCACCACAGACTAGTCCCGAAACCTGCACGTCAGAATGCCTATTTTTGTGACAAAAAATGTTTACAGTCTGGTACCAAAAACTAACCATGGCTAATTTTTTTCTTCAATTATTTTTGAAGTTCAAGGCGGTTGTAGGTACTGCTTACATCAAACCACTTAATATCATTCATCAGGAATCTTAAAGAGGAACTGTTGTTTTTTTTCCGTATAGTGGGAGTGAATGGGGCACCGAAACGCAGCCTCTAAATAACGCATTATCTGCCACAAAACTCGTTCACTTCACCAATATTTTGTTATCAAACGCTAGTGCTATTCCCCGATGAGTCACCTGGAGTTACCTGTTATCATCATCAATCTGTAGATTGACCTACAGACCCTGGATGATGTCTTCTGATCTGGATGATGTCATCTCTGAGCGCCGTGCGCACCTGTGGCAGTCGGCTTGTTTACCTGTAATTTGCTATTGCTATGGTTCATCCACAATCTCAGAATTGGAAAAATAATCAGCCATGAGTTTTGCAGCAGATAATGTGTTGTTTAGAGGCTGCGTTTCGGTGCCCCATTCACTCCCACTATACAGATATACGCTGATCTAATTAGTTATATGAATGAGTGAACGATTGTATTTAATGCCAGAAATAAGGTCCAGGTTGTAAAAAACAGTTGTTCCCTTTTAAGGGGCAGTTCACCTGTCTATATGCACAGTCAATGCCAAGCTCTTGACTTCAAAGGCTACGGAACAGTACTCCACAAACCAATGGGTGACATTGCTCTTGCTACATCCCCCTTTATCTCTGCCATGAACAGCACAGTTAAACAAATGTGCTTCTGAGTACCATTCCCTTACAAATGGAGCATAACCTGCAGCTTTACGTACAATAATTAATCCGTCATTTATATCATTTTCAACCGCATCCAATTTTGCGCAGTTACACTGCATAAGGTATTGATATTAGTACCAGATGATGGCATGGAAATTAAGTGAGCGCACCTGGAGACGTTTTAAGAATGCAGGCGTTTGCTTGCTGCACCATATATCCAACATCTGTTTGAAGACACGGCGAATTTTATTGGCAGTTTACTGCCAGTCGTTCTCATTAATTTGACATCAACGCACTAAATGTCAATGACTACGAGTAATAGTATAGAGGGAATCTCGTCACGAGTTCTTAAGGTCTTTTCACAACCCAAGAGGCTTGTTTGTCAGTTATTTGTCAACCTTATTTGTTGTCTGAACAGGTTCCAAATCTAAACTGCCTTGCAGTAAGTGGTCCTCGTAGCTTTCTGTATGTTCCAGTTAGCACCGTGGCACGTTTTCAACATATAAATCCTGGCAATATACATTATGTCCTCCGTTATTATGGATATGGGAGACTACTGGAAAAAGCTCCAGTAATTACACAAACAAATGTGTGTAACTGTGGTGCACTGAAAAGTTTTCCTTTTCAAACCGCTTCCTCTTCAAAGAGGTTCATAAACATTTAATAATTATACACAAGGCTAAGAAAGACAGTAGGGAATGAATGAACTTTCCATCCTTCCCATCATTAGGTGCATATCTGACTCAAATCTCCAGGACAGTTGGCTCATAAAAGAAAATGGCACCATTTCACACCCAATAAAAGACTTTAACCCACATCCTCAGATATTAGGAGAAACCACAGGTCAGTGAAGGACATCTACTGTAAATAGTTGAATGACTCCAGCTTTTTAGGTCAACCTTTGTAAACAGACACATATTATTAGTCTTTCATGCTATGTAGGATGTGAACGTATATGATTCCATGAACACGTCAGTCTGAACATCTTGCCTTCTCATTACCGTGATAAATAAAGCTCAAGCAATCAACTTCCCATATTCCAGCATTATTCATAAAGCGGTATGCATTAACATTGCATACCCTCAGATGTTTGTTACGAGATGCCTCATAGAGTTATCGACCTTCCATATGATATATATGATTAAGAGCCTTCTTCCTTTTTTTTTTTTTTTTTTGATCACCAACTCTCGAATGCGTTGTCCTCTAACATTCAGTTTCATCTCAGGCGTGGAACGCGATGGAGGAGATGTGTGATATGTGAAAGGTCGAGTGCCGAACATGTGCACAAACTCAAACCATATGGAGCAATCAGCGGGAGGCAGAAATGCTGCGAGAGAGGAAATGTCAGAAAAGCAGCTTACATGTAGGAGCGGTGCATGCTGGCTAATTATTAGTCACTATGTTGGACATGTTCTCGCTGCGACAGCACATTTAGCTGAGGAACATTTTAACAGTTTCTGTCGTCCAGTCAATTAAAAGCATAACATTTCATCAGCGCTGTAATATCATAATTATATATATCTTCTCCCATCGTGTAGCTGGGAATTGGTGTATGGGGATGAGAACGAAGCCTGACGTCAATGACAGCAACTGACTTTTAAATAAATAATTCAACTGAATAAAAATAGTATCACTGCTCTAGTAAAGGTTTTACTGTTTATTACTACAATGTGTACAATCCAACCAATTCTTTTCTGATAATAGTTCCCCCGACACAACGTTTTAATCCGGCAACAGTGCTTTAAAACCTAGGATTTTATAATTTCATACTGAATATAGAAAATAAATCATTTTTAATGTGGATCGTTCACTTTAGGATCAGAACCAAATGATGCATAATGCCAGAGGGATTTATTGGCTTGTGTACACCCTCCATACTAGTATCTTTACTGTAATGATTCTGTTGTTGAACTCATAAACTCCTAATTCAGATACTCAGGTCCGGACATGAGTGTCTGGCAAGTAGTTAGGATTTTTTTCAGGTCTTTGTGACGTGCTCCATTTCCCTTTTTAACCCGAAAAGCCGCTGTGAACGCAATTTGAATTCTGAAGCACCATCTTCCGGCATTTACGGACAAGTCTCGCCAAGGGTCATAATTTGAACCGCGAGTTCCTGTTCAAAACATGTGTACGTGGTTTGCTGGCTACAGCTTTTCAGGCTGTTAGGAGCAAACCAGCGAAACCCTGAAAGAGCTGCAGTCAGGGATCTGCGTATTTCTTTAAATAGCGTTGTATCTTTTCATACCATGCCTGTTCAGACTGGGCCACAGTAATTGGAAATTACATGGACGTACGGTCTATTGCAACTGCCTGGAGACAAAGCACCGTACTTCAAGTGTGTCGCCCTTTTAAGGCCATGCTTGTACAGTGCAGTTTTAACTGAAAAAGAAACAATACCTGAACTGCAACTGCAATTGGAAGCGACGGTTGTGAAGCAATGGATTGGACTGAATTGGGGGAGCTGTGTTGTAGTAGATAAGTTAGAGATGCGGCTGGCGTCCCAGGTTCGCCTCCCGCCGTGTCCGTGGCTGAGGTGCCCTGAGCAAGCATCTAACCCCCAGATTGCTCCCCGTCCTTAGAGGCTGCAGCCCACTGCTCCTACTGTACACACTACTGTGTGAACAAATGGATGGGTCGAACAGCAGGAACTGCAATTTCCCCATTACTGGACAATTAAGGGTTAAAATGATAAATTATTATTATTATAAATACACAGAGATTCCTTCACAATTAGTCTTTTCTCATGGTTTGCTGTATCAATGATCAGTTATTTGTCAATAGGTCTAGAGGTTAGAGGTCTGCGTTCATACAGCGACATACACGGATGCAACACTTGCCACTGACCAAAGCATTACAAAGGGCATTTCAGGATCTACTCTAAATAACAAATCCCTCCTGTCAACTGAAAAGCTCAGGGGTCAGACAAAGGCCAAGTTAACAGCACCTGCTTAGTTCAATGGTTTCCTGTGATGCCGGCCATCGATCTGGCAAACGTTTTCTTGACCGGTTATTCCGCCTGCAAAATGTCAGACGACAGCACTTTGTCAGACAGATAAGACTTTGAGCTCTGACGATGCGCAGAAGTATTTAAGAGGTAAGGGAAAAAAAAAGTCTCCGCCGTTTCCCAAGGTGATGTTTTTCAATTTGCAATTAGTCAGCGCTGGCTCTGAGCCCTCCGTGAGTAAAGGTAGGGCAGGTGAGGACAGCTTGGCAAAAACACATTGCAGACACTTTGAGCGATGCCAACGACTGGTTTCGTCTCTTGAGTGTAGAAACTTCGAACTGCTTGAAAAGCCAAATAATAATAATGGATTCAAATTCAGTGATGATAATATATAAGTTTATGTTATTTAAAGCTATGGAAGTCCTGTGTTCTTACGCAGCACTTGAGCTGAGGACAGAACTTTTGTCACTTGGCAATGAGGGTACTTATCTCCACTGGCGCACCGGCGTACAGACAACACAGAGATTTACCTGCCACTAGTTATCTCAATCATCACTGATTCCTGCATTATGTTGTTGTTGTTTTTTTAAGGTAAAAATTCTCAAATGGAAAGAACTGCGCAACAAACCTTTTTCAACTGTATTTGTAATAACACAAAGATGGATCCAACAGCCACGTTTGTTCAGTCCAGCAGAACAGAGCTCCTTTGAGAAATGTCGAACCGAAATGATTTATTCCAGGTAATGGAAATGTAGCGAAAGGTCTGTTTTTGTGTCATGCTTTTTAACTGCCAGATGTACAGTTGAAGATGTTGTGGTTTTCTAAGGACAAACCTACCAGAACAGCTTAAACAGCTGTTGTCCTTGCCTGGAGAGTACTCCCATTTGATGACCTTTGACCCGGGATCTAGCGGCCTCTTCTTGACCAGGGCACCAGGTGTGTCTCTGTTCCTCGATTCTTGTGCGTATGTAACGTCACACAAACACTACGGCTGCTGAGAGAGTATTGTCTTTTGCTAGCCGTTTGTCTGTGCCGGTGAGCGTCACCGGTTAACCACTATCTGCAGCTTTTAAGCCAGTTAAGTCTGAATGAATCGGCAGCTGAGTGCACCAGTAGATCATCTTTGCAAACCAATGCACCAATATTTTCTCAACAGCTCAATCATCTTGATGAAATAAACTGTAGAAATCTGGTTGGAGGAAGGTTGTTAAAGAACTGACTCACATTGTGCAACATCACAGTAATCCCTTGATTGCATTTCCTCTTTTTATAAGAGGTTATTTTATCAAGAGAAGAGGCGGGTAGCTGTGCGATATACATAATATTTACATGTAATAGTAGCTAGAGCGTTGCTCTTCCCAAATTCACACTGTGAGCTTGTAGAGGTTGCCTGTAGTGAGAGGAAATCCACATTTAATTGCGCCAATAGGAACATTTTGTGATAAAACAGCAGTCTTAATAGCATCATCTGCAGCAGGCAGAATCTGTCATATGAAGGGCAACAAGACGAATAAATCTTCAAGTCGACAGCAACACGCTACACCGTGTCCTCTTGCAGGAAATAAGCAGCCTTGTATCACCTATTTTCAAACCTCTACATACCAGACTGAAGATAATGAGATGGGAAACATCAGTGGAAAATTGAGAAATAAGCTCCTCTCCTTTCCCAGAAAGTGAGAGAGAGAGATGCGGGGCCAACAGCTGATTAGATTATCCTGCTGGGACTGTGGCGAGGCTTCAGGCTGTGGCTGCCACACCGCCGCTCACCTCAGCTGCCCTCTCAGCCGTCTCCCATCCTCCCGCTTTCCCAGGCTCGTGGTCCGGTCCCTGCAGAGTAACACCTCCCCCTGTAGGATCAAGGCAAGGACGTCAACCTAGAAACCTCGAACGCCTGGCTGAATTTAAACGGAGGCTCCTGAGGTGAGCAAAATGCCGCAGCGCACACGTTCTGAGTGGATTTTTAATTATTTATTTTTTTCCCGTGTCGTTCACAATGGAGGAAATCATGATGTTTGCAGGAAAATGGGTGCAAGATAAATGGTGCATGCTCTACGCCTCCCGTGTTGCAGTTTATCTCTCGTAAAAGCCTACTTGTGAGATTAAAAAGTACATCATGTAGTATAAACACAATGTTAAATGGGTTAATGTGTGCTGTAAGCTAATCTTCTAGTTTCCCCTTCTGAGTAACAAATACAGACTACTGCCACCTGCTGATGTGAAGAGTTATTTCCTCTCACGTGGGTGCAGAGCTGTTGGCTGTGGTCTTTGCTGCATCTTTAAGTACAGTTACATTAATCAGTGTGTTTAATTAGTGCGTGCTGGGAGGAACAAATTCAACTTTCTTCGTTCCCTTGTCACTCCTGTTCATTTTCTGGCTGTATCAGTAGACCTGGCAAAAACCCTAACCCTAACCCCTTGTGTCAGTGCTACAGAAAGGGCTCAGTGAAACATGTGGGTGTGTTAATCTAGTAGGAATCAAGGTCTGTTTTAAACCCGTTTTATTCTTCCTTGGTTCCTATGACTGTGACTGTTCACATGCTTTGCTTCCTGAGATGGGGATTATTATTATCTTTTGTTTTTTTTTGCATGGCACAGTTGAACACTTGTTATTGTGCTATCTAACGTTTCCACCACCCGGGAAAACCTATAGCTAGTAGGGAAAATATAAGTTGTATCCTGTGGTGGATAGATTAGCGCAACAAAAGAGGGGCAACACCGACGGCGTTGTTATCCTCAATTCATTCAATCCATTACAATCAACGTATGCTTCAACATGACAAGTTGAAACAACAACAAAAAAAGAACGTGCGCGTTTAAGATCAAATGTAATTTTTTCCTATTTGGGAGTTTGTTCAGTGTTGCAAACACCAGCCTTTTTTACGACAAGTCATAAAAAGAATAAGCTTGTGTGTTATGGCTTCTTCTCACCAGAGGGTACATAAAAACCAGGTGCACAAAACCATGTCATGTTTTATAAGACTTCCTGCCAGTCAATGTAAAGACCTCACAAGACCTATGCCCCAGTTATTTAAGTCGTTACACATTCAATACATGACGGCGCAGCAGAGCCCAGAGATGCATGACTGGATGCTATCCATTACAGGACAATGAAGACATTCAGGGCTAAATAAGTCTCTTTGACAACATCAATTTCACTCCAACTGGAGACTGGATGGTGGAACGAAAAGCTGCTATTCGTTCACTTCTCATGGGAAACGACAAGCGTCTTTTCTAAAGCTTTTTCTGCTTTTTCTTAGCTGATGGTCCACAGACGTTTAAATGCATTCATTCATCTTCTGTAATCGTTTGTCCTGTGAAGGGTCGCAGGGGGGCTGTCATCCGGCTAGAGGCGGGGTACACCCCGGACAGATCGCCAGTCACACCTACGTCCTTTAGTAGTCGATTTAGCATCACCAGTTAGCCTAAACAGCATGTCTTTCGACAGTGGGAGGAAGCCTGAGTACCTGGAGAGAACCCATGCAGACACAAGGAGAACATCCAAACTCCACAGAAAGGCCCAGTCAGCCCATGGATTTGAACCTGGAGCCTTCTTGCTATGAGGCATCAGTGCTAACCACCAGCACTGTGCCGACGTTTAAATTAAAGAGTACAATAAAAACTGGTACACTTTTGGCCTTAGTTGACTTTTGTATACTTGGCATGAAATTGATGAAACTATAAGATGAGAGAGAGGGTGGAAGCTTTTGGCTCGTTCTGGTCCTGGAACAACTATCTGGCACACCACTGAACATTTTGTCTCGATAATGTCGTTCCGCTGTGAAAAGAAAAAAAGAAAAGAAAAGGCATATCTAAAGGATAGATAGATAGATAGATAGATAGATAGATAGATAGATAGATAGATAGATAGATAGATAGATAGATAGATAGATCTAACATTTTGTCTATGCGCTGCCTGTAGCTGTTTCTGGCAGCCTGTCACGTTCCAGATGGTGGCAGGTTTCCCTTCCAGCAGTCTGTCAGTGCTGGCTCCGAGCCACCCGTGAGTAAGGTAGGGCAGGTGAGGACAGCTTGGCAGCAATACACCGCAATACACAATCCCAGGAGATGCAGTGGGATTTCAGAAAGCAGGCCGGGTTTTTGACCTGGATCAGTTTGTGCGTTTGTGTGTGTTCAGTTCCTCAAAGGTATGAAGCAGCACTTCCAAGTATCTCTTTATTCCTTTTGGAAAAGTGTCCCGACTTATTAGGATTGACTGTTGTTGTCATAAAAGTGACGAATAGCTTTACGTTTTTAGTTTTTGTCTCTGAGACCTGAGCGCCTCAGAGAGTGGCGGCAGGTCACTAGGAGTTCCTATGTATATAGTGTATATTTACTTCTTCTAGTTCTTTTTCTTGTAGATTTGTACAAATTGTTCTTTTATTCTGTACTTATTGTTATATTTTTTGCCTATACTATACATGTATTTGTATTGTTTTTTGTTTTTTATTTTATTTTATGTTTATATTTTTTGCCTACCTGTACTATTATATTTTATTGTTTTAATTGTTATTTTATTTTATACATTTTTGCATATACTATCATATTTTATTTTGTAATTTTTATTTTATTTTATATTGTTATACTATATTTTTTGCCAACCTATGCTATGCTATGCTTTATTGTTGTTTTAATTTTAATTTTATTTTATCTTGTATATTTTTGCCTATACTATTGTATTTTATTTTATTTTTTGTCTATACTGTCGTATTATATTTTGTAATTTTTTTTTTGCCGACCTATACTATCATATTTTATTGTTTTAATTATTTTATTTTTTGACTATACTATCATTTTATTGTTTTAATTTTTATTTATTTTATTTATTTGTTTGTTTTCTATTTTATTTCATTCAAATTGCATTTTATTTTTTAACTGTTTTACACCTATTTTTTTTTCCACAAGTAGTTTGCGAGAGTGTTTTTTGTTTATGTGCAGCTGAGCTACTGTGACAAAGCAATTTCCCTTGTGGATCAAGAAAGTCTATCTAAGTATAAGTCCAGCGATACTCCAATACTGCAAACTATATGTGAAGAAAGAAAACACCCAAGCACCAGCAGTCCCATGGGTAGAAATAGATATGTGCACCACATATAGCAAAGATAATTAGAAGCATGTGTATGCAAGCAATATAACCATCAAGAGAGCTGTAAAAACAAAACAACACAGACATCAGAGGAACCACAGACCGTGATGGTGTATAGGAACCACACAGGTATTTTGTAACTGCCCTTTATGTCAGAGACAGGTAGGGCAGAACTCTTAACGACTCTGCTTGAAACTTGGTATGAAAACAAGCTGACACCCTGGCTGCAGGTTCACCTCAGGTCACAGTTAATATGCAGAAAGACGGGCAGAAATTGCTTTGATAATCTGTCCTTATTACTGCGGTCACGGTACATTAAAGGTCTCTGCTCAGAGCTGATTGGCAGATGCACCACCTCAGCTGATCCTCCACCGGGCTGGAAGCAGGCATCGGAGGAACACACTGGTGTTTACTTTCTCTTTTTATGGTATTACGTTGACGTATGACTCTGTATCATCAGATTTGAGCTTGTGACTCTGTATCATCTGGATACAATTGTAATTTTGCTGTTTTTCATAAAGCTGCAATTTCCTGAAGTCTGCCAAGGGCTCAAAGCGGGATTACACGCAGCAGTGGCATGCTTGTATAAATTGATATGTATTCTAGTATGTGATCACTGTATGTATTGTTGGATGTGTTTTTAACCTACTTTCATTGTTATGTTTTTATTATTATTATTATGATTGTGAATCGTTACGTCTGCAGCATTTTATGCAGCTAACTTCCCTCTGAAATGGGGGTTTCCAAACTCAGTTGGGTTTGTCTAAGCAAGTATTTATGTGTAAGAAGCGCGTCGTGCTGATCATTATTCATCAGACCAAAATGCATCAGTTCGCCAGAGATAATAAATAATTTACACTTGCAAAGCTGCAAAAGGTGCACAAGTAAAATGATATAAATCAGCAGAAAGGGCTGAAGTAAATGTGACTGATATATTATTAAAAATGGTGTTGTTAATAATAATAATAATAATAATACATTTTATTTAGAGGCGCCTTTCTTGGCACTCAAGGACACCGTACATTAATAATAATGCATACCAGTTTGTTAACCCTTCATAAGGCACTCATTGAAATAATTGGAAATGTTTCATTTTTATGTATTAAATCAAGGTCACTGAAGTTACAGACTAGTCGACGTGTCGGTACAACCCTTAATTTAGAGCACTGGACCATAAGTGCTGATTTGTTCACTTGTCAACATACACATTATCACATTAGACAACAATAGGACACTTCTTCGTGGTGCCTAATAACGCAGTTACGTTCCGCATCCATGCAGACGTGGACTTGCAGACCACATCTGACCCTGCTTTAAACTGAGAATCTTTACCAAATGGCTGGGTGACAACCACATCCTTCTTGACAACACTGAGACGCAGAGGTACGCAATTTAAAATGTGCGCCGGAATTACCAAATATGGCTTCTTGCCCCATAAAGGGTTAACAGTCTGTCAATAGTTTGAGACAGGTGAACCTGAGGCACTGAGGTAATTCATCTGAAAGAAAATGGAATAAAAAAGTTCCGACACACAAACGTGTGTGCAGTCTTTTCGTTTGATTTTTAGTGAAATTACGACTTGAAATAAAATGAAAACAAAATGTGAGCTGTTCACAGCACATTGACATCTGAAATACAACCTAAACTATGCTCTGCTTTATTTATGCAAGATGTCAGAAAACACAGCATCCCACTGCAATGTGCTTACTTTCCACCGCTGCAAATATAATAGGTTCAAGTATCATCAAAGTCCTGCTTGTCTCTACCTCACCTCACCCTTCTTTTAAAGTGAGTCTACAGGATTGGGGCTTCAGACCAGCTGTATATCGGGGTGATTTGCCAGATCAGTGTCAGGTCAGGACAAGCCAACAGATCTTTCCGAAATGTTTCTAGGAAACGACGAATGTCTGGTTTCCCTGAAATCATCCTGTTCCGAAAAAAAAAAAAAAAAAAATAAAAAAAATACTTGTTTACAAGTGGCAGTTCCGCTCATCAATCCTTTGTGACTTCTTCACCTTCACCTCATGTTGCATCACGATTTAATACGGTCTCTGCACCGGCCTGGGTGATAAGCCAGTACAGCCAACTGTCGCAGGGACACAAGACACCAGAACAAACACTGTCATTACCCAGACAGGAAGTAATCCATTAAAAGTGTAGTTAAAATTAACAACAGAGATCCTTTTTTTTCTCCTTTTCTGAGGAAAAACCTTGCTCTATGAAGACGTTTTACAATCACTTCACTTTCTCAAAAGCAATCTGCGATAAAATGAAGACACTCTTTGAGCCTGCAAAACATGTGCACAAAAGTATGATTTTTTTCTCTGATTGGATTTGATTTAACTATTTTTTTTTTTTTTGTATTAACAAATAAACTCATGGAAATGGTCATTAACAGTTATTTGTACAAAATTAAAGGGGAGGAAGAGGTACTTTAAAAATAAAACAACAATATTTTGCACCTTAGTGTTACAATATTACTATCCTTTTCCAAATTTAGTGATACAAATATGGAAATTGTGTAAATATAAGTAGCAAGACGGTGAACTGTTCAACAAGTGTGTTTTTACATTATTTGGCACTAACGCTGCTGAAGGTTAGGACATCCACTTGATGCGTTTTCCAACTGTTGTTTACACACTGTTTCATCAGACCAGAGGATACTTCTCCAAAAAGTAAGTTCTTTGTCCACGTATGCAACTGAAACCCAGAGTCTGTCTTTTATATGGCGGGTTTTGGAGCCTTGCTGAGCGGAGGCTTTCAGGTTATGCTGATGTAAGACTCATTTTAAAGATGGATATAGATGTGTTTGTACCTATTTCCTCCCAGTGTCTTCACAGGGTCTTTTGCTGTTGTTCTGGGATACGGTTTGTACGTTTCATGACAAAGTGCGTTCATCTCTGCGAGACAGAACGAGTCTCCCTCCTGAGCTGTGATGGCTGTGGTGTTTATGCTTTTGAGGTGTTGTTTGTACCGATAAATGCATTGCCCCTGCAAGGATGATTTCACAGTAAGCACAGGAGAAAGTTACTAGTCACGGTGCCGCTGCAAAGCCAGTGAAACTCTTTTATCACAGTGTAGATGAGGAATTCATCATTGTGGAAACCACAGCGGTCGTGTTTTTATTTACTTTCAAAACATTTGTGACCATTAATCAGATACCTGAGATGATCTCCACGGCTTTGTGCAAATGCTACAATCAGATGCGCATTAGTTACAATGCAGATGTTTTTGTTTTATATATACATATAAAACTACAGTTGGTAAATGTCCTGCTATCTGCCTCCCCCTTGTGTCCAAAAGAGTTCACCACCAAAACAATTACTTGCCAGTTTCATTGCCATTGTATTAAACCAAACAAGAATAATAATAATGTAATCAATAGTTAGTTTCTGTGCTGGGTATAAAACACTCTCTGTAGCAAAATATGCTGTTTTTCCTTTTACTGCTTCGATTTTATTCTGAACTTATTAAACCTCCCTCCCCCCAAGTAAAATGTGTTTTCATGTGTTAAAAGGGCAGCAACAATTCTTCTAATTTTAATCAAAAAGTAATCCACAGACAAAATAATGTTAATATTTCTTGGGGTATTTGATGCTTAATTGAAAAGGGGTGTCAAATCAAAAGTCAGCTCCTGGAAGAGAACAATGGTCACCACTAAATGGAGCACCTCCGCTTCTACTTTTCTTCTACCATACGCAAAACACCAAGAACAGATAATGTGATAGGCATATCATCTATCAAAGTCGAGTAGACGTCGACTAGTCGATGACGTCATGCATTAAAACCGCAGTAGAAAGTAATTATTTGCAAGAATGAAATCTATATTCTTGACCTGTATATATATTGTAGCGTCTCACACAAAAGAAACACATACGAGAAAGCTACGGAGGTTTTTCAGCAAGGTGTATTTGTATTTTGAACAAGCTTGGGTGCTGTCGGCTGTAGCCCACATAAACACCGTCAGTGTGAAATTTATAATATCGGATGTCTTTTTATATCCCAATGTCATGAGCTTATAAATACTGTGCGCTGCAGATATGTTTAGCCTAATGGCACCGTCAGTATCATTTAATAGTACTTCACAGAGTGTTAATTCACCTCCGTTATCGCAGTGTAGTCGTTAACTGACCGATTTGGACCGTTCGTCTGCTAGCATTAGCAGATGCCTTTTCAGGTGTTTACAGAAGAACATTTGTTGTGTTTCAAGGCTCACTTACATACTCTGCAAATCATTGTAGTAGGGGCTCCATTTTACAGTAGGTATTTCCACGCACTTGATGAATTGGAAGTGTCCCTGTTCTGTTGTTATTGTCACGTGATCGGCGACTAGTCGACTTCCTGCTTTAAGCATCGTGGCGCAGCAGTAAAGTCGACTCGTCGGTACAGCTCCAGTTTGTAATACTAGAAAAGTATTGGGCTGAGAGTGTATGCAAGTGTAATTATACAACACATACAGTATGAATATAAACTATACACATGAGATTGTGTGTACAAAAAACAAATACAATCAGGCATAATCACATCAGGCATGTCATTTACTTTAATGACATTGACCATCTTGTGATAACGTTCTGCTGGGAAACTATTGGACGTTGGTATTCCTGTGGATGTAACTTAGACATGTACCACTCACAACGAAGAACAGACCAGGTACCATGCTCATCCATTCAGAAAACATCTTCAAGGAAACTCAAAGTCGACTTCCCTTTCATTTTAGCATTGTTAAAGGTCAACTGCGGTTGTTTTATTAACAAAACAGCAGTCCAACTTGTGCTAATGAAAAAGGTAAATTAAATATGGAAATGTTGCTTAATTAATGTTAGAAGCTAAGGAATTTCATTCTAATATCTAAACAAGCCACCCTTTGATTTTTGTAAATTGGGGTAAAGTTCAAGGCAGAGTGGGCTTGCTTTGCTTTTAGACCCATTTCATTAACTTCTTGAAAGAGCTTCAAAACATTTAATTAGCTGGTTTAGATAATGTTGGCAATAAAGATTTATTTTTATTTACTTTTAATGCATAACCACAAAGAGCGACATGAGTGGAAATCCTCTTAGACAGCCCCTCCATTTAATCAGCAATCACACAGTAAACATGAGGGATAGTAAAATGTGCTTTTTGATGCTTTTGCATTGGCACACATAAGCCCGAGGAATAGTAATGTGTGTCTCAATGCTTTGCATTGGCACACATAATAATCTCTTTATTTATTGTATAGTTTTACACCACTAAAGACAGTGATAGGAGCACACAATGGGTATGAACATTTTCAGGTATTTAGAGGAGTGAGGAAACTTTGCAGACTTGAATAAAAATAATTTTCAAAAACTCATGCTGCTGAAAGTACAGAAAAATAAGACGGTATGTGCCAGATCGACTTCTTTCACTTGCTATTGATGTTTTATTCTGTACAGAGGGACAATTTGTACAAAATTAATCTAGATATATAACACTACATGAAACAAGGTAAATCATATATACAATATTAAATGAATCATATAGTACAGGTCACATACAAAAGGACACTTTAAGTTATCATGTTTTGGAAATAATATGTTAAAATTAAAAGATCTGCAAAGATCCTGCAGAAAAAGAACAAGCCTTTTTTTTTTTTTTTTTTTAAATCATCTCTCGTTATTGTGGATGGCTTGTCGTTCAGCACTAAGAAGAAACCTCCAACATGTCTGACTTAAACTCATAAAACATCTCTCCCAGCAAGCAGGACTGTTTCATAAACGCAATGACCTCGACAACAGAAATCAGTTGATTTGGTGAATGGCATTCCTCCAGGGTAAAAGGTACATGTTTAACATGGTAGTTTTAATTTACATCTTTTTGCATTCAAGCAAATACAGTATTAATACAGTTAACAAGCCAAGTCACAATGTCAGTTTATTTTCAGCATCTGGCATTTCTGTGGCCATTTCGCACCAGTCTGTTCCAGCACTGGTCACTCTGCACGGCCCCAAAAAAAACAAACAAGAAGGAAAAAAAAAAAAAAAGAAAGAAAACCTGACATCCACACTACTTACCTCCAGACAATACAAAGAAAATACAACACATCAAATATGAAGAAATCTAGCAGACCTCCTTAGTTTAAACAATGGTACTGACTGGAAAACACTTTCCTACTTTGAACAGTTTCCTCACTGAGAAGGTACAACATATAAAACCCACAAAGCAGAAGTTAAAGTTAAGAAAATATATTGTACCTTAACATTTTTTGGACGTTTTTGGTAGCGCTCATCTGGTAATTTAGTGTACTCAGCCTTCCATGTCAGCCTGTCAATAACTACTAGCTCTTATATTTAACATGTTATACTTTTGATTCATTACGAGGATCTAAATTTATAGCTTATAGAAACGGAATGGGAAAATGTTTTAACTTAGTCACGCTGTTAAAAACCAACAGTGTGCAGAATTTAAGGTGTTGCAACAAACATTAAAAAACAAAGAAAACTCACTTTACACTTTCAATATTTCTATTCAGAAGGCAGTCGTTTCATGCATCTGAGACTCCTTGCTACACCCAAGCCAAGGAGTTTGCTAAAACACAGGTAGCAAATCCACAGCTTTTATTCAGGTTCATCTGTAGCTACTAAACTAAAACGCAGTAAGTACCATTGTTTGAACTGTCTACGCTCTGCCGCAGCCTGGTTTTTAAATATTGCCAATGAACATAAGGAAGCAAGCATATAAAAGAGCGGCATATGGCACAAAACAATAAAATGGAAAGTGTCAAGGTGTCCACAGGACAACTTCCTCTTTCCTCGCCATCTTTCCTGGACATTGCAAGGCTAAGAACAGGCCTCAGTTTGGTCTTGTGTGTGCTAAACAAAACAAACAACAACAAACAAACAAAAAATTATCTTTCAGTGACTGCAAACAAAAGGCAGGTGTCCCTGTTAAAGTCACAGATAAAAACATGAAACAAACATAAAGAACACAACAGTCTTGGCACTGACAAGATTATCTGTTAGAGCAAAAATAAAGAAAACATACAACAGATGACATGAAATGTCTTTCATCTGAACGACAGGCAGGGTCCGTTTTTTGTTCCCTTTGAGAGAAAAGAAAACCAAGAAGAGACCAAGACGAGACGATCCTTAGACAGTGAGTCAGGCAGTTCCTATGTTTCCATGTCCGATCCATTGTGAACACTCTCGAGAAGGAATGAAGGACCTGTGTTGTGCTGTCTGTACTCCCAGGTTCCACATTTACAGTGAGTGCGTGGGGGGCAGGGGTGGAAATAGAAAGGAAGGTGACAGATGAGGATAATGATTGGGGGGAAAAATGGGTGTCGCTAAAAAGACAGACGAACACACTCCTCTTCAATTAAAGAAAAAACCTGAGAATGCAGAAATCTGAGGGAGGTGGACACAGGGTTTCTGCACAGGGGCAGCAGGAATGAAGGAGAACTAAAGAGGAAAAAAAACGATGGTGGGAAGAAAGGATGGAAAGCCCAGCGTGGGCCGCCAGTGTGGCCGAAGAAGATGTTCATGGCTGTCGAGGGTAGGGGGAGGCGGGCAGTTGGACCAAGAGCCGGCGGATGGTGGGACCTAGAGTCCGTCGTGGGTGGTCAACATGTCTTCAGCTCTGCGGTGGGACTCCAAGGCTTTTGTGGTGTAGATATCCTGAGGCAACTCAGACTTGCGTCGCACCATGGGCCGCTCTTTCCGCTGTTCATGCTGCAACTGTTAGGACGGAGAGGGGAAAGTTAAGGCTCTGATATCAACAGTCTTCGCGTTGTTCTGATCTTTCTAATCAAGAGATAAAAGGCCGAGGCTAGAGTTTAAACTTTAAATTAAATACAATCCTGGATGTTTTTATAGAGCCCTGAAGTTTTCAATACTAACTAAGTATGACGCTAACTGTGTCAAATTAGAGCTCTAAAAATTGGGCGAATAATAATAATTATTATTATATATCATAATAATCATGTGTATTTTAGATAACTTATTAATCAGTCTTTTATTACACATTTACTATTTCTATAACACTGAACACTTTGGGGCTCCATACTGAGACAACATGCAGGGAGAAGCAAGCAAAGAAAACTCTTGATCCCATCCAGTTCTAGTCCGCGGTCAGATTTTTGTTCTGCATTTTTAACTAAATCCTAAAAAGGATATACTTCATCACATAAAATATATAGCAAATATAATCACTGGGCTGCAGGCAGCTTTAGTTAGGCGACTTTGCAAGCTTGTCTACCAATATACTGAGGGATTATGAGAGAAAACGATGAATAGAGACAGAGAGAAAGCCAGGTTTACCTGAGTTGCGCCCTCCTCAACTGTCTTTTTTAACCTCTGAACATCTTCTATCAAAGGGACATCCGTCTCCATTGCTACAGGACTATTGAGGTCAGAGGAATCAACATACATAGAGAACTACGTTGAAAAGAAAAGGAAAACAAAAGAAAAAAAAACACAAAAGGATGGAGAAAAGACTTTCAGTCGCATGCAAAGAAGAATTTATCAAAAAAGGCCCTGAACAAACTAAAAAATATGAAACCTGAGGCAGTCATTGTGTCGATGTGCGGCTTAGTTGAGGTGTTGGAATCAAAAATGGCTGCAAATACTCACACTGCTGAGAATTACAGTGTTGATTATAAAAAAAACTTAAATCTGAATATTTTATTTGTCAATAAAAATGTTAAATCTGTTACACACGTCAAAGAGATTCTGGGGAGGATGTTTTTTTGCTTCCTGGAAGTGAGATGACAAACCTGAAACCATCTGACTCATCAGCCTGAACTCAGCGCCTGCTAGCTATAGCTTCAGGTTTAGCATAAAGATACGAAGGTGGTATCAAAGTTGACATCTAACGCCCAGGAAGAAGGACATCAGATTCATTGAAATGCTTTACTTTTCCTTTACTAAAGCCCACAATGCAATTTAGTAACACTGTACAAGTGCTGAATGCTAAAATTAGCTGTGAGTAAGATTTCCAGCTTTATAATTACTTTCCTAATGAATCAATGTTACTTTTAAATACATCTGATTCAACCATTTGCCACAACTAAGCACAACCATGAAGCACTCTGTTCCGTCTTTACCATTAATTAAGGTTATGGACAAATACGAGTCTAAGCAAACGTGAACAGGATAAGACGGACAGGGAACAACGGGCGACAAAATGAACTTACAGAAAACACAAGACACTTAAAAGTCCAGGTTGTAAGTATTTGCACAGTTACACGTGTTCTGTTTCTTGATTCGGACTGGCCACATTCAGTTTGAAATGATGGATGCTACAGCTTTGAGCGGGTTTACACCAATATTAACATACAGTGCTAAACATTTTGCAAAAAAAGAAAAGGGGGGGGGGTGCACTTTTCCTGAAAAGCTCTTTGGTTGCATGTTTCAGACCGTCGTCCTGGTTTATGTTAAGAAGGCATCCAAAGCATTTTAAACCCTCCCCTTTTTCTAAATGTCAAAGTCTGCAGCTACATTCCTCTGCATTTATGCCGCTGCTTCTATCAGCAGCGAAATCATCAATAAACACTAGTATGACAGCTCCACTGGTAGCCATACATGCCCAGGGCACTACAGGAGCACCACTGTGTTTGACCGGTGAGGTGGGTAATTTAACTCATGACCTGCAACCTCTTTCTCCACATCTCTATACATTTTCCACAAAGGTTGATCTTTGTTTCATCAACGTACTGATCTTTGCATGTGTTAGTGCTGCCACTCTGCTGTTGACCAGGTTATTACCTACTTTTCATGTGCACATCTAGTTTTGACAGTCAACTCCATTTAAATCTAACCTCTACTCTCAATGAACTGAGCTGTTTTGTGTGTGAACAAACAACTGCACTAGAAACAATTAAACCCTTAGAAAGTAGCTGCGCCACACGTGAGTCACCGTTGAAGAGCTGCTCAAGCGCTCTTTGGCATGTTTGAAAGTTATCTGTTTAAAGGTTAACTGGTGAAGACAATCTGATTGGTTGATGCGTCACCTCATCACTGGTGCCTCATGCAGGATGTCAGCTGTAAATTTGATTCATTGATAATGAACTGTAGCATGCTGCTCTTCCGCTGCCAGCGTGAACACAGTTTTAGAAGTAACATTTGCAGTTCTTTCAATATTCATGTGCACCCACTCAAATCAAAGCAAAGATTTTACACTCGATTGTAGTGTTCATTATTGTATGTATGTACTGTGCCAATATTTACAATCTGGACTTTCATATTTATAGATCTAAATGCAATCACACACTGCTAATGAGGGAACAAGAATAAATGGCTGCTCTCGCTCACCTGTGGATTTGACTTGGCCAGGTTCTCGATCTTGATCCAAGCCTCCTCGCGTTCTTTTGACTTCGCCTTCTCTCTGTTAAACAAAGCACCAACGCTCTCGTCACTAACCTGCTCGACTCCACAGATCAATGTGAAATTCATCGCAACACAACAAGGCTGAGGAAATTATGCCTCACGCAGGCATACGTATATTAACTGAGTGGAAGTGTTTGGTGCGTACTTGTTCTTCTCAGCCCTGAACTGCTGTGTGCAATCGTCAAAGAGCTTCTGGTTCATCTCCATGAAAAGCTTCAGAGCATTGTAGATGAGGCCGTGGATGGTCCTGTGAGCACAAACGCAACAGAAGGTCAATGTCAAATCTTAAAAACACAAAAATCATTACTGTAGAGGCCAATTTTACCCTTGAAAAAGAGAGAGAACAGCAGCAATTAACCAGCTCTGAACAGGCTCTCATAACAAACACGCGTCGGGTGATGTCTCTGACTATTGGGAAAGTACATTCTGTGACCAGGTGCAAATATCTTCACACACTTCAAACCATCGTGTGAACTATTTTGTCCTGACATTGTATCAGACCAGTGTAAAGCACACGAAAGGTCGCTTACTTGTTCCAGTGGGTCTTCGAGTTGCGGTACAGAGCCGGGAACATGATCGGCAGAATCTTTGCTGCGTTGTCGCTGATCAGACTCATGATGTACTCGTTGTTCCAGTAGTACAGAGCTCTCTCTGCCACCTACAGACAACGCACATTGCATCGCTATTAGGGCCGCGCCTAGCCGTTATGTTGTTATTTGTTGAGTTATTAAACAAGGCTATGATTATACCTGGAAGTGTGGGCTGGAAACACACTTGGCCAGCTGTCTGAAGAGAGGCTCCTGCACCTTAACAAACTCAGAGGGCTCGATGACATCCAGGATCTCCTCCAGCTCGTTGAGAAACATCACCTCTTTAGGACTGTGAGTCTTTGGCCAGTACTTTAGTAGAGCCATTACCACCTGTTGGGACGATGGAGCAAAATGCTGAGTAACAAATACGAGCTTTGGAGGTGGAAGTGAGGTTTCATCGAGCTCTATTATGACGACAAACGGGTTTTTATTTGACGTACCGGCTCAGTTAGGGTGCTGTCCTTTTCCAGAAACTGCACCACGCAGTAGGCCAGCTGCAAAACACAAACAATCATTAAACTGTCAAAAGTACTTTAATTCATGCAAAAGCAAACTAAAGGTTAACATGGCAGGGGACACACTGTGCCTGAGGGACAGACTACTGGCAGAAACATGCAACACCAGTTTTTTTTTTTTCCCTCGTGTTTTTTTATTTTTTATTTTTAAACAGAACCTGCAGAATGACCTGCTGCTGCTGCTGCTGTTGTGAAAAGAGGAGGCGGGAACTCAAAGCAGATTTGCACTCGGACATTTAAATACATTTTCAAAGGAAATGTTATAAATAATTTATGGGCTACACTTCTCTTTCCACACAGCCTTGCAGCTTAACTGTCTCATGGTTCATTTAGCGCTCTGAAACGTACCTGTGGATGGTAGACACTGAGTGATTTGACTTTGTGCAGAGGCAATAAAACCTTCAACAGGAAAATCTTGTGCTCTTCTTTTAGTGGTAAGGCAAACCCATTGATTATGCTGTAAAAAAAAGAAAAGAAAAAGGTAAAAAATGTGAAAAATCATTGCATTTATCAGAGCTAGCTGCTGTAGCTAAGGCTCATACCTTCCAAGTATTTCCAGTAGTTCAGCTATACCATTATGGTGTTCTGTCTCATAGATAAACCTGCAAGAACAAACGCACACGCCATATTAACAAAACAGGTGATTCATATGTTGAGCATTTATCTTGGTTTGCGTGTTTAAACAAGAAGCAGAGCGGTGTGAGGACGGCACTGACCTATAGAAAATGTTATTGATCTGTTTTCTGATGTACGCTCGCAGCCCCAGGAACTTTCCATAAATCCTGTGGAGGGTAGTTTTCAGGAAGTCTCTCTCTCTGGGATCCTCGCTGTCGAATAGTTCTAGGAGCTACAACATGAGAGGAGGGAAATGCTGTCACGATGCACCTCATGACTGATATATATGTCTCTTTTTTTAATCCAGACAACAACAGTTCTGCAACTGTTTTGTTTTGACAACTATTGTGCAATCTGCTCTAAAGAAGGGGAAAAGCTCTCTTACCTGCATAACAAATTTCTGGTCGATGTATTTCTTCGCTATGTTAGGCTGAAAGTCGGGTGATTCTAAAAACCTAAGGAAAAATTCATAGACGAGCTGCAAGAGACGAGAAACGCAAAGAAATTGATGAGTGCTGGAAAGAACTGAAGCAAAACTAAATGAATAAGCATGCATGAAGGTGAGCTACTTTACAAACTGCAAGTCCACGAGCTGATACAAACATAATAGTTTTGGAAACTTTAACTCCTTTTCTAACTTTCTTTGCAGTTCAACGTCAAAGTGTTCGCCGTTATCTCCTCTGCTCACATGATGCAATTCTGATCTGAGGTCAGACGTGGCCAAAACTGCTCCAGTGCTAACCAGGCTAGCAGAACTTCTTACATTTGCAGTTATTTTTTCACATTTGAGCAACAGAGGATTGTGAATGTGTAAATGAGGTCACAACTATATAACCTATTTATATGCACTAACGGCTTTTTTTGCCATGCTTCTGAGAAGCCAACATGCTGTTGGTAGGGTTTTACTGCTGTATTTTGGTTTCATATGCAGTGCTGCAGTTTTGTTTTTGCGTTGTCATTTAAAAAAAAACAATGAAGGAGGAAATCCCCCGTCATAAAAATAGCAGCATACACGTGGACCAAGACTGAGCACAGACAAGCATTTTTCTTTAACTTCTGGTCGTGCTGCAAATGGAGGAATGATATAGATGTCAACCTGGAGGTGTGGCCATGCAGCTTCAAGTGTCGGTTCATCCTCCTCGGGATCAAACTCCGCTCCAGTTGGGTTGGAAGATGGAGGCAACGTTCTGAACATGTTCACAGCAAACTGTAAGAAGAGGAGTGAAAATGACTCTGTCAGTGTTTATTCTCTGCGACTGTTTGCCGTTTATGGTAAACTACCGCTTGTTCTTCGGTTTGCTCGCAGCATGCACTTGAGAGTTAATAAAAACATGTATAATTGAAAAGGTCTCTACCAAGAACGAGCTACAAGAGACTTTCAGAAATTAAATAAAATAAGTAAAACACGCAGTTTGACCCAAAAATAATTTTCCTTTTTAGGTTAATGTTAACTTTGTCCTTGCTGCTGGCCTCCAAGGGTTTGGCCCACAATAATCCAAGTGTCTTGTGTTTCTGGTCTCTCACAGTGTCAACTGACTCCCCTGTGGGCTGCTGTTCCCTGCCAGGCAGATCATGGGACAGTGCAGGTGGCCTACTAATACACTGGAAGCCTTGTTTGGAAAAGACAAGCTACAAGGTAGATAGACCTTCCACAGGCAGCGCTGCACTTCAGCCCATAACAGGCTGTGAAGGACTAGCTCCACAATGAAAACTCTAAATAGAAATGTCACGATGGTGAAAAGACACTAGAAGGATTTCTATTAAGACGAAGAGTGTTTTCTGCTTTCAGCAAGCTTATCCCGCTGTGAGGAGACGTAAGCAGAACGTCTATCGTCGTGATCTTGTTTTACTTAGTTTATCTGACACAAGATAAAAGCTTTTTTTCTTCAATTAACTCCAAACAAAGCAGGGCAACATGTGGGAAATTTAAAATGAATTCTTGTGCCAGGAGAAAGTCCTATGCCAGGAAAGAACATAATATAAATAATATAATAATGCAAGCTTTTTGAAATGATTTCCAGACGTTTTTTTTTCCCTCCCGACTTAATTTTTATTTATTTTTAATTATAACACCAGAACTTTTTTGGGATAAAACGTACTCTAAAACACTGAACTCATTCACAACTGGTTCACGTGACCTGAATTCTTGAAATATATCTGGATGAATTGTACTACTACCTCACTTTATGGGGCTGCATAGATAATCATAAAAACACCTGAAAAATCAACCACTCTACATGCGTCTGAAGCTTGCCCATACTCTCGGCTATAGCTCCACCCTCATCTCGCGCACCGACCACAACCTTAAACGGCCCTCGGCTCTACTGACCATGTGCACCACCTCCGGGTAGATCGGCTCCGTGATGACATTCCTGTTGTGGGTGATGTACTCCACCATCTCGCTCAGAGCCGCCCGCTTCACTTCCTTCCATTTCAGGTCGCTCAGCGGGTCGGACAGGAAGTCGAAAAGAACGCAGCACTGTCGCAGCTTCTGGATGAAGAGCTTCTCCTGCTCAGGAGGAGCCACATCTAAAAAAAACAAAAAAAGGACAAAAAATATAGTTAAACGGGAAAGAAAAAGAGAGAAGAGGAGAGTTGGAGGCGTTAGAAGGTTGCACGGTGGCGATGAAATAATAAAACAGGATGAGAATTTAAGAGAACGAAGGCACGGTTAAAGAGTGATGGGTCACACAACAATGGAGGGGGGCGTACTGACTGTCAAGGATGACGGTTAAAACAGCAATGTGCAAAACAAAACGAAATATGAGGCAACAAGAGAGCGATGGAGATGGCAAATGAGTCATACAGTCTCATAAAGAAAGGCTGAGATGTTGGAGACCAGGGGGAGGATAACCACAAAGCAGAGTGGAGGAGCGAAGGCAGGATGGAGAAGGATTTGGGAACTAGGTGAACAGTCAGTCGAGCCTTTTCTCACACACGCTGAGAAAAAAAAAGAAGATATATTTGTAAAGGAAACCTAGCCGGTCGTTATATTTGTCCACAGTAGTTTGAAGACTCCCCGTTTTGCTTCGTTTCCACGCGAGCGCCCAGGAGCACACGCTTCTAAACAAACAGTATCTGAAAGAGGGAGCGCTTCACGCATGACAACACGAGGAGGAAACAACCGTTTTCGATTCTCCGAAGTCCTACCTGCGGCGCAGTAATAACACACAACAATAACAACGCCGTAATTATAGCCATGCGACACAACTTTGATGTTTGATGTTGATGTTGAAGAGCAGGCTTCACACACGTCACAGGCGTCCCGGTGACAGCTGCTGGTAAACAAGGTGAAACCAGCTTTGTCCAAACACGTTAATTATCACATACTATCCCACCGATTAACACAGCAACTTATTTGGAACGGGTGAAACAAAAAAAACAGCATGTTCATATGTGCGCGCTACAGGAGCAGGTGGGCATTTCTTTTGGGCAGAGCCATGGCTAACAGTTTCCTCCTGCTTCAAGTTTTTATGCTAAGCTAACCAAGCGCTAAACTTGCCAAACAGACGCAGCAGCGTCTGCAAATGAAGATCAGTTACCTCTGCTGAGAAAGGAGCTTTTTAAACCTCAAGTATCTCCCTTCACTGAGCCACATTTTATTCTGCATACGCTGCAATAAAAAGAAAACAGGCGAAAAAAAAACAAAACATAACACCAATGTATTTCCTCCGCTAAACTCAGGTGGGGCCAATTTACAGACAGGAGCAGCTGCACGCGACACAGATAAGTGGTCCGTCAGATCAGGATGCTCTCATTTGGCGGCTGGTGATTTACACTGCATCAACAAAACGCACTTTAAATGTGGTTAGCGTCCCAGACTCATATCCATCTATGCTTCATTAGCGTCTCTGGTGGGAGGAGGGACTCCGATAGAAGTCTGATAAAAGATACGGGTATATGCTGCAATCACGGCCTATATATGACACAGCTTAAAGTTGAACCTTTGCTGTACTGCTGCTAGAGGAACTGTCTTACATGAGCAACTTCAACTCTTAACGCTGCCATTCTAAAAATAATACCCATTCAAAAGTTTACAGTATATCCACTGTTCCTGCCGGTAAACCCTGCACCACATAATTCCCGATCAGTAAGGGTGCGTGGCCTCAACTGTGGGCCGGCGTGAAAGTTTGGACACGAAACTCTGCACATGACGGCGCTGTCAATGCCATTGAGGTATTTGAGGTGCATATATGAGGCAAATACACCACAGGAAAATAACAATCCCATTCTTCTTCCATGGCCGACTGTCGTGTAACCAATTACCGAGATAAGCAAATTAGGCTCGAGACAAATTGTGATTTATGAATTTGGTAGCGGGACTCAAATGAGGAGCACGTACAAATAATAACTAACTGTTAAGGACGAGCTGAGCACTGCAAAGTGGAGGCATAATAAAATCAGATTATTCTAAATTTAGTCTTTGTGTTTTTCCCTTTTGTTTAATTTAAGTCTTATATTTCTTTTCCAAATGGTTGGATGTTTGATACAGGCACTCAGACGTATGCAGGAGGCAGCTAAACCTATTTACTCATGCCCCAATTTCTGTGAATGTACACAAAGAGTGACAAAGCACGCAGAATGGAGGGCACATGCGCGGACACACAAACACACAGAGGGTGCCTGGGATTCTTGCAAACACGCAGATTCTAGGTAAGAAGAGAGATCTGCCATTCAGACATAATGGAGACTTGGCTCAGACGCGCGCACACGCTTCTGCAGTGTCAGTTTCAAGTTGGCCAATTTATCTTGATGACAGCGAGAGGCTGGGAATTCCAGAGGAGAGGGCAAGTGTGTGAGCTGCCATCATCAGCTGCTTCCATGAAGAGTTGACGGCCAGTGACGAGAAGGAAAACACAATGAATGAGACAGGCCGGGCTTTCACCGTGAATACGGCTAGGAACTGCTCTCAAAAGTTGACACAGCAGGATTCAAAAGGAGGCCTGTATGGTGAAATGATGTGCAGATGTTCAAAGAAGGATTAAATTAGTGCCATGTTTTTAATGTCAGTCTCTTTAGCAGAGGGTTTGTGTTGCAAAATATCCTGGCTGCAGCGGGACATGAAGCTTGACTGGAATGTGTCGCCATGTCTTGCACCCCTGAACATGTCAGACTTGTGTCGCTCCCGTTACATAAGTGTGGCGGGCTGTGTTATAAAGTTTCTGTACCCTCCTAAAGTGCCCAGCAGGCTGTTGTGTAACAGATGAAAGGCCCAGTGTTGTGGTCCCAAATTGATATTAATTGCAGTGTGACTTCTATTAATGAAAATCACAGAGCTCTTAGGTGGGAAACAAGCGCGTCCACGCGCACGCACGCACACACAAGTATCAAGTCTTGTGGAGAACAGAGAAAGATTTATCTGTTCGAATCAAGGACAATACATGAAAGCAGTCACGGTGGAGCCGGCGCCCTCTTTCTCTAATAAATGGGTCAGATGAACAGCTGCTAGCCTGGAGTTCGAACCGCTTTGGCAATCTGCTGTATCGACGGCGCGTTATGATCAATGTAAATATTGAGCGAATACTATTTATAGCCATGTACAGAAAAAGTGTGTCACCGATTTGAAGGCATATGAGCAACGGGTTTGACGACATTCATTGATTAAAATCGTTTTGGATGCATTATAAAAAAGCATCTGGGATATGGACTGTAGACGTGGGTCGAGGGCCTGGGAGCAGTTAACTACATGCACCACTGCATTTGGAGTGACTAATAATGGCATGAGGTGCTTCACGGTGTTATTAAAATGATGACTTGCATCAAAAGGAAAAAAATTAAGCTCTTAAAAGTTTGATTCATGCCTGTAAACACTGATATGAAAGCATCTAAAGCGTCCAGGTGTTCTGCTTTAGGATCCACAGGCAAATTTGAAGACACAAAACAATGTCTGTAGTATGTATATAGCCGAGCTAATTTACCTAAATCAATAGAACATGAATGCTAGTTTCTAAGTCTACACCTGATAATCCTGGATAAGCACAGGCAGGCCACTCTTAAGGGGTCACTCAAAAAAAAGAAACATACCGACACATTCAGATGCCGGCTGCAGACATTTGGTCCTGAAAACAGTCCGAACGATTGAGACACACAAGGGGAAAGACGGGGTCTGAGGCAGAGAGGGTCTGATTGTTCCCCTACACTGAGTTGTCATTCAAGGCAGTCGCCTCTGTGGCTCAATAGAGTGTAATCAATAATTGCCTAAGGCTTCATCTAACGCCGGGCTGCATCCCCGAGTACAGTGGTAACAGGCTGGGCCTTTTCAAACATGACTGAGTTCATTGTGCACACACACACCAAGAGGCCGAGCCCGGCGTTCGCTGGAATCGTGAGATGTTGCGGCCGTGCACTGACAAGATGCGAGTAATTGACACAGCTGCTATGCTGGAAATTAAATGCACTCCTGAGAGGAGACGCTTGGGGATTTGAACAAAAATAAAAAAAATATGTCAAAAGGTGGCTGAGCAGGTCACTCATAGGACTGTATACTGGGGGGGGGGGGGGGCTGGAGAAAGGAGCCACTGCTGCAGAGCTGCCTACAGCCTACACACTATGACCAATTTGTACCCAGATGAACTGGAGTGTGACAGAAAATGCTGGACCGGGGCAGAGCCGCTCAGAGGGAGGTGAAGAGACGACAGGCGGTATTTGTTTAGCTCTTCCTTACGGGCTTCTGCACGCAACAACAAATAATAAAAGAAACAAAAACACAGAAACTATTATAGTCAAACAAAAACTAAGGAGAAGACCCTTCCCTGGGCTATGACCTCACTTCCTTTGACATCACTAGCTCGGCGGGGGGATGGGCGGAGAGCAGCTAGCTAGTAAAACCAGATTTTTATGTAGCTCCCGTGTCTCGTCAATGCAAACAAGCCGCGAAAAACACAACTCTTCGCTCCCCTGTGAAATAGATAAACGCCGCTGTCCAAAATTGAGAAACAAATATGTCCTCTCCGACGCCTGAATGCTGACTAACCGAGCAAGCTACCAGTGGAGAGAGGAGCACAGAAACACACACAGCTCTCCTGTTAATTCCCCAGGACGATACAGGAAGAATAATTCGTCCTTACGTACCTCTGAAGTGCATAAGAGCCACCGGCTGGAAAGGCCCATTGGAATTGGGTGCATCCACAACCATCCTGTCTCCAGATTTATTGCATGTCAACATCTAAACCTCAACCAGGAAGGCGATCCACTCAGGGCGAGAGGCCAGCCTCCATTTTAGCACAAAAGCAGATCAGAAAATGAAGCTCTCTGCCGCTGGAGGGAACTGGCTAGTTAGTGATGTAAGCAGCGGACGAGCTCTCCGATTGGCTGAGGTCGCTGTGGGAGAAGGACGGCGATTGGCCGAGAGGACGGGCAGTGGGCGGGACATGCGCAGGAATTTTTTTTTTTTAGATCCGGCTCCTCCTTCTCCTCCTCCTCCTCTCTGACGCTCTGCAAGCAAGTCAGGCCCTGCTACAGATCTAAGATCAGATTGACTTAAGGCTTTTGCACCGTTTAGCCATTAGCAGGGCTTTCAGCATAATCTGATTTAGGGTAAGCAGCTGGAAATAACTATTCAGTGTGCTGCTTAGAGGAAGAGAGAGAGAGAGAGAGAGAGAGAGAGAGAGAGAGAGAGAGGCCCAGACTGGATCTTCAAAGTCTTTCATTGTTTCCTCCTGTCATCTCTGCTTGGGATTTCATCAAAAGAAGTGGAAAAGAGGGTCAGAAGGGGGCCTCAAATCTTTGGGTTCAATGAAGAACAGAGACTAGAAGAAACCACATGAGACCTGAGGACTTCAGCTGTCTTCAACGAGAAGAGACATCCACGTTTATATAATGTATATAGTAATGAGGCAGACAAATAAAATGTTCAAAGCCTATCCTAATACACACAGCTGCACTTGTCTTCTATATTAATCAAGCGCCTTCACTGGCTTCACTTCGCGGGAGGCTTTTTATGACTCACACACGGTTCAGAGCAACGTGAGAACATACAGCATTACGAGTGACGTCTTCTGTGTGCTTTGCAAAATTAGCTGTAAACAGGAAACGAAAGTGAGGTGACAGAAAATTAAATGCACGGGGACACCGCGCAGGAAGCTGCTGCAACCTCCACGCAACGCTGTCTGCAAAGTGTATGTGATCAGTCATGGAAAAAATAAATAAATAAAAAAATTAAAGATGAACTGCACATGACACAGAGTGTCACGCCATCTGCTACTCCGTAAAACCTATGGGTTATGTTTAGTCCACTAACACTTTACGAGTGAATGGCTGCTTTGAGGAATTGTCTAACACTTCTGGATGCTGTGTGAATAATCTGCGTTTCATCTTTACATAATGATGTGGCTTTCCCTCTTTTCATGTGATTTATCAGAGGACACAGAGCGAAACCGCGCTCACACACCACAAGACTCACCAGATTTTTCATAACAGCTACGGCTCACACAGCCATTTCACAGTTGTTTAAAAGACAAAAGGGGGAGGGGGGGCAAACGCTGTTTCCCAACAATGGACACAGTCAGACAATTAATTAAAATGTAATGAAGTGTTCACCAAAAGAGGCTGTGTGATGTACAGCTTGTTGCAGCTGAAATTATAGCCTTGCCACGGTTCAAATAATTAACTACAAAGCAAAACATGTTAAAGAGACAGTCAATGTAAAAAAAAAAAATAGTTTTCAGGTAGTTTTTCCTTCAGTTTTGACTGTTTGTGTTCTTTCTCCCACTCTGTTTTCTCATGAGTCAGTCAAAGTTAAAACCAAACCTAATGTGACACAGAGAAACAGACTCGACTAGAGGAGAGGAGAGGAAGGACAAGTGTATCGCACTTCTCACTTTTGGTATTCTCTCACCGAGGGGCCAAAGCCTCTCCAAGAGGTGCCATTACATTCCACAGCCATGACAACGAGCGTCAGTACTTTCCGAAAGCTGCCACTTCCTACTAGCTGGACAGGCTGGATCAGAATACATGGGCTGAGGCTTCTGCTGTACCTCAGGAATTCCTTTTGGGCGGTTTCGGGCAGGTGAAATGTTGTCTATTTTCTTAAAAACCTAGATTGAACTGATGCCGCTAACAAGTCCTGCCTGTGCAACCTGATATATTTTCCATGGACTCATGTTGGTCAGTCTCTTTATGCCTTAAATATTCACTAACTCACGAAATGTGTGTTAATTTGCACCTGAAAGTAGTCCCTAACATTCATATACACACTTTAAAGAACAGTAGTGCGCAGAAAAAATAGCTTTGGGACAAACGCATTTTTTTATTTTTTATTATTCTTTTGAAAAATTAAACTCTGCACTTGCTTTTATTTTTTTTGATTCACGTTTTCATTAGGTGCCGAAGAAATAGAGGAAGTGGTGAGATACACTGCTGATTTCTCATGGGATTGTTTCTGTTGATACAATCTAATAAAGAAAATGAAGTCATGACTTATTCTTCACACAACGTCTGCCACAAGGCAACATCTTTAGTCTAATAAAAAGGCAAAACATTATACTAAAAGCCATAAAAAAAAAGAGGATAACTCAACATTACAGCAAATGAAACAGCAGCGCTTCCTTTTTTACGCCAGCAGATGGCAGCACAGGGTGGGCTGTTTGTGCAGGAACCTCGAAACACAAACCCACCTTTAAATGTTTTACTGACACCTGGAGAAACCTGCAATTTACTCTTCTTCATGAAACATGTATAGTATGACCTAATGCCAACATGCTCACCCGCCTCTTGACGTTAAAGACAAATCACTTGATAAACGCCTCGTGCTTCGATCAATATCTTAAGATTTTGGTGATAACCGTACACATTTGTTTTCCAGGCCTCTACCGTACGCAGACACCACAAAATACAGAGAGGGGAAAAACAACTTTTAAGCCCGCGCACAGTTTGAGATGTCTGTGTGGCTTTTCAAGCTACAAACAAAACAGCAACTACAAAAAAAATCCATTTACAAATTCCCTCTTGGCAAGCATTTTCTCTGTCCTGTAGCCTGATCTGATCTCCCATTACATGTCAGTGAGCCGTTGCAGGGACATTCAGTGGTAGGTTTCTGCAGAGGCTGCACACGGACGAGAGAAAATATATCCTGGTGAAGGGGTAAAACTGTTTTTGTTGTCTAATGCTCGCAGCATGTGAAATATAGGACAAGTTTCAGAGAAATCAGACAAACATTTTGCATAAATGTAGCATAAAAAACTAGTCTGCAGACGTCCGCTTAAAGTGCACTGCTGTTCAGATTAAAGCAGTTTGCGGTAATAACTAGTTTGCAGATGGTTTGGTCTTGTAAATAATAACAAAATGCTTCTTTTTTTTACTTTTAGGTGACATCTAGAAATGTGTTCTTGCTTTGAACAATCAAACATCCAAAGATATTTAATTTTAGAGCAGTTTTCTGGTAATTCACAAACCATTTAATTGCCAAAACGGATCCTAGTTTATTTTTCTCCTCCTTATTTTTCAACCTCAAACCACACATTCTGTGAATATTCTGGCTCTGCTTCAGATTAATTAGTGTGTTGTCTCCAGTCTCTGTCTTCCCCTCGTCGATGCATCGTTTGTCCTCACGAGTCTGTTTGACTATTTATAATGCCTTCTTTCAACTAATTACTGCATATAATGTACATTCACGGGCATCAGACCATATTTATATCACATTATGTGATACAGAAACATTTGAGAAGGGTCAAATATGACCTGCAGGAGAAGAGGAAGGTTAAAGATATTAATTGCCACTGACTAAAATACATGCAAATACAGCAGTCCCTCACACTTGACTGCAGCTAACCTCCAAAAACAGTGCTTGGACTGATATCAAAGGATCTGCTCATGCGTGTCTCTCCAGGTCACTGCCATCCACCGACGGGGTCAGTGAGATTATTCATCCGCTGTCTTCCTTGCAACTTTCTCATCAAACCTCACAGCGATACAGAGTTTCTGTGAAAGCGTCATTTTTAATTATTCATTAAGGGAACCGTCACGCACTGTCAACCGCGGACGTGTCTCCATGCCGCTTGCAAATCCCCTGTGCTGCGCCTCCCCGTTGTTCCCCCACAGTGTCACTCAGCTCATCCAGGTATGAGAACAAAGCATAGTTGGGTATAGCTTACAGGAAACCACTTAGGCCAGATCCTGCCTGTAATGCTGTGTGTAAACAAAGAAGCCATGAAAGATTGATGCAAATGTTCAAACCTCAACCTCACTGTCTCGTCTCCGAATCTGCATGCGTGCCCTAATTGAATCAATCAATACGGCGGATTAAAACAGTGACAGCGGGAGCTGGTTGGCTGCGATAATTATGGAGGGGCAGTTTGCGGGTCAGCGAAGTGAAACTGAAACAAATAAAAGCGGCGGAGATTCACGTGGCTCGGCTCGGCTGATTTATGACATACTGATGCTGATGCTCAGGTGCGCAAGTTTATGTTTGAGTTGTTACTGGACGTCCTAGATTCCACCACTGTCTTAAATGAATGAGCCCTTTGAGGGGGTAATATCCGTTTCCTCCAGGTCTGGTAGCTAGAGATGCAGCTGATTGCGCATCATTTGCATTACAGATAAAGCTGATGGGCAGTGTGCTTAGCTATAAATTATGTAGCGAGCAAAGACCTCAAGGTTAAAAAGGCGGTTATGAGGATCCACCAAGGCTATGAATTGTTAATATGATTCCCTTCATCCATATAGGCCAAACGTGCAGCCTTAGATAAGGTCATATGGTATTTTCCAAGAAGACTGGCCCTATATGTGTAGGTGAGGACGACGCAGCGCAGCAGCATTTGGTGAAAGCAGAGAGGAAAGTGTGACAGCTCCTTATGGAGATGCTGTGAAGCGGAGGAGGCGTACCTGCCAGCGCGGGTAGTTTCTGTAGCTCTCTGTTAGCGCTGAGGGGGAAAGAGGAAGTGCTGAACCTCTTCTCTTTCTTCACGGCAGAGTGTGACCCCGGCTGCTTCACCCTCATCAGCTGAGTCGCGGGAGGCACTTTCTTATTGGAGCCCTGCGGAAACAAGAGTCCAGAGGAAGGGCTCTGGTTACTGGACCAGCGCAGGACAAGGTGGATCCTGCTCCGAAAAGGAAATGGAACAGGAATTACTTTACTCAAGTAGTTTCACTGTGGAATCCAAGAGGAGGAGAGGATTGAAGAGGACAGGAGACAGGACAGGGCAGGACAGGAGAGCGGGTGAAAAAAGGGTGGGGGTGTTGCGGTTAAGGGTCAAGTTCCTTTCCGAATCAGATCAGGTGATTCTCAGCGAAGCAACCTGATCACAGGCCGGCGGTGTACTGCACCGCATCTGCTGACAGAGTTTGCGATGGCCCTCGGTGGACAGAATAATTGAACACAGATGAGGCTGATAAAGCTGTCAATGGGAACAAACAGCAGGTCCAGCAATCAATTAATCAGGTCTTTTCCAAGCTCCATGTACTACGCTCAGCATCATCGATGCACGTCAGAAAGGACAAAAATAGCTTCCACAATGCCTCGCATTATACTCCGGAGCCAAACGAGGCAGGATGGGGTGCAACTGGGGATTGGATGCGAGAAAATAAAGTCATAAGATCCTGCCACATGTCACATGAGCAACTTACAAGTACAAAAAGTCATTAAATGTAGAAGTAAATAGAGAGAACAGACTGGCTATAGAAAGCATGTATAAAAGCAGAGTGGTTTATGTATGTGAGAAAGCTGTAGAGGACAGAATAGCAATCAGCTGTAACATCACAGTGCACCGCTAAATTTATGAAGTTAAATTTATGAAGCTAAAAAACAACATTTTATCTCTAAAATGACACATACTGTGCCATTTTACATAATGATACTCTGATTAACATCCACGCAATAAACAGCTATAGCATCCATGTAATGGTAAATCATGCAGAGTAGAGTTTACACTGTTATCGTCCCACTCTGGGCATCTTAGCTGGCTTTTATTTATGCTGGCAGTGTTGTTTCCTACATTTATTTTGCATGTGCATCAATGTCAACCCGTTCAGGACAGGGAAAAGTTCACAAACACTCACCTCTTGGTCATCTGCAGGCCCATTTTTACTCCCAGATTTCTTAGATCTTCCAGTTTTGGATGAGTCCTGAAGAGTGTGTAACCCACAAAGGAGGCGTTAAACACAATAACAACACGCCAACATGAATTTTATTTGCATTAAAATCCACTTTACCTTGTCTTTCTTGCTCTTGTGAGGCATGATGGGACCCCCCTGTGTCAGCAGGTGAAACTGTGTGCTCTCTCGCACACACAGACACACACACACACACACACTGACAAGCAGCTGGTTAACGCGTCTGTACGTACACACCGACGAGAGGCTTTCACGACTGACCGCCCGAGCACCATGTGACTGAGCGCGAGCCGCAAGAGGCTGTCATCCTGTTTCCGCGGTGGCGGCGTGCCACAGCTCACCCTTTGTTGAAAAGATACGGCTCATATCTGGAGAACATACGGTCTGCGTCCGCTATCAGCGTCCAACTTAATGCTGCCGTGGCTGCACTTTCTAGTACCCTCCAGCACTGAGCGATTGTGTGTGTGTGCGCGAGTGTGTGTGTGTGTGCGTGTCCCTTACCGGTTGTAATATTTAGTAATTGCCACAGGAGGGCGGTGTTGTATCTGGAATTCATGAGGTGGAGCTGTGCGATGACTTGAAAGGGGTCCTGACTGAGGAAAGTCATTCTGGGTACCCTTGACAGTGGGTGGCCTACTGTTTTCACCAATTTTAAGATCATTTACACCGGTCAGCCACAACATTAAAACCACTGACAGCTGTAGTAAATAACATTGACCATTTTGACCAATTCAATGTTCTGCTGGGAAACATTTGGACCTCCCTTAGCAAAAAGTAGTATACTCGAAGTTCATTTTATTAAGTATACTTGAGTATAAGTACTACAGACCAAGTACTTATAGTGTACTAGAAAGTATACTAATTTAATTCTTCCGGCTAAATTGGAACATTTTAAGTATATAAAAGTATACTTTATAACTAGTACACTAGTAGTATATATGTAGTGTACTAGAAAGTATACTAATTTAACACTTCATCGGGCTAAGTTGGAACGTTTAAAGTATACTTTAAGTATACTTAAAGTATACGTGTAAGTGTTATATAGTATATACTTAGTCTTAGACTTTATACTTTTCAGTATAAGCTAAGTATACTTCACTATACTATACTTAAGTACATGAAATATAGTATATAAAAAATAAACTTCAAGTATAATACCTCAATTTTAGTATAAAATAAGTATACTTGTAGTACACTTGAATAAACTTCTTTTTGCTTAGGGCTGGCATGCATACAGATGTTACTTAGACATGTACCAGTCACTCGCAGTGACACTCATTGATGGCAGCAGCCATCCCCAGCAAGATGCACACACAAAAACAACCTAACAACCTAACCCTGAAAAACCATGATAGACAGCACAAGGTGTTGACCTGGCCTCAAAATTTCCTAGATCCCAAACTGATCAAGTATCTGCAGGAGGCCACAGAGGCCCCTCCCCTCAACCCATACAACCCAGAGGTCCCCAATAGTAACATCTTGTAGCCATACACCACAGGACACCCTGAGAAGGCCCATGTCCATTCTCTGATGAGTCACAACTGTTTTGGAAGTACAAGAGAGACCTACACAATATTAGGTCATAATGTTATGCCTGATCGGTGCAAGGTATAACAGATGTTTTAAATGTGAATGAAAACTACTTGAAGACCAAGTTGGGGTCTTAATCCGAGAGGTGTATGATAGCACATGACTTACTTGGGTTGCTAGGTCATTAGGTTGCTAGGTCGCTTGATCCATGAGATCACGTGACAGTCCATCTTGCTTTCAAGCTGTGAGGATCTTTCATGTGATGTCAAGCCCAAAACTGCAGTTCATGGGGCCATTGTAAATAGTTTTCCCTCACACGCCACCTCTCTGCCCATTTTTGAATTATCATGATATGGAAACATCAAGTCACATGGAGGCGGCCATCTTGGCTTCATAACTTTCTCAAATCCTGTGGGTGATTTTGTGCAGGGTTGGTCCATCTTTAAACGTTGTCAGTGAGGCTGATCCAAACAGTTTCCTGTGTGTATGATATGGTCGTGTTTCACACTTCCCCAAATGGTTCTAATGCTCCCCATGAAAGGAACTCTTGAGCTTGTGGTTATGGCACGCAAAGTTGTCTAAAATGCTTAGCGTTCAGGTGGTAACATCAGCAACACCGCTGCTAGGCAACTGTAGTTGAAGCCACAGAGGCTAACAACGTAGCCAACAACCACATCATGTCATGTAAATGCAAAAGACATAAAATACACAGGGAATATTTATTAACAGATAAAAATTATCAGGCGTAACACCTTCCTAATATTGTGTAAGTCTCCCTTTTGCTGCTAACACAGTTCACAGATACCTGGGCCAAAGGTCAGCTATGCAGAAGCCTGCACAGAACACATTCATATTTCATTACCTGGGATCCAACTTTAAGTTATTCTTACACCAGATATGACAGTAGATGACATCCCATTAAATATATTCATATGTGATATAATTTATCTCACCTCCATATTTTAACTGTTGTCAGCAATTACATGGAGGTCACAGCAGGTTGTAATTCATTTTCTTGGTGTATTTCTTCCTGGTTTGTGTTTAGTTGTGGTAATAGGTGTTTTTGTCCATAAGGTGGCAGTAGTACGTTTGTTTTTAAACTATACATGTGTTCCCAATGGATTATATACTATATAAAAGCAGGTGCGGATGGCACAGTGGTGTGGTGGTTAGCACTGATGGCTCACACCAAGAAGGTTCTGGGTTCTAAGGTTCTGTGTGGAGTTTGCATGTTCTCCTTGTGTCTGCATGCGTTCTCGTCGGGTACTCCAACTTCCTTCCTCTGTCTTTTCCAGGATGCCTCTTGTCTCATCGTCTCGTCCGATGACAGCTGGGATAGGCTCCAGCCACCCTGCAACCCCTCACAGGACAAGCAGTTACAGAAGATGAATGAATGAATTAATAAAAGCAGATGTGTACTTTATGAGGAAATCAGTAGGAGCTCCTTCTGTGTGAGTTACGAAGTTTAAAAGCGATTCAGCAATGACTGTATAACTTTGACAGCACAATCTCAAATTTGTTCATTTGAATTTTTTGCATTAAAGGGTATGTTAAGTGTCTGAACTTTGAAATTTAAAGCTTTAGGGATAACACCAAGACTTCTCTTTTAAAACTAAAAGTTCTAAGACACCATGTCAGCCTAATATTGTCTTGTCAACTTTCCTTTTTGGCTGATTTCTGACAGTTTAACCTCTGACATGTGTGGAAAGAGGTGGAAATTGATTTTAAAATGAAATCACGTTCCTTGAAGGTTTAGTCTCCAACTCTTACACATGACCTCTTTCGACAAATGCTTTTACTCACATGCGCACATGACTGACTGGAGAAGAAAGTGCAGACCGTCAGGAGCAACGAATGCATGTGTGGGCTACAAACAGAGTAGGATTGTTTTCTATTCTGGCTGTCGATGCGGTGCACTGGCGTGTATTGATTAGGTTGTGAGAGTGTTCTGTTCTCTGAATCATTGTGTTTCCATCTCTCCCTCTATCTGTGGTCAGAGCTGTATCATCAACACAGTGTTATTACGGGATGATATGGCTCCCTTCATTTCCTGTCTCGGCTACGGCGGCGAATGCAGCAGCATGCAGGGAGAGGGGCTCTGCTTTGTGTGTGTGTGTGTGTGTGCACGGCTGGGTGAATGGATGACTGTGCGTGAGACGGCACAGTATGTCCTCTCCTCACAAAGAGGTGCAATAAGTGGGTGAGTATTTCGCAGGCAGTTCTTGTAATCAAGAATATCAGTAGCGTGAGATTTGTTTTTCTACCCTCCTTCAATAAAAGAATCAGTTTTATTTTCACTCTTCCCATGGGCTCCACCTATTCATTGACTTTAGGCCCATTTCAAGTATTTATTGCCTCTTTTCCTGACTCTTTATGAGAAGCTTGGAGTACACTTTCTAACCTTCTTCTACGGCCTCTCAACCTGTTTCACACCAGTGCTGTGTAGCGCTGTCAGTGAAGTCAGAGTTGCCATAACACCGGCCTGTTTTATGAGAAAGCTGTCCAGCCAATGGGGCTAATGAGTGCTACTGCTCAGTAAGAGCCTGTTTATTTTTCCACGGGATAGAAAAGGGGCGCGGGGAGAGGGAAAACGGACAGCTTGTTATAATGGCACAAGATTGCTCTGAAGAACAAAGGAGAAGCGGGGAGAAGCGGCGTGGTCGACTGTAATCACGGCGCTGTATCGCAGGTGCACGATGCCCAGTGATAACACATAAATACGCAGTGATTGTGACGCGACTCGTGAAAGGCGAGCTGACACTCGTATGCCCGTGTGTTTACCTGCCTCCATCATGAATAGGAACTGTGATTGCGCAGCAGATTGATTTAGAGGGTAATTCATTATTTCATTTTCTTTTCAAGAGGATAAATTGCAATTACTATGGTGATCGTTTGACACGTCCATTCAAGATGCATCATACCCTTAATAATAATTTAACCTTTAAGTGTCCCACAATGGAGAAATAGCAGTTCCTGCTGTTTGACTCATCCATTTGTTCACACAGTAATGTGTACAGTTGGAGCAGTGGGCAGCAGCTTTTAAGGATGGCACCCGGAAAACAAATTAGGGGTTTACAGGTTGTTGAAATATGTCAAGAAGCTTCGTCATTTCTGGGGGATGGCAGTCAGTGACAAGCTGAGGAGCTTAGGCCCCGTCCACACGTTTCCCCTGGCATCGTTTCAAGAATATCTGCGTACACACGGATCCGTCTCAACACGACTCAAAACGCTACTTTATATTCCAGGCCTATAGGTGGCGCTGATTCAGTTTCAGAAATTTACCAAAAACGGAGAGGAAGAGGCGGAGAGGTGGATGTAAAATGTTGCTTATGTGATTGTCCATCAGCCCTTTTTTGCTCAGCGTGGTGGTACAAGAGCATGATATTTTGTCCTAGTAACCCTAACAGGCTCAATATCTTCTCAAGCAGGAACACGAGCATGTCGTCCGCCATTGTTGTTGATGTTGTTATGAGACGTCTCACGGGAGGTGGAAGGCTGCTCGAGGGGTGTGGCGATGACATCGTCAAAACGCATGTCCACACGAAAACTCAAGGGATGCGTTTGCGATTTTTTTCACCCTGGGACCAGGTTTCAGAAAAGTGAGCTTTAAGGCAATGCGTTTACAGGATTCATATGAACGATCGGCCAAAATAATGCAAAACATCTGCGTTTAAACCAAAAAGCGTCTCTGTGTGGACGGGGCCATATAGTCCTGGTGTCCATGTACCCTGCCACGCCACAAAAACTGCTTAGAAACAACTAAAAATACATGAAAAATAGCCACTCCAACAGTATCTGGGGTTTGATCTGGAGTATGCCCAAGAGAACAACCCACAGGACCTAAAGAAGTACAGAGACTTCTTATTCTTCTTTAGAAGTACTTCCACAGAAGAGCACAGAAAAGGATTCCGCCACCAACATCTTAGCACCAGACTCTGCGGGACACCCCCAAGAAGGCCTGTCTCAGTTCACCGATAAGTCAGAACTGTTTTGGAGACACAAGGGAGACCTACACAATATTAGGCAGGCAGTTTTAATGTTGTGGCTGATAGGTTAAAAACATTTTCTGGAGCAGAACATAGTAAAATGAGCTTTTCAGTCAGGATCAAACCACTCAAACACCAACATATTTTTTCCAAAATTGAATTCCCATAGTAGCACTTCCCTTCTCCACAGTCGCAAACCTTGGCAGCTTATAGCATAAGTGCCTCATGCTTGGTCTTAATAGTGTTTTTTTGTTTTTAACACATAAGGCTATAACAATAAAAACACATTCTTTCCCTTATGTGTTTATGCTTGCTGGCTGCCTTACTTGTTCTTGATGTATTTGGGGATTTGGCCAAGCAAAACAAAATGATAATGTCAACTCAGGCACTAGGATTTTATAGCTGTAGTCATTCTACTAATTGTACTTTAATATTTTTTATATTGGGCAATTTTAATTTTAATTACATATTTGAAAACAGAGAGATGGATTCATTATCATTAGTTTCCTACTTCTAATGAGAAAAAAAGGATTTTGGCCACTACTGAGAGTAGAGGAAAGGCCATACTGTTGCTACAGTGTGCTACGGTTACAGCAGCATGATAACATGTATGACGTTCACGGCTGCTTGTTGACATGTTTATGTTTAACATGATGGAGTGCTATCACTGCAAGCACAGAGATAGCATCCTGCTGCCCTCACCTCGCCCCGGCAGATGGCTTGTTTGATGGGCTCGGAAAAAACAGCACGGAGCTACCGCCCGCTCCAGGAACATCCTCCCCTAGGACTCAACTTTCCACTTTCTCCAAGGTGACCTTACAGGCTTAGCACCTGTAGCTATTTTCTGCAGTCACCTTGCTTTTTTTTTCATGCCAACTCCACTGCATCTGGCCTCATACTCCGCAGCCTAGGGCTCATGTCGTAACAGCTTCAACCTCTTTCCCCGTCTCTTGGGTGTTGGTGGGCTCCCCTGATAGCTCCTCCTTGAGCTTTATGCCCTTCGTGTGTCTGTTTCAGCCTGATTTCTGCCTTTCTGCCTTTTGCAGAGAGGTTAGACTTTCAGAAATCTTTTATCAGTCAACCTGAAAAGTTCACAAGACGATTTCAGGCTGACTGACATATAAGTGCATTTAGTTTCAAGAGAAAGTTCTTGGTGTTCTTTCTAGAGCTTAAACTTCAATATGTGGACGCTTGTCAGTGCACAGATCTTTAAATGCAACTGTGGCATTATTTTATGAGTTAAGCAGCTCTAAATTTGCAATATGTTAAAATATAACTTTCAAAACCTCTACAAAAAGACAGAACTTTTTATTCCACATGGGCATTTGCCTGCACAAGGCTGGAAGCAACAAGAATATGGAAATATGATCCTCAAAGTCAAGGATTGCTTTATTTGTTATCTTCCATCCATCATCTGTTATTATGGCCGATCTCAGACGAGTCACTTGTAATCTAGAGCTTCATTAAGAACAATTAAGCCATCCACTCAGCTCTGAAACAGACATAATGGCTGCTGACTAGCTGACTCGTCAAACTTCGTTTTCTGTGGGATCACATCATCATACACCCCTCCCATCTGGATCCGTAGCAATTAAAGAACTATTCACAATTACATTTTTTACTTTGGAGCCAGTAAGTGACCTGCTCATTTGTTCCGAGACCAATCAACTGTCCAGACTGTGCCTGCTGAGCATCACCGGCTACGAAGTCTTTAAATGTATTTTGATGGTCTTCATACGCGTGTGCAATCCAAATCAGACGAGTAAAATTTAATGTCAGACACACACAATAGGAGGGTTTGTTTTTCCACTTCTGGTATTGTGATGGGAGACAGTGACGCCTGAAGTGTGTTCCTTTTGTCCAGTCTGTTCCACAATTATTTCATGTTGAATTATGGCGATATGATGATATCTATTTGTCGATACTGAGCCTTGACTTCGTTCCCTAATGCCAGTAACGCGAGCGCAACCCCATTTGCAAGCTCCAGGAGCTGATCTTCTTCCCGCATCAGCATGATGATGATTATGAGAGGACATTCACAAATGGATCACAGATACATTCCCGGTTCGTCTGCGGTTTGTAAGTGGTGGTCGAATACTGTCAACAGGGAGGGTAACTTGGATAACTGCGGTTCAGCCTCAGTTTATCCAGAAAATCCCACCTACTGCTGAGAACATGTCAAATATGCCCCTGTCCACCTGCCAACTTGAAGGCAGTCGTGATTCTCCCCTGTCACATAGGTAAGAGTTTTGCTATCCGCTCTTTGCCACTTGAGTGTGCTGCCGGTGGTAACTTTTTCCTCTGAAAGAAATGTCTGTGTTGGCTTTGAAACTCCCAGCAGTGATGGCAGATGAGGGACGGTGCAACACAGACGGGCAAGTCACGCAAAGTTCAGTGTAATTGCAGCATAAACAGCCCATAATGTTCTAGTTTTATTATTCACCATTTTTTTTGCTGAATCAACCCAAGCCTGGGAGCAAATGCTGCAGCTTGGCGTCACACCACACACGCCTGATGGTTGTGGATCCCCTGCCTTAAAAGACACCACACAGGTAGTGAACTACACAGCAACTAAAATGCGCCGCAAGTGTATTTTCTGTGATTAAATAAATCCAGACATCAGTGGATAGGAGTCTGTTCAAGAAAATGTTTTCTGAAAGAGCCGCAAATACCCCGATCGTCAGGTTTCTGTGTAAATTTTCCTCGTCATCCCCAGGGCTGAAACAGCCCCTCTGATGTGGATTGCAGGAAACCTTACAGTTTCTCTGAGCGCACACATGCATACGAATGAAGCGAATACAACACATCTAAGACAACCGCTGCCGAAAGTTTCAGCAGCCTGATATGCGCTGCATAAGAATATTAAAAAGAGATGCAAATGAGTTTGAAATGGTATTGTGCTACTGTGAATCAGGCCACTACAGATACTAATACTGTCTGAATGAACTTCATTGTTACTCAGCTAAGTCTTTGTTGGGAAACACAAGATCTGTTTTTTTATCTCTTGAGCCTTAAGGCCTTGGACTGAGGCAATAAATGATCCACATGTATTACTTTCCTCTGGTTGTAAGGGCTGCAGACAGTGGGGAATATCAGGTAAATGGAATAAAAGAAAAGCTTCTGGTAACTCTGTTAAATCTTATCTGGTTATATACTCTATTCATACATAGAAAATAGGATTAGATGGGCAATGTGTACAAACACACATTTATATCCCACTGGCATTATGATATAGTGCCTGTGTAAAGCATTAAAATGGCTTTCAGCTGCAGCAATATCCGATACAACGCCACATACGTGGACAGTGGGACCGCGTGCTCGAGGTCTAACACTTTTCAGGCTGAGGTTGTAAAAATATAAAATATAATGTTAATTTTGTGAAATAGTTAAAAATCAATATGGTCTTACTTTATTTGAGTGCGATTTCAAATGACTGTCTTTTGCTTTTTATAATAGCACGTGTCAGCAACGATCAAAAACCAGCCCAATTACAAATTCCTGTACAAGTTCATGCTGTCACGTATTTGTGACTGGCTCCTTCTACTGGAAGGGCCTGACAAAGTGCCAGCTACAGCTGTCATCCCCCTGCGATGCATGTTTGGACACCGATTTCGTCAATCTCTGCTCACAACGAAGGACATGGCGCTGACGCACCTATCATTCAGGAGTTAAAGTTCCTGCAGCGGAGTGGACTTCTTCCTCCTGCTGCTTCGGCGAGGGAAGAGCTCGCGCTCATCTGCTGGGTGAAATCCGCCCAGCTCTTCAACATCAAGGGGGAAATCTCAGTAATGTTAACCTAATCCCCTCTGTTTGCAGGTCGGACCCTTCTTTTATTCAGTTGTCTTCATCTCCCTGTATCTATTACAAAAGCAGTGGGAGAGGAAAACCGATGAAAAGGCCTGTCACAGCTGCAGCTGTCAGTGCCATTAAAATGGGGAGTAAAGAGAGCAGGAGGGAGAGCACTAGAAACAGGAAATACATTTTTAATCAGATTCAACTGCAAAGACATATTCTTGCTTTGATTAGCAGCGGCAACCCCCGGGGTTGAAAATGATGCCGAGATCAAAAGTGAAAAAAAAAAATACAGTCGAATGACCACCTGAGGCTGAGTCAATCCCCAGTTGCCTCGTTACTAGTAACAGCGTGGCCACTTTAAAGGTCGCGGGTCAAGAGCTGTGTCCACAGCTCTTACATCACACTCAGCCTCTTTGGTCATTTTTGAATTAGCTGGGAGTTAGTTGGAGTCAGGCACTGCTGAGATGACAACAACCAGAGCCAAGACACTGAGATTTAAAACCTCCTCTCCTCTCTCTGGCTGAGAGACATCTATCTCTCAGCCATTTTTATATACGGATCAGCCCACAGGCCACTTACTGCTTATTTCCCATGCACATTTGTACTTTACTGGTGAGAAGTCATGTGCTATTTTTTCACAAATTTAAGGTCTCCTTCGATGTGAAACCAAGAGCACTCCACTCCCATAACATGGTTGCACTGACGGTGGACTAAACCTGACGTTTCTGCTTTTCTGTCGAGAGTATCCTTCTTCTTGAACGTGCACCTACATGTGCCTGAGGTCGATGTTAGCCTCAAGCACAGAAATGAGACACGGTACTAATGAAGAGACCGTATTTCTTTCGCTCTTACTACGAAACCTCTCAGTTACGACACCAAAAACATGTTCCAGATGTGTTTCAACCATCTGGCTTGAAGCATCTATAACAGTTCGCCTGCAGAAGCATTGAAACTTATTCATTTTCACAGCCGCGTACAGGAGTCCGAATTGAAAGCGACAGCTAGCATTTAGCCCGATCCTATTTCCTTGGGAAAAAAACCAAAAAAAAAACCACATTCATGCAGCAGACATTTAGAGAACAGCAGCTAAATATGCTGCAGCCAAACCCTGAATGTCCTCAGAGAACTTGTGACTGTTTTGCATGTTGTGTTACTATAGAAACAAAGCACGACGCAGGACAGGACACCTCACACATCTTTAGGCCTCAGCTCAGTTTCTGTCTGAATGTTTTGTGATGCTAAAAATCCCGAGTCATCTTATTTTAAATTCAGAATCAGCATTTATTATTTAGAAGTAATTTCATGAATGACTGGGGAATAAAATTGTGGATTATGATAGTGGGCTTTCAGAAAGTCTCTCTGGAGTTTCTGCTTTGCTTTCACACACCACATTTCATTACAGATAAAGTCCCGCCGCCTCTGAAATGAAATACCGCTCCGTCATTCAGTAAGTGGCCGCTCCTCTTCTCCCGCCTCCAACTCCGTCTGAGCGTCTTTTCTCCGCCGCTGAGTTACTCGGGTCAGAAAATGAGGCAGCTGCCTCGGCTAATCTGGGAAATACAGGCGGCCGATGTCCAAGACAGAGGTTGACAGAAAAGGCCAGCTTTTCCACGTTGATAAAAGGCTGCGCTCCTGTCTCAAATCAGATAACATCCAACTTGACCTATAAATGCACTTGGCCGCCACAGAAAAAGGAAACGCTGCACCATGTCTGGGGAAGACTCCTTCCCCAGACATGGAGTTCAGTGTGTGCAGAAGTAGAAATTTGAATTTGACATTATGGAAGACACAATGCTGTATTAGAGGATAAAAAAAAAAAAATAATATAAACCATCAATAGGTGAATAACAACAACACTGCGAAACATATTTACATCTGTAAAATAAACCACATGGTACGTTGCAGCAGACGTGGGATGGCAAATGTGGGTTTTGTTTGCTTAAAACTTTTCACCGCTGCAGTGTTCTTTTCTTATTCATTTTCTTGGACGCTGTGTCTCTGCTCTAGGTGCAGGTTCAGAAATATGAAATGCGACTCCTGGCAAGTATGGATTCGCATAATTAGGCAATAATAGGGTATCTCAAAATGTGCGCGGAAAGCCAGACTTTTCTGTTTGTCACTCCGCAGTAATTAAAGTCCCCGTTACAACAAGTGTGTGTAGACACCGGGGGGGATGAGATGATTTTTCTTGGAAAAGTTATACAGTGAAAAGTTTCTTGGAGGATTTCTGGCGTTCTTTAGGTGGAACGGTGAACGGATGGCTGCTCCTGTGTGTTTTTATGAGTCTGTGAGCGTACGTGTGTGTGTGTGTGTGTGTGTGTGTGTGCTTACGACTCGGCTGCACAGATTTCTTAGACAGCTTAGGATATTTCTTCCCTAAAAGTATTTTTATTTTTTGAGGAAGCTACAGAGGCAGAAAAAAGTGTATTTGCTGGAATAATAAGACATTTTACTGTATGAATTTGTCCCAGTGGATGAATCTCACTCACTTTCATGTAGTTCTCTTTAAAGGTCAAAGTGATTCATTGAGCATCTCAGCATCTGGTACATTTATAGTCTTGATGCTAACCATTCATGCTGACTTCAGGATTCATTGGAATCATCCTTTACATTTCAAATATCACAGGGTAAAAACTAAAATGTTTCCACTGCTTTGTTTCTGACCTGGTACTTGCAAGACTAAATATATATTTTTAAGCTTTCTGAGGGAGCAGGGTACATAAAGTATTCATTGGGGCTGTCACTGCACAGGTGGACCACAGCAGCAGGGCTGTCCACTCAGGGGTGTAGTCCGGCTACCGTGTGCCGCTGTAATCGAATTTGAGCCGAAACTGAAGCAGCTATTAGCAAAGGCACACGCAACAGAAGACATTTATTAGCAGAAATGCCAAAACGTATTAATTGTACGATCTCCAAACAAGGTTTGGGCAATTGTCCTGGAACTGGAACAAAGTATTGCCCGCGTATGGCACGGTAGGAAATCAGTTAAACCAGAGTTAACTAAATGAGGTTTCCTGTAAACGAATCACTCCCGTTAAGGGAGGATTCACCAGAAGGGGATCGTGTCGTCAATGCTGTGAGGGGACTGTGGGATTCATTCATTCATCTACTCCACATACGGTGGCTAATTAATACAATACCCGGTTCTCATGGTGCATTTGAATTAAACATAATTTTAAAAAACGAGAATCAACCGATTATTTAATTTGTTTCGTTCCACGTACTCCAAAACCATCTGCTTTTAATAATTTGGACAATTCATTCCCCATTAAATAAAGATGACTGCCATGCCTCATTCCATTTGGGTTCAGCTGCGGTTCATCTGCTCTAAACTAGACAGATCGCTGACTGGAACAAACAACCCCTGGGCTGTGTGTGTGGGTGTGTTTCTGTCGCCCTCCCCCACTTTTTCTCTTTCTTCCCCACTCACCTTAAAACTTACATTTTCTCTGCCAGGAGCTCCTCAGCTTGATTAACATTGTTGTGAGCCGTACACACTGTCACTGTGGAGTCGTTATGGCAGCCACGTATGTGTTTGCGCGCGTCTGCTGCGACCTGCGCGTGCGGCAGTTTCTGTCGTGGAACAACGCGCATGTATGCACAAAAGGTGTATTCGGTGTCAGCATCTTCTCCTGTAATTATGGCAGCTGAAATTACTCTGCAACGCCACAATCAGTCCTCTGCCCTTTCCGAGTAAACAGGTGGTCGTATTTACAATAGGGTGTGAGGTTAATCGGTTCTTCCGTTGCGACTGCCCATATCCTTCATGAAATCCTCACGCCACGTGCCATGTGTTGGCTAATTACTAAAACTGCAGGGACCAAAATGTTATGGGGACCTCTGGTCACCTTTAATAGCCTGACCTTTTCCTGTACTGCGTCTCAGAGTCATCCAAAGAAGAGAATATCAAAGGCTAATTGCGGCTTGACAATGTAAAGCAGCAAGGCTCAAAGTCAGCTCCAATTCTTAACACCTCGGATGTAAAAGAAAAAAAAATCATAAAGTGGATTTCCATATTACTAATGTGACTAAATGTCAAATTACAGTCAAGCAAGTTTAAACGTTGTTGGTCCTAATTTAAGCTGTACGTGCGTTTTCTAAATTCCTCACAAAAAAGATCCCCCATCTGCAGATTTGTTTGAGTTTATCTGTCTCTTATCTGCTTTTTCTCTTCATCACGAAACTCCCCCGTGATTGTGTAAAACACACAAGACGAGACTAAACTGCTGGATCAAAGGTCTCCTGAAAGCAGAAGAAAGATGCAAAAGAGGTTCAAAGAGCTTTCCAAAGGAGCGCTTTCTGAATATTTACTCAAAGATTTTCAGCTTTCATGGAACCCATTTCAAAGGATAACAAGTCCAAATGGATTTCAAATGGCCGTGAAGGCTTCGCCTGTCTGAGTGGTATCAGAGACGAAGATTGGACCGACGGGATAAGAAACCTCTCAGCTGAATACATATTGCTCTTGTGTAACGGTGCCCTGTTTACGGCACCTCTTCACTGCAGTAAGCATAACTGGTTCTCGTGGCGTAAACCACTCGTACAAACAGTTTCATTCTTGCAGCACACACACAATACGCAAGAGTTGTTCATGATGCGGTGTAAATCGTGAACAGTTTGACATATAAATACAGCTTAGATGAACAAACCTTTCATTTTGTTAGGTCTTGCCCATTAACCCCTTAGCAAATTCAGATTTGTATGCGTATATTTCTATAAAGAAACTGCAATTCTTTCTTCTTACTGCTGGTACTGCTGCAGGGTCTTTATGCAGGCTTCTTTCCAGCGTCATGTATTTCAGTGGAAACTGGCACAGAAACAAATGCAAGAGCTACAACCCAAGTCCAACATTCAATTTAAATCAGAACCTATTTTTTTATTAACCTAAGCTTGACTCCACATCGCACTGTAAAGATTATCACGAAATATAGCTACACTTAGAGACGGAGACATGTTTTACATTGGATTAACTTCTTATACTGATTTGCTCCCCTCTGGATTTAGCCCCTGCAGCTATTTATCATGTTTTCAGTGCCTCAGTCTGCCTGTCAGGCTGCTCCTGCCGCACAGCACAGGGAATGAGTCCACTTCCCCGCTTGGTTAACCTTCAGTCCAGTCTGTAGCTTCTTGTAGAATCAGCAAAGAGTGATTTTCCCTTCGCTCCCTGATTTAACTCCTCAAATCCTACTTCATCAACCAAGAATCTTTTAGCCTCTCTCAGCTGGGCTTGTGCTGTGAGTTGTTGCATAAGTGGCATGAAGTCTGCAAGTAAACTTGCACTGTTGATGACCTTGTGGTGCAATTATGTTGAGATTGTTTAATCAAAAAGAGGTAAATGGAAATCTGTGTGACTACATGAGAATGTGTGCTCTTTTCTTTATTATTTACTCCTTAAACATGTGTCAGAGCAGATATTAAAATATGAGCACCTAAAACATTGCAGCAAGTAGCGAACAGGAGGCTATTTGATCCCACACTATTACCTATTTCCTATAAAACCAGTTGTAAACAGGCCACACAGAAGAGTCCAGTCTGCTCTGTAGGGTCAGTTTGAATAGCTTGAGCAGCCCATATACAGCATATATGAGAACTAAAAATGTTTAGTGATGCTGATGAAGGTTGCAATGCAGGAGGAGTGAAGGGAGGGGGAGGGGCATGAACGTTTGGCAACTCCAGACCATTGACTGTATGCTCCAGACGCAACGGCGATTAGCACTAGCGTAGCCTATCATAACAAAACATTGGTGAAATGAACGAGTTTCACGGCAGATAATGCGTTATTTAGATTCTGTGTTTCGGTGCCCCAATCGCTCCCACTATAAGGATTTAAGTATAACGACTGTATCGTGTACTTTAGGTCAAATTATTTAGCAATAACAAAGGGTATTATAAAAACTATTTTGTTGTTCTTACGTCGGTGTGTTCCATGCTAGTTTGTTTACTCGCGCTCTCTCGGTTCTCTTCTCGTGCGCAGTATTCCAGGGCCGATATGCACGCGCTCTATCGTGCACAGCTCTCCCTTGTGGGGGGCGGGGCTTGGGAGACCGTTTTGGGCTTTAGCGGAAAGGGGGGAGAGAATGAGAAGTTGTTCACAATCTTGCCTACTGCACCTTTAAGGATGAGAGAGAGTGGAACTTATTCTTCTGTGTCTTCACTGATTTGGTGATTTGGTTTGATCTTTTGCTTTGGTTTTGAGAGCTATCTTTATTACACAAATTGCCTGAATCCAGTTGTTCAGTGATCTCGTGGGCGAAGCGAGTGGCAGCTTGGACGAGCACCCTTGTACACCAAACAGTTACAGCTGATGATGACCGCACGTCCCCCATCAGCTCCTTGTCAAACCAACCTGTGGGTACGGATAAAATAACCTCAACCTGACGTAAACCCCCTGACTAAACTCGGGCTGACCCCACACCGTATGACAGATGTGTCAGGAGCTCATACATGTTTTAAACAATTTTTTTTTTACAGACTCCTGCTGCTCTGGCTTCATACATTTAACATGAATTTTGAGCTTGTGTGAACAATCTGTTGGCTGTGTATGTGTACCCACATGGGAGAGTTAAAAGAGCAGGGTAGTCTCTGAAAACAATACATCAGCCTTGTGTTTTCATTTTCATTTTTGCACATTTCTACAAGAAAAGTAAAGTTTCAATTTATTCTTAATATGACAAATACAAATTCTCCTTCTTCTCTTCAGGTGTTGCATCACTTTAATCTAATTTAGGCTTGCTTTACTTTTTCATACAGTGTCCTTTGTGTCTGCAGGGATTTGAATTGAACTTGAACTGTAAAATATTCATGAGAATCCTTAATTTATTTATGTCTGTGATCATGTGCGTTGACTTAGAAGAGGTGTCTCTGTGTTTGCCATGCATGTGTTTACAGGGAATGCTTAAACCCCAGTGAATATGTACGTGTTTCAGGCACATTTCAGGTCTAAGTGAGCAGGCTTGTCAGGCCGCGTACGTGCTTGTTAATCAAAATGTGAGCCGGTTGTGGACAGCATTATGTCTCATGTCGAGTGCAGATGCATTATTTATGTACTGTATCCTTCCTTCCTTCTAGCTCAGTGCAACTAGTGAAAAAGTAATGAGTAATGATCGGACGGTGAATCTCCAACAGTTGGCACTATGTTTGGGACATTTTGACAGACGGCCAAATATTTAGTCCGTGCTAGTGGTGGGGTGACTTTTGTGATTGGTTTTAGTCTCAGCCAGTGACGATCCCAGGTTCTGTCACAGGGAAGATGGAAGGGGTATTCCCGCTGCACTGTAGGGCCGTCATAGATTTAAGCAAATTTATGGCTGTCATTGCAAAGTATGCCAAAGGTAGCCATCTTGTCCTGATGGTACTATATCATTTGGTAATAAGGAAGGTTAAATAGTTGCTACCCTAAACTCAGAAGCTGAGCATGTTAATTCAGTAATGTAAATTTGTATATACAGGCTCATAGAAGTTGTAAGCTCTTTGTCTTTTAATTTGAAATGAATTAGCTGGTGCAACAGATTGTGTTCTGTGCACGACTGGAAGTGTAGTACACTGATCAGGCATAACATTATGACTCCAAATATTGCATAGGTCTCCCTTGTGCCTCCAAAACAGAACGGACATAGGCCTTCTGAGGGTGTCCTGCAATATTAATGTTGTTAGTGGGGGCCTTTGGGTCCTATGGGATGAGGGGGAGGGGCCTCTGTGGATCAGCCTCATTCCAGTGCATCCCACAGATACTTGATCAGTTTGGGATCTAGTAAATCTGTCAACACCTTACGCTGTTTTTCATGTTTTTTGAGTTGTTCCTAAGCCGTCCTGATGTAAACATTGTCATCAGTGCCTGTTGGACACCGTCTCAGGAGGCAAATTTTGTCTGGGCTGACGTTCGCTTTCCGTCCACTTACCCTCCTCCAGCTGTTTTCTGTGCTCCCGTCTCGGCTTTACTCTTTAGACAAGCCGAGGAGTGACAGCTCCCATCGCATAAGGTTAAGTGCATCCTGGCCTTTTGGTTTCACTGCTCAAGACAGCCTAACATTATCTGAAGCCATCTCCTGCCCAAGGTGATGCAGGATGACAGGATATGCATCTTTTATTTTAGTCCTTTTTTAGCATGTGCAAGGTGGAAAGAGAGACAACTTGATCTGAACCCAAGATCTAGACACACAGACCTTCTTTTCTAATTTTAATCTAATTTGTAGGGATGCAACAACAACAGTACCTGGCTTTGGATATTTGTAAACCTGCTCTAATACAACTGCACCTGATACAACTTTACTGCAGTGTAAGTTAGCTGTGCAGGTAGGCAGCGGTAAGCTCGGGTTAGCTGGAAGTTAACAAAGACTTTTTCAATCAGAGAAGTGTTGCAGATGTGATGTCAGACGGGCGTGAAATAATTGGACATTTGAAACATTCTGCCTTCCCCATCTGAAAGACATTGAGGTCGAGCTTAACTGTCATATAACAATACTTAAAAAGTGTCGACCTGATGGAACAGCACGTACTACATGCTGGTAGCATAATGTCTCTCATCGAGCAGAAGCGGTCTCCGGGAAGACGTAGGTCAAAATATAATCCCCAAACAATCTCACTGCTCACCTGTGGACCGGTGGGGGGAAAAAAAGTTAAGAGGAGTTAAAAAAAAGTGAGCTGCTCTTATTCTTTGGCATCAGATGTGATTCCTGCTGTGACTGTGCCTCACAGACCTCTGTCCAAAGAAATAGACCGTTGTATCCAAACAATAAAGTCAGCCATCGCTGCTTTTCTGAAACGGAGAAAGTTGTGTGTTGTGTGTGTCAGTGTGTGCTTGCTCAGCATGTGAGAAGGATGAAAACAAAACCTTGCCTTTATGACGAGCCTAAAAGTTTTTAGGATTTAACTTTTCCATGCGCGGTTTACTTCTAAGTGATTTGAAGGCAATACATCGGTGTTGCCAATTCAGATTATTTCAGACTACCATGTCTGTTTGAAAGTCAGGTCATTAAACGCTCGTGTCATTAAAGGGGAACAACCTGGACCTTATTTCTGGCATAAAATATGACAATTTACTCACCAATATAACTTTGGTGTAATTTGTAGTCCTTCGGGAGATATTTAGATCTGCGTATATCTGACCTGGATGATGTCATCTCTGAGTTTCGAGGCAGATAATGCATTAAGAGGCTGCCTTGCGGTGCCCCTGTCACTCCCACTATATGGATATACGCAGATTTAAACCTCCTGAAGGACTACAAAAGTTATATGGGTGAGTAAACGATCTTATTTTATGCCAGAAATAAGGTCCAGGTTGTAAAAATAAAACAGTAGTTCCCCTTTAAGTAAACATATCAATACTAAGGAAGTACCCACAGTCCTTAAACATGTATTTTATTTTTGACCACTCCATAAGTCAAATCAATAGGAGGTGGGCTAACTGTGGTATGTTTTATCCTGCACCATGTATTATCAGGTTTTATTTTGCCAACATTGTTAAATGTGCCTCACGTATAAATTCAGAGCACACACATTTTGTTGCTCAGTTAATGTGGCCGCACTTCACAGAGCCTGGAATATTCACGTTGTAATTAATTGGACACGGTGAAGGTTACATCAGCCATTAGCTTCCATGACGACTGATTATTTATTTAACGCTAAGCTGGCACATTAAAAGGAAAATATGAACGCGTTTGGTCCCCCTTCTTGGCGCTAATCACCTGTCAGTGTACAACTGAGCGACAACTCTGACCAATAAATCTACTACATATATATAGTAATTAAAACGTGCTTTTTAATGTTCCCAGCTCTGCAGACCGTTTTAGTTTTTCATCTTCTTTTGCTCTTCTGCTCGACCGCCACTATTTTGGTTCGGGCCCACCATTTTTTTAAATTTATTTAATAACCCCCAACAATCCCACTGTGCACTACAGTACATGTGCAACAGCAATTTGCGGAGAGACTACATTTGCCACTAGCCTAATGGTTGGTAGAGGCCAAAACAGAGCTAAAAGAGAAATGTTTGTGCTCAGATTTAGAGGTTATAATACTGTATGTCAGTGTTGTCTTTCTAGTTTGTATCCGCCACGTGAAAGCAGCCAGACAGTCTGTTATTGCAGCTTTAGAAACACATTATCATTGACCATTCAGAATAATGGCTGAAGTGAACATATTAAATGTGCATTGACAACTGTAACTGCAACGACTTAATATGTAGTAAAGGGGGGATCACTGTTAGGAAATGTAAGAAATAATGTGCACAATAATGATTCACTTATTTTAAGTGATTGAGCTGATGTTCCAGCGTAATTGCATTGAAGCTCCCCTGCACATTATGGCACCACAAAGCTATAAATATGCATGTACGGCTGAGAGATGGATGTGAAGAACCGACTGAGTATCTGCACTCATTCTGTGGTAGAGTGTCTTTGCAGCGATTTCATAACTGCCGCATCCCATCTGACTGGAAAAAAAAGAAAAAAAAAGAAACGCAACCATCGAACAAATTTCAAAGTCATTCGATCGTGCAGATATCTCGCTACCGATCCCTTGAACTGATGCCCACAGCAGCTGGCAGAGACTGAACACCACCAGTTCTTCCTGAACACTTGAAGGTCATCCAGCTTCAAGAGTTTTGCTGATTTTGCAGATTTTAACTTCACGCCTTCACAAAAAAAAAAAGTGTGTTAATTGTGACAACTCAATAATGGAAATGACACCTGTAAATAAGACACGTCTTGTTTACTTCATTGATGACTAACAAAGTCCACCTTCAAGGTACAGGTATGAAGTCACACATTTCCCACTCATAAACAATGAGAACACTTGTTCTTACTCTGATGGCATAACACAAGTAGGCTATCTTTATTTTATATTTGTTTGACAGGTTTTTTTTTCTCCCTTAGAGATATTTCTTTTTAACTCACTGTCAATTCTATTTTTCAACCATATTCTTTGTGTTGATGGTGATTCTTTATATCCTTTACACAGAAAAAAGTCATATTATCAGTGAAATATGGCACATAATATCCATCAGAAACTGAAGATTTGAGTCTGTGAGGAATTTAAGAATATAGTATCTGCTAATGGCGTTTTGTCACATGAAGGTAAAATAAACATTTTCATTAGGAACACTATCACATGTGACCCTTGCCTGGAGAACAGCATGTATAAATATCAAACACTCGTCAATGCTCCCTTCTTAAAACATATATTTCAGTTATGACCTTTACACTCACACACACACACACACACACCTCTTTCAAGTATAAGTGGAGTCTTCAGAGTTTGTAGTGTTTCTGAGAACCTTACTCTACCATTTAAACATAATGTGGGAGCAGCAGCAAACCATAAAGATCCATCCTTCTGTCCATTAGCTATACCCACTCCATCTTGTTGAGGGTCACATGGGGGGGGCTGAAATCTATCCCGGCTGGTATTATTTCGAAATGCAGGCTACACCGTGTACAGGTCGCCAGTCTATCACGAGGCCGACACAGATATTAAGACAACATATATTGAATGGCTTTTCATTTCTGCTGGATTAAATCCAGTCGGTCTGAGTTTACTCTCTCCACACAGTCACACCGAGTTCTTTGTTTGTTTAGAGTCTTTGCTTTTGTCCAACAAATAACGGCAACATGTCTGTGACCGGGCTTCACACCGCACATAGTTGTCTTTTTAAAATGAGTCTTTGAGGGTAAAGATTTACTCTTCTTTTTTAAAGATGCATGCATACTTCCATATGACATACGGTACGTCTCCGAAGGTCAATGGCACGGAGTTGTTAAGATGAAAAAATATGAAAAAATAAGCCAAAGCATATCACATTTAGAATACGTTCGCAAGACAAGACGCTAAAGTGTAAAGGTCCACTTTTAATATTATCTAGATTCTTGTTTGTCTTTTTCACTCTGTTTCCCGAGAAACGTCCGTTTTAATCCACCATTCACGAGCATCGTCTCAGTTTCATAAGTTTTTGGAAAGCCTGCTTGAACTCATCATTAAATGCGGTGTAGATGACAGGATTAATGAGGGAGTTCAGGTATCCCAGCCAGGTGAAGATATCAAAGAGCACCGGATCGAACCAGCACTCTTTACATATGGCCAAGACGAGCGTGCCGACGAAGAACGGGAGCCAGCAGACGATGAACGCACCCAGGATGATGCCTAGGGTCTTGGTCGCTTTCCTCTCCCTCGCCGCACACAGACGTTTCCTCTCTAGCACGCTGTCTGCCAGCTTCACTTTCACACTGTTCATGAACAGAGGCGATCCTCCCTCTCCTCCTCCTCCTCCTCCTCCTCCACCACCTGCGGCATTGCCAGAGTGTAGGTGTGCTTCCTGGTGGGAGGTAGAATTAAGGGAACAGAGAGAGGAGCCCGCAGAGGTCTGGATGAGCTGTGCTGTGGTGAAGCGCTTCCCAGACGACGATGGCGTCTTAAAAATGCGAGAGCGTGCAGCAACATAAATCCGTCCATAAAGGATGATGAGAAGCACTGTGGGAACATAGAAGGCGCCAAAGGTGGAGTAGAGAGTGTAAGAGATCTGATCAGTATTCACCATACACTCCGTGAGCTCCTCGTGGGCTTTGGCCTGCCGCCAGAAAAGTGGAGGCATGGAAATCGATATAGAGATCACCCACACAACCCCGACCATGATTCCCGCCCGGCGCATGGTGCGTCGCTTTGAGTACTCCAGCGCATCTGTGATCGCCCAATAGCGGTCCAGCGCGATCACGCACAGGTGCAGAATGGAGGCCGTGCAGAACGTGATATCCGACGACAGCCAGATGTCACAAACGATCTGCCCCAGCGACCAGGTCTTGCTGACGGTGTACACGATGCTTATCGGCATGACTAAAATGGACACCAGGAGGTCCGTGACGGCGAGGGAGCCGATCAGGAAGTTGGCAGGCGTGTGGAGCTTCCTGGTCAGAAAGATGGTGGCGATGACGAAGGCGTTTGACAGCACAGTAGCCAGGGTGACGACGGCCAGCAGGGCCGACAGGGAGACCTGGAGGCCGAGGAGAGTGGCCTCGCTCCAGGGTGGAGCTGTGATAGTGTCGGGAGTCTCTGTGAAGTTACTGGTGAAGTAGTCCAGTGAGCTGTTATCAAACTCCATCGTACCTCCTTTAAACCCTCTTTGTCATAAGGTTTAGACCTGCTTCATTCCCCTAATAAAAACAGCATGCAGATCAGTTCAGGCATGCCACGGATGAACGCTTTACTACGATGTGGCATCGTTGCTGCTAAATAAATAGTTCAATGTTGTCCTTTACTTTTGATTACAAAAGAAAATCATATCAACCTCACGCAAATGTCCTATGATCCTGATGATTCGTTGACTTCAATAACAGACTAATTTGTCCATTTCACTACTCCATTATTGATTCTGTTCACTGTTGTAGCCAAGTCCTCATTAGTATTCAGCTCCGGTTAGATAGGCAGGTCTTTTCTCTTTCCCCAACGCTCTTATCTCATCTCCAAACAGCAGCAGCAGCAGCCAGCCAGCCAGCAACCACACCTTCAGCCCAGGCTTTCCTATCTATCAAATGCTTTAATGGGCTCCTCCTTTTCAATATTGCTAAGCGGGGAGCTGCATGTGGGAAGATGATGACGAAAGATACAGGTTTACTTGTTGTCTGCCTTATCTCTTCTGCAGTCCACGTGAAGCCTTCTGAATCGAGGTTCACGCTGAAGCTTGGCCGGCACCTGTGATGATGTTGACGAAGCTGAAACACAACGGCTGCGCGATAAAAATCAAAACGAGGCAGGGAGCGGTTCTAGTTATGAAGTCGCAGACAATTGTTCCATATCCACGGGGGCTTCTTTTAGCAGATATATATACAAGTTTGCTGCAATGCCATGATCAGCAGAGTGTGTCTTTCAGGTGCAAAATGCTTGCGTGTCTTCACAGTATTGATTGTCAGGTAAACTTTCAGTTTTAGCTTCCATGCGGGTTGCGAGGTTTAGTCAGACATTCATCGCGCTTCCTCTGAGGTTTTTTCTTCCTATGTGAGAGAAAAGAGAAAGAGGAAAAAAAATGTAGGAACATTAGTTGTATTGTTTTATTTTATCCCTTCCACCATGTGAATATACACATAAACAAACCACCTACATAACATAGCCCACACGTTGGGGGCAATAAATGCACATGAACAACCTGTAAACTCAACCTTGGAGAGCAAAACGAGAAAAATGAGTTGATACATTGATACGTTATGACTTAACACCCACGCACCCCCTGAATCATTGCATTTGTTGTAAGACTGGCCCTGAAAATGTCAGGAAAAGTAAGGAAGAGAAGGCTTAAGGAAAATTATGCAATTTTTATTCAAGTATTAAAAGACAAACAATACCATTTTTTTTGATAATGGTGATACAGATAAATGATTTCTCCCATAATTGTTTACTCACCCGTATAACTTTGGTGTAATTTGGAGTCTTTCGCACGGAATTTTTAAATCCATTTATATCCATGTAGTGGGAGTGACTGGGCCACCGAAACGCAGTCTCTAAATAACGCATTATCTGCTGCGAAACTCTGGCTCTGGCTCCAAACAGTAACGACATCCATCATAAACAAAATCGTTGTCCACAACCTCAGAATCGGAAGAATATTTAGCCATGTTGAAAATATTTGTTTCACGGCAGATAATGTGTAATTTAGAGGCTGTGTGATCTAAATATCTGACGAATGACTCCAAATGTAAAACAAAATTGATTTCCCCTTTAAGACTTGACTTTTTCACAAAGCTTTATAGTTAGGGCTGGCCCGGATGACACCAAACCATTAGCCTTAGGTACGCTGCTATAGGCCTAGGCTGCTGAGGGATGATGCACTGAGCACCTATCCTCCACTCTCTTCTCTCCTGCACAATGCTCCTATCCTCTAAATCTAATTTCTTCTCTATTACTACTCATGCAACTGTCTGCTACTACTTCAGGATCTTAACAGCTGAGTGTCCCTGTCTTCTACTCCTCTCCTCCTCCTGCATCATCTTGTGAGTATCTCTGGCCTGGAGTTGTGCGCTTCTGATCTGCAGAGCTCTACACTACTCATCTGTTGCCCTGGTCTCATCAGCCTGCCCAGAATTCATGACCTGCAGCCATCCACTCCTACTTGAATGCATCATTCTGCCTATGATACTGCTTATACTGAACCAACTGCTGTCTAAAACAGCTTTCTATACATTACCAAACTGTCACGTAACATGCATGTGCTATATCTTGTGTTTGTATCACCGTCATATTCTACATGTATGCTTTAGACTGATGTATATTTATGTCATTCTCCTATCCTCTCTCTCTCTCTCTTTTCCTGTCTCTATCTGGCCAGCCTTAGGTAAATGGCTTAAGTTCTTCCTGTTAAAAGGGAGTGTTTTCCTTGCCACCATCGCCTTCATGCTTGCTCTGGGGGGTTTCAGGGCTGAGTTTTGTAGTCTGTGTCTTGAGACCATTTCTATTGTTATTGACACTATATTCAATAAAATTTAATTGAAATTGAACTGACACTGGTAATACGTAACTGAGTTTGAAGACTGGGGCATAGTCGTTCAAACCGTGTTGTCTCCATTTAACAGTAAGGGAACATTAACAAAGGGTGACACAATGAAAGAGATGGGAACTGGAAATGTGACATTATGTCCCAGAAGGGATGAAGGGATTTCAGATGACTGCGAATCACCACTTAAGGCTTTTTTCTCCCTCCTACAGGATTTAGCAGCAGCAGCATGAACACTGGCCGCTTTGTTTTTGTGACAAATGGTCTAGCATGTCCATGTTTTGTCAAATTATCGCCGGGGAGATCAATTAAAAAGAAGTATGAGAGTTTTGTAAGTACAGTTGTTAATTGGTTTTTAGCCCAATTTATATCTCACACGCCAATAAACTGTGATATCAAGAAACCAAGCTGCTGAGAAACAAACAAGGGTGTTTACCGCAGCAATTATAAATGTTTGCCTTTTTTGTATTTGACACATTTCCGCGAGCAACCTTCGTCATGATTTTCCGAGTGTACTTTGCAAGCCGTCTCCATTAACCGAAGCGTTGATTGGCAGCTGGGCTCTCGAGGGGGATTATTGTGCTTTGGATGTGACTACAAATAGGCATATTAAATGGTAGGTGGAAAGAGTCTTGTCGCATTTACAATATTACAGTTTTACAGTGCACACCTTTGTATGCAGTGTTTTCTCCCAGTGGTAATGAGTTGAGAATCTGTCAAGAAAGAAAAACATTGTTTTTTAATAATTTTAATGAACTGATTTAAATGTCTTGGCGAAAACACTTTTTATGACTGCAATTATGAATATAAGATACAGTACAGACTAATTTATGGGACATGCCTACTAAGAGTGAGTAGGCATGTCCGCTAAGCGTGCTAACAACATTAAAGCTAAAATGCAGATCAGCAGGTAAAAATCCAAACCAAACAGCAACTCATCTGATTTTATAGACATTTCAATAAAAACAACTGCTAAAGTAACGGTCAGGGCATCATTAAAGTAAGCAGGATTCTTCTTCTGAGGATCATCAATGGCTGTACCAAATTTTAAGCCAATCAGTCTAATATGTTGAGATATTTCTGGCCCCACTAGAGTGGTAGACCTACCAAACAATACTACCACTTCTAGAGGTGCACAGCAAGCATGGCTGAAATGAACCGTTGTGTTGTGCTGACTCTAATCTGTAGATCCTGTGCTGTTTATTTATACTTTTGCTTATCAGCAAAACAAATTCATTTGACATTGTTCATTTCCTTTAGTACTTACTCCAAGGTCGATAGCCAATTACAAACTAATTTAGCTTCACATAATAATCCTACTAAATTTCAGCAAAAGGTGTAACATGAAACGACAACAGCCATTACAAGCAATGCTTTTACAGACTATTTAGTGGAGACTAATATAAACTTGAGATAAACACTACTGAGAACCAACTAAACATAAGCTCTTAAGCTCATTGTACGATATAAAAGCAGACACTTTCTCTCTGCTTTGTCCTGCTCTTAGCCTGTACCATGACATTCAGATGGAGAGCATTCGACCACTGGCTGCCCTCCATCAGAGACCTGTACATGCTGTTTAACAGCAAAGAAAAGGGCACAGAGTGCTGATTGTACCAGGTAAACACATGCTTAACATCGAAACAGGCTCAAACAATGGTTTAACAGAACCCTGCTGATCTGCACTGTTGCTTAAATAAAAGTTCGGGGCTACAAATATTGTCACAGCGTCTGTTTGTGTTTGAATGATTTGTGGACTGATTTTATTATGTACTGGTCTTAAAAAATCTGGTCTCTTTGCCTCCGATAGATACATGTTTTCATAAACGTTGTGGATCTCTTGTGTATGCAGTACTCGATCTGATTCATATTCAATCTCTGACTGCTTTGAGAACGTTCGGGTCAAATTGTCACATTTCACTTCACTGCACTTGCACACATCACCTGTCGTCGTCACTCAGTGTTGGCACTTCACAGCCCCGTAAAACATGAACACGGTGACGAGCAGCGACAGGGTCAATGGAGACACAAGGCAGTTTCCAGTTGTTTTGACATGAGTGGAGAAGCTTCCGTTCACTGCTAAACATCCAAGTTTAAGATTTGACTGCCGCACAGGTTGTGTTATGGTCACACTGCTGCATGCAAAACGTCACAAGCAAAGCATCGTGTGCAGATGTACTAGAGATTAGTGGTGGGTGAAGCACAGCACAACAGCCTCAATCAAACTGGCTAAGCCTGGTAACTGATAAGTGGACTGGTAATGAATGGTAATATCAACTGCACCACACACTGAGCCAGAAAGACAGTTGTGTGCAACACTGACAGTTCTGCAAGCTGCTATGCATATCATTTTCCCCACACACACATGTGCAGATGCATGTTTGACGGATGACTGAGCATCTTATCTGTTTATGCATCAAACAAGTCAAGGAGAAGGCTTATCTCCAAAGGGTCTGGTTTACGGCACAGTGAGTTAATGAGGTTCATAATGAGTGGTTGAGAGGAAAAGATGTTCAATCAAGAACAGGCCTTACCTAAAATGGTTTGGAGACTGTTTGTGTGAACGACATTATGTCAGCGTCTGGTTTTGAAAATGAAGATCTAATACAGTGAGGTATGGCTCAGGCTTTTAAGGTGAGATGTGCTTGAAAGCCCAAGCTGCAACAACAAAGCAAGATCAGAATAAAAAAATCATGTACTCATGTGGTTCTGGTGAAGAGAAGAAGTGCAGCACACACAACACTGTGTCCATGCCCATTCGGGTTCATTGTATCACACACCATTCACTACAAATCCAATTCATTCTTTTCAGGCTTGGGCTGAATCCAAGCAGATGCAGCGGCGCGTGAGGCAGCCTGTTTGCCGGTCTGGGAGAAACAGTTATACCTTCTGAACCGAGCAGGCCTGCAAACACCGCATGGCCCCAATGGAGATAGGCTAATTGACTTAGCTCAGAGGAGGTAGAGCGATCGCTACCTCTGCTGTCAGCTAATGCCTGGTGTTTACTCAAGCGTGCACTAAATGGTGGGAGAGCATAAACGTACCTTGTGTGGGTGTGTAGGCAGGAGGTGAACGTACGCATCAATAGAGACAGAGGTTGGGGATCAATGATGGGGTAAAGTGGCAAAAGTTAAGGTTAAGCAGCAAGTCAGAGTATCTGTTGAGTCACAGCTTCAATTTCTTGCTATTGTAATCTCAAAAAAAAAGACAAAACGAGGTTGTGTTGTGAGGGTCCAGCATGATGTTTTTTTACCCATAGAAATGAATTGTCGCCGTTTATTTAGTACTATGCAAAGAGTAAATTATAAATACAGGCTGCGGCTGCATCATATATGTGAAAATGTAATTGTAAAATGTAGATTAGATGCAAAGTGTCTAAGTGCAGAGAATCAAAGCAGAGAAGTGGAAGAGTCCTTCCGTAGGAAATCAAATTCACCCACAGAAAGGGCTTTAAACAAAATAGTTTCTGAATTCCCAGCACGTGGATTCAGGAAATTACAAATTAAGTAACATTATCTTCCAGGAGCTCGTGGGTTTATCACTTTTCTGAAGTCTACAGGTTCCTGCGAGTTATTCAAACCATATAGGCTGCACATGTGCAAAAGCACGCACAACAATCACACCCAGAGTACATGCGCCATCTGCACCACCTTCCATTCCTATTCACCCACGCACACAATCATATACAAACGTGAAATACCGAACTATTAATCCTCATAAGAGCTGGTACTGGAGGGCACTGGAGGGGCTTCACAGGTTCATGTTGATTTATGGTAACTAATTCCAGCGCAAGAAAATGACTTGCAGACAGCGTTAAAGGGAGTGAGGTATACCAGTGGTGCAGTGATGGTATTCTGTTGAAACCTCAGGACTCATTACAGAGGCTGAGAGGGATAATCTCGGCTCTTCTGTAAGCCGATAGGAGAGGAACAGATTGTTGAAAAAAGGGACAGTTTAGCCTCTTAGCGGGAAAATTAGATTTTTTTTCCCCCCGTTAATGAAAGTCACCCAATTTGTTGTATTTTCACCAGATTAAAAAGCAGCTTGTTAAAACTGGATTAAATGAACTTCACTCATCTTTTCGTCTCTTTATCTGTGTCCACAACAAACTTTATGAACACATCAGAGCCTCGCGCTCCCCGGAAAACCTTTCCATCAGTGTGTTTTTTCAGCACTCCACAGTAATACGCTCTTCAGTATCTACATGACCTTTGGAAAGTGGAGCAGGTCCAGCGCAATTCTAGGACACCGGCGCGGCCCTTTATAGAGAGCGGGCCTGAGATGAGTTGATGCAGAGATTATATGATATATGCAAATGCATGTGGCGTGTTAGTGTGTTAGGAGAAGACAGGGACAAAAAGTACCAGACAGGGAACAAACGGCGATCTGGTTTAAATCTGGGGTTGATGATGTACAGCTTGTGATTGGAACAGTGTTAGTGCTACTATATTAGCAAAACAGAAGATACAATTTAGGAAGTTTGTTCAGAAACTAACTAATGTCTGGCTATTTTCTCCCCTGCAGTGTCGGCGTCACAGACAGTGCTTAGTCTAAGCAAACCTCTCAGACGCTTATATCAACGCTTATATCAAACTGAACCATATACAATTACTTTAACCATTCACAGCCTGGAAGCATGCGCTTTTATTTTACTTGCTTTTGAAACCCGAGAGTGTTGTTATGTGTCGTTGCGTACAACCATGTTGTGGGTCGATAGGATAGGATCGTGTATAGCTGTACAAGCTGCACAAGATCTAATCCACCCACGCTGTATGTGTAAATTTGAACTAGAATCAGGAGATACAGTTCACATATCTGTCCCTGCACCTTCCAGTGACTAGGAACAGCATCTGTCTTATATCACTATGCAGGTCTGTGCAGAGTTTTTTTCCCCCTCTGTATTCATTGAAACACGCCCCATGATGGAATCCTAATGTTGTGTTACCAGACTCATATATGCCACACTAAGCCTCTTTCATTCCTAAAGCCACCTCCTACAAAAGGTCGACTTTGAGTTAATCAAAAACCTTTTAATATTCACTCTTCCATAATGTTAAAATGTGGGTGTGTTTCTTCTTCCCACCACAAATGTGAACTCTGCTCTTGGGTATTCAACTCTGCCCCGGTCTTTCAACCTGTAGGCTGGTTGGGTTTGTGTACAGTGCAGTGTCACTATGTGCTGTAAAGACTCCAGCTGAGACAATTATTCTGAATGTGCACATGTGTAGAGAACGCCCCTGAAACCTGAGTATGACCCCACAAGGGCATCACAAGGAGTAACCGGTTGTGCATGTAAAATTGAATGTTTGAAATTCACTGTGCAGAAGTAACGCGTAGTCAGAGTCTGGACACAGATAAAAATAAATTCTTCTGCAGAAAGTGAAAAAGTTTCTCTGAGCTCATCAAAAAAAGATATGTACCTGAATCTCGGCCCAACAGGCAGCTTGGAGTTAATAATACATCCAAGGCTCCAGAACAAAACGACAAACTTATCCATCACTCAGAGGAGGAAACGTTCTTTGAGGAGATATTTCCTCTTAAAAATATCCGATCTTCTGGATTATGAGCACAGACACAGCTAACTGATTGTTCTGACTCAATGTTCATTGTCAAAGCTAAGCTAAAGTTCTCTTTGTCGTCAGTTTTCTTTCAAGTTTCCTGCAAATCCCTTGAACATGAGCATGTCAGTGAAATCTTGCACAGTTGCGACAGACTCTCCCGGTGACTGTAGAGAGAGTGGACTATGAAGTGTAAGAATTGAACAAAATTTTGGTTTGGTTTGATAGATATGAAATAATATGTTGATACAATCCTGAAATATTTAATCAAATGTAAAGATGTGAATTGTGAATCACTTCTAAGCCATAGATTTACACATCCATCCTTCCATCCTTCCATTGTCTTCCACTTACCCAAGGTCAGGGTCGTGGTGGCAATAGGCTCAGCATGAATTCCAGACATCTCTCTCCCCAGCAACACAATCCAACTCCCCTATGGAGGATTCCCCAGGGTCTCCTAACCCAGAGTAAATCTCCAAAGGGAGGCGTACATGAGGCATGCCCAAACCACCTCAACTGGGCTCTTTCGACACGAAGGAACTCTACTCCAAGCTCCCTCCAGATCTCTAATGCCTAGCCCAGCCACTCTACGGAGTAATCTCATTACAGCCACTTGTAACCGCAATGCCATTTGACTACCCAAAGTTCACGACCATGGGTGAGAGTAAATCGAAGGCTTTGCAGCAGCTGCTGCACTGAACAGCCTGTCCATCTCTGTCTCCATTATAGCACCACTCCTGAACAGCACCCTGAAATACTTGTACTTCTTTTCTCGGGGCAGGAACATAATCCACCGTTTTCCACTGGAGCAAACAACAAATAGGAATTGCAAATGCTGGCACAGAATTACATTACATTGCGTAAAATAAGCTTGTCCTCTCTTGCAGTTGCTGCCTTGCTTCTTCATTGTCTGGAGACTGTATAGTAGTAAACGAACACTAAAGCAAGAGCAGTCCCCGGATTGGCATGATAGGCACTGTGAGGAGTAATATCAGTAATGCGATTTGCGTGCATGAGAGGAGGCACTTCTGGAGCGGGAATTGATATGAACGGACGATGACAAACAGGAGCGCTTTTATCTCTATGTTTTATGTATGAGTCATAAAAAGTGAAGGCGCAGTGATTCACCAGAGATTTGGAAACCCGTCCACTGCGATCCCCTTCATGAGACCGCAGCGGACGTTTGACAGGAGCACTGAAGAAGCCAACATTTACCAATGTTGACAGATGATACATGGTGAAGCAGAATAAAGATGGCCCATAACTCAACATAGCTATGTGCAGCACAAAATGTTCTTATATACAGTTTACAGTATGGAACAAAGTTACACTATACACAGGAACTCAAAGAAGTAATGAAGACGGGGAATAAGCGGCAACAAGTGAATACTAAACTAAAACGATTTCAGATGCGTTATTTCATGTGTCCAGGGATGTCTGCTGGAGTAATTGCTGATCAGCTGTGTAATTAAAATTAACTTTTGTGGGAGGTATGTTTGCTTTTTATTGCAGAAGTCATTTTTTGGCCAGTCCATCTGCCTCGTAATTGCCAACAATGAACAACGTTATTAGCGCTCTCAGGGTGTCAGTGAGCTTGTTTGCATAGGTTGCTATTAAAAACAGGAAAATTTAATGTCTGACTCGTGACTCAGTGAATGCAGAGACAGGGTTTTAGCAGCATCAGCGCGGCGAAAGAAAGCGGTGAGATTCTCATAGCCGAGGGCCAGCGTGTGCACTTAAATTGGTTCAAAAAGGGAGCCCCGCAGCACCGAGCGTGTTGTGAGGAGGACGAGCAGCAGCGGGGAGAGACTGTTTTGTAGCTACAGCGGGAGATGAACGAGTGTAAAGTGGCCTCAGCAGAGACATTCACTGTGGGCTGATTAGATCTCCAGCAGCTCGTCCAGCTAGTGCACATGATTTTATCGTACCCACTGCATGGTCTGTGCCGAATGTACAAACTTGTGGCGTTTTGTGTCGACGTTAAAGAGGCCATCTCAAAGATTTCAAAGCAAATAAATCAAGTTATTATCTGTCACTGAATGAGGTAACACAAATGTGTCTGGGCCTATGACCCACTAATGAAAGTATTTAGATTTATTCAAGTGCATTGTTATAACCTGAATGTCTGTGGTAGGTTTCTGCTAATGTGAGCTTTATACAGTATATGACAGATATCTGGGTGTGAATGCAGAATGGATATAACTGTCACAGATGATGAGATTCAAAGACTGATGTTGCTAAATCAAACCGAACGGATTCAAACATTTCGCACTGCTGCAACTTCACGTTAAAAGCATAAAAGCATAAATGGATTGTAATCATCTTTGTAACCGAAATATTTCAAGTCTTAATGGAATAAGAAAGAGCAGCCACAGTGAGCTGCAGGTGAAAAGCTTGCACGCCTCCAAACAAGCCTAACGCGATGCTAAAAACAACTAATTTTACCATTCCCTGCTGTTTGTGTGTCATCAGGCCATAGTTGCTCCCAGACTAATTGAATAAGGTCAATTATTGTTCAACTACTTGATTAAAAAGTTTGTTTTTCTGTCCTGCAATTTTGTGACTATAGTATTAAACTGACTTTGTGTCTAAATTAGCCAGGACTGAAATGTTCAAAGGGCTCCAGCTGGCTGAGAGGTACTCGGAATAAGATGTTTTATATAAATGTCAGTTCAGAGACACAATGTACTCTTGCATGATGTATCAACAAACATCCTTTATTAAATTCTCTGAACTCTTTATTCCCTTTATTCTTTTCATTGTGAATTTAAATGTCCCCTGTGTAATGCACATTCAAATGGCCATGCATCATTCGAACATGGCTTCTATCTTTAACCAATTTTGAATGTTTCTGCAAAGGGGTAGTACTATTGGTGAGTAGAAATCAGTCAGCTCTCACTCTCACGGACATGGTGTATGGATTTTATTGTCAATTAAGCAGACAGGATCCATATAGCATTGCAGAAGCCCAGAGAAATGTGCATAAGTCTGTTTGTGGGTGAAATGAACAGGAGGTCTGACATCTTGACTTTGAATGTGGAAGAAATGAATCTAGTTTCTGACTGGGCTGTCAATTAACACCTTGACGCAGGGAAACACAACTTTACACAGTCTTAGAAACTTTACTGTTCAGTGCAACTATGGTAAACATTACATTAAAATACCCTGTGACCTTTCAACCTCATCCATGTCTTTAAACAAAGGTGCACACATTTAAACATCACCGCTCACAATACATCCATCTTTCCTGAACATCAGAATGACAGGATAAACTCTGAACAGCTGTACATAGTTTATGTGCTTCACATGTTGGGCCTCACGCAAGAACATTTTAGTAATCGTATCTGTAATTAAAAGAACTTACTTATTAGGTTTGTTCAGGCCAGAAGGTGTGCATATTAGGGTTTTCATCATTGGCACATACTCCACCTTCCTAATATTGTGTAGGTCTCCTTTGTGCCTCCAAAACAGTTGTGACTCATCAGAGAGAATGGACCTTCTGAGGGTGTCTGCCAGCAGGATGTTGTTATTGGGGGCCTTGGGGTCTTATGGGTTGAGGGGAGGGGCCTCTGTGGATCATCCCACAAATACTTGATCAGTTTGGGATCTAGTGAATTTAGAGGCCAGGTCAACACCTTGTGATGTTTCTTTTGTTTGTTTTTTTGTTCCTAGACTGTTTTTGTGCCTGTCTCTGCTGGCTGCTGCCATCAAGGAGTGTCATTGCTATGGGGTGGAGGTGCCTAGTCTGGTCTGGTCGAAGTAAGCAGCACATGTCTAAGTAACATCCACATAAATGCCAGGTCCAAAAGTCTCCCAGCAGAACACTGAGGGTGTCACAATATGTTCAATGTTATTTACCTATCCTGCCAGTGGTTTTAATGTTGTGGCTGTATACAGTAAGGCTACCTATTCCGCAATGTTTATGGGAAGTTTTATTCGCACTGCACCAAGCGAGAACTCACACAGAGAGAACAAAAGAATAAGTTCCGAACAGAGTCTGGATTTTGAATATTTCCACTTGATACATTAAATGCACTGAGGGAAAAATCCATCACGGACTGGAACATTTGCACTCAATGCTCTTTTGAACATTTTTTTTTATTTCACTGCCTGCAGCCTTGCAATGCATCACGTGGAAATATTTAAAATCCAGCTTGAACTCCTTTTTTTTTTTTTCGGTTTGTTTTGTTCTCTGTGTGATGGCCCTCGCCTGAAACATTTTCCCTGGCTACCGCACCCGAGAAGAAGCAGAAGAAGAAGCAAACAAAGCATGGTTTTTGAAGGCGAAGTTTGACTCTTTCCAACTGAAGTTCCATTCACAAAAATGTAAATTTACAGCTACAGCGCTTTGGGTTCTGCTGCATCAAATTAGCGAGCACATTTAGCAGCATCGGTATGATTGCATTAGAGGATCTGACACGGTTAGAGAGCAGTACACCTTTTAACGATGCACGCTAAGAACAGCTTTGTACTTTAACAAAAATAAAAAGGGAATGGCTGAACAGGACCAGAATGAAGACGCAGAAGTAGAGGACTTTCTGCCGCGCTAATGTACTCAAAAATGCCCTTAGTGTCTCAAAAACCTCTTAGGAAACTGAGCAGGCAACTCAGGCATTAAGATAAAATCCAATAAATCCAGGAATACTAACATATAAGAAAATGCTCATGAATGCCACTTATTAAATAATTTAAAATATAAATCTAATAATGCATATTTTATAGTGTCTAAACACACATTAGTTTATAAAAAGCACTTTCCTACATTATCTCTGGCAGCCAAAATACATACACTGTCTGGAATAATACTTTTCTGAAGTATTCTCATAAATATAACTGGAAAATTGTAATAACTTGAAACTAAATTGAAAGTAGTTTGAAACTTTTCTGTTCCTAGTCATGTACTAGATACTGTTTTATGACTCAAGCAAAAACCTTGACTCAACCCTAACCCTAACCCTACCAGACTGAAGTGCATATTATACCTGAGCTGGTGCTGCACGTTCCACTCCGCTTAGATTTCTTCTAACAGGCTTTCAGACAACAAATTACCGACTCTTGGCTAATGCCAGACAGCTACCTGCCTTCGAGTAATGGAACCAGGCATCTTTCAACAAGTAGTCAATCTCAAAACATTGACCACTAATGGCCTGAGTGGCTGCTGCTGTGAGAGTGAGGAGTGCACGCTTGTATATGGATTCAGACATGACCCCTGCTGTCACTTTCATGATAAGTGACAAATTGGCATGATCTATAATTGCAACTTTCATCTGGAGGGCCCCTGGTCTTAGGATTCGACTCTAATTATATGGATAGAATGACTGGGGGATTAGTCAGAGGTGGAGGGATACAGCCATAAAGAGACCAGGAGATAGGAGAATAAAAAGAGAGCGAGGAAAGGCAAAGGAAAAAAGAGAGCCAGGACGGAGGGATTGGGGCTGAAAAATGACAGAAAACAGACAGAGACACAAGCCTAGGGTCCCAGAATAAACACAAAATATGATTAACATTGCCCCGAGACAGTACAATGTGGCGGATTGTCCCCTCAGCTGATACACTGGTGTGGAAAATGGTGCACAGAGAGAAAGAGGAGAGACAGACAGAGGGATGTTATTTTATGAGTGAAGAACTGCTTTCTCACACTGAGTCCAATCCCTTGTGAATAATCCTGCCTGTAAATCCAATGGGATTACTGCTGATACAGTCTCCATTTTCTGCTTTAATTCCAGCATAAAGAGAGAACTCAGCAGAATAAAAACTGACAAGAGGATTTGACGGTGGAGCGAAGCATGCCATAAATGGAGACGGAGTTGAACCAGTGTGTGTAGAAGGTAATGGGAGCATTTGTGGGCACATTATTTGATATATATTATATAATGTGCATTTGCAAATGTATCCATACATACAGAATATATATGGGACCAATGGTGCATTGCTCCTTCTCTGTGGCTTCCATTTTAGATATTCATTCATTCATTCATCTTCTATAGCCGTTTAGTCCTGTTAAGGGTCATGGGGGTCTGCTGGAGCCTATCCCAGCTGTCATCGGGCAAGAGGCAGGGGTTAATAAGGTCGCCAGTCCATCACAGGGCTAACACACAGAGACTGACAACCATTCACACGCACAGCTACGGCCAATTTAGAGTCAACAATGAACCTAACCAGCATGTTTTTGGATAGTGGGAGGAAGCCGGGCTAACCGGACCGGACTAACCGGAGACACAGGGTGAACATGCAAACTCCACACAGAAAGGCCAGCCGGCCCATGGATTCGAAGCAGACATCATCAGTCTGCAGGGTCATCAGTGCTAACCACCTCACCACTGTGCCGCCTATTTTGGATATTTTAAACTGAAATTTCAGTGTTAAGTCAACATAGTGGTAGTAAGCAACTTTGGATAAAGACACAGTGGTGAGGCTTGGGAGTTTGAGGGTCCGGTACACCCTCATACATAATAAATATTTCGATCACCCGTGACTCCCCTAAAACAACACATATGAGTGTTGGAAGACTGGTTGTCAGTCAAGGCAGCATTTCGAGACAAAGAATATGGACTGGACAGGTGTTGTTGGTATGTGAGAAGAAAGTTCCTAATCTGTCTTTCGACACCACTAACCAACAACCAATTAAGAAATTACATCTCGAGCCTTGGCTAAGTGAAGTTCAGATCTGCCGAATAATTGCCTTTAACTGGCCCATATACCAAACATAATGTCATCTCACCACAACTTGCTTCAATGTCCAAGAGTTTCATGTCTACATGCAGAAATTTTCCAGAATCTCTGCAATTAGATGAAGGATTATAATTATGATTATATTTCAGCCTCGTTTCAGAGAGCTAAAATAAGCAAATGAACTGAAGGACTAATGCTGACATTCTATGTGTAATTTCTGCCAACACCAGTAGGGGGAGATAAACATTTCATGCTGTTGCTTGAATTCCAATAAAGACCCAATTACAATTCGGTCCTTTCCATCTCCCAGCCTGAAAATTGTCATTCATCACATGTCAAGCCACTGTAGCTCACTGTACCCCTGCTGAAGCAAAAGCAAACTTTGCTGACTTCAATTAATTAAAAATGCTCCTGCCAGACTATTCAATCATTTTCATGAACGTAACTAAGGGTGTAGCAATTATCACTTTTAAGGCCCAGACGATTGACCAGTGGGGATATCAATAAATGTTTAATCCCATATTATCCTACGTTAAGCCCCAGGTCCTTCAGACTGGACATTTTCTATTAGGGGCGGCCCATTGCCCATTTGCCAGAAGAGATCAAGTGAGCCACATATTAGTCCTAATTTAAAAAGCCATTAAAATTATACTTATGAAATGTGCCTTCCTTATTTAATCACTTGCTATACTGACTGGTCCTTAGTTCAAACTATTGAATCTACTTACTACTGTAACACAACACACCTTAGATGATGTGACAGTTTCCCTTGGTTTAACGTGTATTAACAGATGTTCCATCTTTAACCAACTTAATCCTACTTTCACTGAAGGACTGTCCAAATTTACGAGTTTGCCTTTGTTTTATTAAAGCCATTGCACATTAGCAATGGTTCGTACTGTAATTAATGATCCGCTGAGACGTACTACTAGACTTGGAGACCTGAAGAAACCCAGTTTTGCTCTCCTGTGAGCAGCTGAGCCAGTTAATGACTACGGTGTCGTCTCATCTTCCTCATTCCACTTCCACTACCTCTTGGTCATTATTCGAGTGCTGACAGTTCTGATACTTCAAAGAGTTGCGGCAAAGATATGTCCTCAGGAAGGATCACGTTACAGCTGAATGGTGCACTTGTCTTCACAGACGCTGCTCCACCATCTGCCAAGATGTGATGCTGCTACTCAGCCAACTCACTGCACAGTACTGTAAACACTGGACTACAAGACAAACAGTGTGATAATGACACTGAGGAGAATTACTGCAAGTGTGCTTCTTTTTATGTTTGGAAACACGCGGTTTATGTTCAGCAGTGACAAATACTAAAACCGAAAGAACGAAGCTGCAATTCAGCTTCGCACATCTGCTTCTTCTCTCAGCATCAGTCACACAAGTCAACTAGGACCTCCAGTTCTTGAGATTCCTGTCATGCAAGCAAACATGCAATCCATTACACATGCTGTGCTATTTGGGTACAGCCTGTGAATTACAACGAAGAAGCTGGGAGGAAAAAAAGCTGTGTCTCACGGGGACGTTCATATCTGTTGTTTAAGATTTCACAACTGACCTTGATTCAGACCATCTAGAGAAGGGAAGATTTGGGAAATGTAGGTATTAATAGCTATAGCTTCTGACATGTAATGATGCCAAAGTTAGCCTCTGAGGGGAATGAAAATAAAGCCTGGCTCACATTTCTATGTTTCAAGATTGGTACAACCCATTTTTCTGCATACGTGTGCTAAAAGACCAAGGATAAAGCCACGAGTTATCTGCTGCAGCATACATCAACCATGATCCAGTATTCAATACAATTGCGCTGTCTTGGTGGTAAACACCTTTACTATAGTCCCAGCTTCATTGTGAGCTTCACAAACCTCTTTTCTGTTGTTTATATTCCACATTGCACCTCATGCAATGAACAAGCTTAATCACGTTATAAACACTGAACCAGCAATCAGCCTAAGCCTTCAGTTTAACCGCGAGGTCTGAACAGCTGTAAATGGATCTCCATTAATTTAGCTGACCAGCAACTGTGGACATGGTTCATGAGTATTTTGGTTAAAACACATGTGCATTTATTTGAGGATTTGCTATAAATCCATTTTAGTGGTAAAATGATGGATTAGCATGCTCTAATCTAGTCTACAAATAATCTAATATGCATCCATTTATGTTGTGTATGTTCCCACTGTGCCATAGAAACACGTATGGAATCCATAAGACTTTTGTGACGTGTCCAGTGGTATCAGGCACCAAGCAGCAGATCCTTTAAGTCAGGGGTGTCAGAGTGATCCGTGAAAGGGCCGCTGTGGCTGCAGGTTTTCATTCCAACCATGCAGCAGCACACCTGACTTGGCTCAATCAATCAACTGAACTGCCTTCACTCAGTCATTTCAGACATCCTCTTTCTTGATTGGAACAAAAACTTGCCAGCCACACCCACTGCATGGTTGCTGCATGGTTGGAATGAAAACCTGCAGCCACAGCGGCCCTTTCACGGATCACTCTGACACCCCTGCTTTAAGTCCTGTAAGGGTGGGGCCTCCATGGATCTGATTTGGGTCACATGGGTCAGCCTTTGGTGCTCACATGCATCAGTAAGCCTTGGGTCTTTGGATCACTGGTGGTCCTTCTTTTGGTGGATAATAACCACTGCAAAAAACATAGGAACTTAACACAAGCCGTGCTATTTTGGAGACCCGGACATCTAGCCATCACAGTGTGGCCGTTGTGGAAGATGCTTTGATTTTCTTGTCAATTCATTCGGTTTTCAGGGACTGACTGTTTGCCTGTTGCTGTGTTACAACGGCACCCGCCCCTCGATGGGCGCTAAATAAAGTTGTTCCCTTCGCATGTCCCTACTTTTCTTGATGTTCTTGTATTTTTTGTATAAAAAAATATACGGTTCAGCATATATCTTGGTCAGTTCAAAAAGTTAAGACACTCAAATGCTGACGTGGTAACTCCTGTTGATTAACATGCTATGCAGTTTCAGCTTTCGACTTTCCTAGAGTTCAGTTTCAGCTCAATATTCTATAGGTCTATAACAAATGAGGAATAGAAAGCATATTTTTATATATTCTTTGAAATCCTATGTACTCCAAAAGATATTAGGGAGCTCTTCTTCCCTGCACATATGGGGAACCCTTGAAGTCGCTGTGTATTAATAGTTTCTACATTATTAATTAAATTAGAATTTTACACTTTGCCTAATAAGCTGCAAAACGAAGCGGGGAACTCTTCCATCATTATAATAAGATATATAAGAAAATTACACATTCAACAACATCATAATTCAAGAGTTATTGTTGCCATTTTTTTCAGTTCAGTTTAATTATTATTAATTAACTGTATTTTAGTCGATTAAACTCTTTCATCAGTCACACCCTCACTGTTAGGACGCATGTGGATCATGAAATGTGAGTGTGTGTGTGCGAGAGGATTGAGGGGGGGGTCAGTGTGCAAAAGTGAGAAAGGAAACTCCACACATATGTGAGTCTCCCTGAAATGGAGGGACATTGTGTGCCCAAATATATATATATATATACACTACACTTTTCATCAGAGCACAGTGGTGGTGAATCTCTTTCATTTTGCTGAGCATCTCCCACATCAGTCAGCTACTTAAAGCCAAAATGCAACACTCTCTCTTCCAAGAGAGCCCGGGGTGGGTTTCTGAAAAGCTTGAGAGCACAGAGGACAGGTCTATTTTTTCCAACATGAAATGGTCTTAATGCCCGGGCTGCTCATCTTTCCTCCTCAGCTGCAGTAATAGCAAAAGAGACATATCATCATATATTTTACACTTCTATAATTCTTTAACGATGATTAAATAGAAAGTAAACAAAAAGTATGATATTTTTGCGATCCCCATACAGTATATATGTTTTCTGAATGTCTTTCCCATATCTGTATCAATGTTGTAACTCTCCTGCCCTACATTGGTTTAATGGATTCAGCTGCATATGCCACAATTACGCTGTAATGGAGGTAAACACCTCGAGTATACATCCAGCTGTGCAGCGGATTCTCCCTGTAACCCATGGTTACCAGCTTAACCTTTATTTTGAAACTAAATATACTGTGAACTCCTGGTCAGCTGTAAAAAAAAAAAAAAAAAATCCTACAACCTCCATCAATTCATCAGAATTCAGCTGCACATTCAGTAATGCCGAGCATGTAAAGTTTTTCCAAGATGTAATCAATGTGCGTTTTCTTGCTTTTAGACATTGTACTGCCCTCCCTCTGAGACCATCAGTCTCCTGTTCACTCACCCTGTAAATCAGTTTTGGTACCCTGGGGTTCCATGGAGATTTCTTTCTTCTTCCATCCTGTCTCTCACATCGGAACGCTCAGAAAGGTCGTGTGATTTCCGCACAGGGACGTACATATTGTGTCTATATTGTGTGACTTACAGTGACCTTATCGTTTGTAACATCTCCATCCCCCACGGTGTCACTAAAACAGTGCTTTCTGGACTCTCACACTGCCAGCAATAATCACAAGTGACCTTATCACATTTCGTCTTTTGATTATGGATTATTTCGAGATTCAATGCTGAGCTGAGGTTTTACTGTTATATTTTTTTTTTATTATTATTATTTTTATGTTGCTGCTCTTTTTGTTTTTTTTCTGGTCGAGCTCTGTTCGTAAAACACATCATCTCCGGCTCTCCCAGATCCGTGCGTAAAGGTGACCAAGACTCGTGGATCCGCGGAGAGAATATGGAGGAATAAAACATTTTAACTTACCATATAACACCTGCTCGTTTGCCGATATTCTCTCCTCCTTCTTTTTGATAAAAGTGGATCACAAAAGCAACCAGGGAATCCCGGCACCCGCGTCCTTCATTTACGCGCGTCCAGCACAAACACACGGAGCACAGGTTGGTTATATTCGAAGCGTAGCCGCTTCTGTGGATGTTACGGCTGTACGAGCTGAGGCAGATTTTATCTCAAAGGTAGAGCGTGCCAGTCCGCGCAGAAACACAGTTTACTCCTGTGGGTAACGTTCAAACCCGGTATTCCCAGGTGTCCCGCAAACTTCAGCGACTCGAATATGTTACATTTCGCTGCATAAACGACTTTATAACATTCGCCGCAAAAGAGTTTTCCGGAGTTCAGTGGAACGCATAAAAGTGGGTAGCTCCGTCTGATGCACCAGGACGCAGCTCGCTGGGAGTTAGTCTCCAGCAGCAATTAAACCCCCAGGGAGAGGGACGGGGGCTTCCCGTTGCTGGTGCAATTCACCCTCCTCCGGAGACGTCTGCGAGTTTCATTCATATCTGCCTGTCGGGAAGGTTTTATTGGGACTGGCTGTGCGGTGGAGCACACGCTCTCTGCACGACCCCCCACACGCTGCAGACGCGTCTCCAAATGATGCGCTGGATTTCGCCACCCCGCTACTGTTACAGGATGTCAAGTCCAAAACAGCACCGCAAAACAACCAGCACTTTTGCTTTTTATATAATTTGCAATAAAACACGTGTTTTAAATGCAATACATGATAAACATATTTAGTTCTAAGATCAGATTCAGTCTCATATAATATTCATGTACACCTGCTTCTGCAAAATCACCAAGAACTTGAGAGTAGTTGCGTGCATAATTTCCTGAGTATTAAAGCTTCATTCACATTACTCAGGTGTGCCACACTAATACTAGTTTAACCGTGAACGTGCAAACATCCGTGACACACATATCTGCCCTGTGCAGAATGTATTAAGAGCAACGTATGTTTTTTTAATGAAAAAATATGTGTGGACAGCTGCTATGTCCTCATGATGCTCTAGAAGTGGCAGCAGTTCTGGTATGAGTCTGCAGAAACTCGCATGTTGACAGCTAATTGCCAGCTTGCATTGAACCTCGCTTTACAGTATTTCATCCAGCTGACAGAACGACCCGCAGAGAGGAAAATCCTGCAAGTGTAATCATGGAAGTCTTATGTTAACTTCACCACACTGCTGACAACTTTACTGAGAGTCAGCGGGGATGACAGCCGTTAGCAGTCACAAAGCAGAAGCAGCTGCCATGAGGAAATGTTTTTAACCTGGAGGGAAGTTTCTGTTTGGATGGACTCAGCGTCTGCAGAGGGTGCAAACTAAATGCATGTGCAAACACTGCACAGCCATAAAATCCACATGCGTCAAGGATGGCTGGAATTCCACTTGACCACTTGATGACATGACAGATGAGCTTTTCCTCCTGCGTTTGACATGCATTCTTATATTCTACTGCTAATCAGAACAATAGCCTTGATCTGAATTGACTTGCCCGATCTGAAGGGTCTGATGAGGCTGAGTGCGATGGTGTAACCTTTACACGATCACTCCAGCAGGAAAATATTAGCTCATGCTAATGATGCAACCGCTTGACCTCATTTGTTTTCCGTGTGTTTATCCACGTGGTGACACTGTAAGTACTCGGGTCAGACAGAACCGTGGTGGTAACAAGCAGCAAAAGATCAAGGTTTAAACCAAGTGGTTGTAAAGACAAATGAGTCTGTAACGTTAGTTAGCGCACACATTATTTTGGGCGGTTTCAAGGATGTGTGAGGGAAATTCTCAAATGTCCCTTATTATTTTGATATCTTACATATGAAATCTAACAAATGTGGATGCACCATTAGATTGTATGTAGGGTGGAAGCTTGTGTCTTATATTGTCTTATGATAATCATGTGGTCGCAAGGTATGAATAGGTGTGTTGTTGTGTGCTCCTTTGTATAGTAGGTTGACACTTTAGTATCTGAAGTGCCTCTTCTGTGTGCATGTGTTCTGAAAATGGGTCATTGTGTATCACACAATAATGGTTAAGGTGTAGGAGGAGTCTTACGTGTGTCATGAGGTGGATGTTGACATGTTAGTCCATGTTTTGTGTCACATCACATGCTTTGACTATGAATATTGTTTAGACTATTATAAAAGCTGAGGAGAGACTGCCTCTCCTCAGGCATTATCTGTGCGTTGCTGATGAGTGTCTCTTGCTTGCAAGCAATGAAGGATTTCTAGAAAAGAAGAGAGTTGATCGAAACCTGGTATTTTGACCAACTCTCACTTTTCAGTTGCCACGACAGATACATTTTTATCCTAATAATTTATTTCATGTATCTAGTGGTGCAATATCATTTCAGTTTATTTCAAAATTTCTTTATCCGCTTCTGCACTTGGTTTATATATTTATCTGGACCCTCATAGAGTCTTTTAGTCCGCCTTCATGGGAGAATTAGCTCAGATTTGAACAGCAACTCGCATTACACCCACAGCCCAGAGAGTCTGGAGAAGGCCATTGCGTGGAACCATCGTTACAAGTCTATATGAAGCAGTGCAACTGAGGACACGGGTCCATCATGGCTCATCTTGGTAAGCTTTCCATTTGAATGAATACAGTACCGTCATTCACTCTTTCTGCTATCATATTTCAAGCAGATTCATGATACACGATGACCAGAACCGCAAAAGGTCCTGTCCTGATCACTTTATTTAGCGGCCATGTAAACAGTTGATCGCAATGATTTTTAAATGCGGCTGAAGAAATATTTTCCATGCAAACGTAGCCAGTTTCATGGAGGTAAAAAAGAAAAAAATGTGCATTTAGATCACCGTGCTGCTCCTTTTCCTCCAAATATCAAACATTTATCTGAACAGTATTTTAGGAATGAAGAAAATTGTTATTCTACATGATCTGCACTAATTCACCTGAAGAGCGGCCTTGTTAGTTCATTAAATCATGTGACTGAACAGTCCTTTCTCTCCCGTCTTTGCTATATTTTATCTTTAATTGAATCAATACCGGCTCCTTGGAATCTAATTAGCAGGCTCTTCAAGTACAGAAGATTATAATGGAGAAATTGAGCACATCACTCACACACATGCGGGCACATGAGGGTTTATAGGGTGTTGAAATAAGAACTGCTGAGCTTTAAAATGGATAGTTTTGTCTTTTATTTCATCATCTCTGTCCTCAGGATGTGGTCCACACGTGTGGGATGAAACACTGAGTAGAGCAGTTTTGGTTCAAAGCTTTGCAATACTTCTCCCTCACCAGAGCATTAAGAGTATATATATATATGGGCTCAGCTTTCTTGACAGTGGTAAGATGTTGTTAAATTAACAATTAATGAGCACTCCTTTTCCCATTCTTTGGCAAAATTACAACACTTTCATTAACTGCAGCTTTTATCCAGCAGAGCTGAGCAAACAGCATTTGTAGGAACGGAAATATTTCTCTCCCCCTGTGGACGCATGGTCTCTTTAGTCTCTTAATGCCGCGATTAAAATGTCCCATGCGGTTGTATTTCGTTTTGAAAGTGGCCAGATTGATTATTTAGTTCAACTGTTAAATGGCGGTGTAATAATAATTAAAAAGACTGTTCTAAAGCCGAACCATGACTCTGAGCCCCCAATGAAATCGTGAATACACGAGATAAAGTGTGCTTATTAGTAAGCTGTGGAATAATTCAAATCATTGGTCCAACGTTCAGTCTTAAAGGGGAATTACAGTTTTTTACAACCTGGACCTTTTTTTCTGGCATAAAATACGATCGTATAACTTTGGTATCATTTGTTGTCTTTAGGGAGATTGAATGTGAGAGTGAATGGGGCACTGAAATGCCACCTCTAAATAACACATTATTTGCCATGAAACTCGTTAATTTCATCAATATTTTGTTATGATACATTCGTGCTATTCCCCATTGATTGACCTACTAACTTCTGACCTGGATGATGTCATCTCTGAGCGCCATGCGCACCCCTTGTAGCTTGTTTACCTGTCATTTTTTGCAAAATGGCTGACTATTTTTCCGATTCTGTGGGTTGTGGACAACAAGACTGCATTTCGGTGCCCCAGTCACTCCCACTATATGGATATAAGCGGATCTAAATATCGTCCGAAGACTCCAAATGACACCAGAGTTATATGGGTGAGTAAATTTTATGCCAGAAATAAGGTCCAGGTTGTAAAAAACGGTAATTCCCCTTTAACTTGTAGTACACTGAGGTCTTTTGGCTGTTGTACGAAGGCACAGCTAGCTAGTTTTTACAGTGATATAGTTTTTAACTCAGTTAAAAAACAGTTCATGATCACACAATCATATATCAAACACAGCTACGTCATTATACAAAGTAGCTGCATGTACAGTATTTTTAAGTGACTTCAAACAGAAGCTAATTTATCTCTTTCAGAAACACTATTTGACACAGCGATCCAGTGTACGAGTCAGTGGAAGACGAAGCAGGATGAGTGTGCACATTAGTCCTCTGGAGATTTACCAAGAAGGAACCTGATCTCTTTATTGCCTCTGCAGTTTAAAAAAGATCAGAGCTGGAGCCCCTCCGTGTTTTTACAGCAAAACCTTTATTGTGCTATTAACCTATACATAAAGCTGAACCCATCCTTAATGTCAAGCCTCCGGCACAGCTACTGAGGTTAAAATGTGTGATTTTAAAGCCGGAATTGCACATTTTGAGTCGTCTACCATTTGGTTCACCACTTATTTTATGAGAGACAGACTTCTGCTTTCATTATCCAGCCGTGACCCCAGAGGACCACTCCTGTTCATTTCGGGCACTCAATTAGTTTCGTACATTCTTCAGGCCAAAAAGGGCAACTTCTCTCTTGAACAGGTGGATTGACACGAATTCACGGAGCGCATTAACACATCCGAAACTCAGCTCAACAACCGTAAGGTCAATTCCTGCAGTGCCACTCTTTAAGCTCCACTAGAGTGATGTTGAGTCTAATGTGGAGTACTTTTAGAGTTACACTTTAGCCTCTCGAAGCCTCCAGCAGTTGCATACTGATTAAACTGGTGACCTTATTAAAACTAAGAGGTCTTCTTTTCCATTTGGAGAGGGCAACAAGCAGTGAGCACAACATTAACATATCACCACAAGCTGACATGGCGAACACAAAGTTGCAGCGGTTATTATTATTCATTTGGAGCTGTGTCATGGCCATGTGTCTAATAGTCCACTCTCTTTTATCTCTGGATTTGGTCTCCACCATTTACATTTAAATTAAGTCACACTAATTATTTATTTGCCAAAGTCTTCGCAAAGTTTACCTGGTTTGGTGCTTTTTCTATGCGAGTTCACACCTCACAAGAGGCCGGTCAAAGTTCACTTCATGCAGATTATTCATGTTCACACGTTTGAATATTCAACTAAAGGCTGTTACATACTCGGCAAGAAGCAAGAAGTTTGTTCTTGCTCCTCTGGCTGCGAGAACAAGACAAAAGTCTTAATAAGTAATTGAAACTTCACAGGAAACTCAAGTGCGAACTCCGGGGAAGTCCTCACAGGGCCCTCCCACTGCAGCATATATAACATGTGCTAAGCATTGTGGGAGATCTGGGAGACGGACAACGTTGCTTTGACGACTGCATCCATCAGATTACTCCCTTCATTCAACATACACCCACACACAGCATGGGAGATATTAGCTGTCACAATGAGAATATTAGCATCTGGGAGATCACAGAGCAGCTGCTAGCATTTCTGCTTTTCTGCATTTGCCATGCCCACTTCCAATTTCTGACCAATCACAGAATAATAACTGGACACCACCATAAGAAAAAGGCTCTGTCCAGTTGATGTGTTGAGAACATGCATGCGAGAACAAAATGATGAACAAACATCATTTTGTTCTCGCAGTCCAAGGAGCGAGAACAAACTTCTTGCAGAGTATGTAACAGCCCTAACTCACAAAAAATGTTCACTAGTTATGCTCTTGAGTTGATATTTTCCATCAATATCTGTACTTACTTGTTCATATATACTTATATGACTCATCTTCAGCAGTAACCGCAGCAGTATGCTCTAAATTACTTTTGCAGTGTCCGTGCTGGTGTTATTGGCAGCGTGTCGGTTGACATAAACAGACATTCCTGTTCATTAGCTGCAAAGGGATGAATTCAGTTTGCCAAAAACACGAGCACTTTCATGCACAACAGTGCTACTGTGGCTGAAAATGACATAATGAGAGCAGCGAGAGCGAAGCACAGACACAGGCCACAAGCCAAACAGCAACAATGAGCATAAATTCACCTAAAGCCCAGGGGAGCTGCAGATTTATGTCACAATCCTCTGTGGATGCATCACATCAGTGACCACTTCCAAATATATCGGAAAATTAGGACAGGACCTGTGACGGATTTAAAGACTTACGCTTGGTGAGTTTTTGGGGTTAGCGCCACAGACAGCAGTGTCAGAAAGTTTTGAGAGATGGACTGACGTGTTAACATTAAAGAAGAACTTAACGTAGACTATACGCCACAAAAACATCCCAGCCTTACTGGCTCCACAAATACTTCTCCACCCTTCAAAGTCAAGTCAACAATATGTCCTCCGGAGCAGCTACACGGCATCAGACTGACGGCGGCGTGTCAGTCAGCCTGCTGCTCTACAGTGGGAGCTTAGAGGACCTCGTTCATTTGCAGACAGAGGTTCTTCACAGAATGCTAATGCCACCGTGTTGTTGTTAAGTCTGAGGTGAGCGTTTCCCCACAGAGGAAGAACTTTTCACAACTCATCAATTATGGATTTTTGTAGTTTCAAAGAGATAATAGAAATTCACTTTGTGTCTCCCCGTTCACCAGTTTCGAACAATGTATGTTGTTTTTGTAAATATAAAGTAAGTTGCCTTTTGTGGAACGACAGCCCAAAGGCAATGTGTCTGCCAAGCTGTGTTTTATTTCTTGATTACACACAATGAAAACAAATTCAGCGCAGGATTGGGCAATTTTGCAGGCCAAAGTGATGAAGTGAGAAGAAAAAAAAAAACGCTAAACAAAGGGAAGACTATTGCGATAAAATATAAAAGAATGGATAGGAGCACAGTTAGCAGAACTGATGTTAACACTACAAATATACTTGTTACCTCTAATCATGCACAATGACTCAATTTGACACAGTAGAAAATGGCTTTCAGTTAAATATTCAACAGTTTATTCTTTTAATTTAACTGCTGTTACCTAAAATTATCGACAAAGAAGAAGGATTGAGGATCTGAGGATTGTGTTTAGCATGAATAAAAAGGCTAAATGTTTCAGCTGGAAAAGCCTTTCATATATTTTCAATACTCTGTTATACGTTGCCAAGAACTGGCTGCATTTCATTGCACTGCAAAATAAAATTGAACCTTTGTGTATCAGAGGATGTGTTCCTTCTTCTGTTGAATGCCGACGCAACCCCCTCGTTCACATTAGCACACTCGCCTCGTCACAGCTCTGAGCCTGCTGCCAGTTTTTTGAAAAGCACAAGAGTCGGTAAGAAGGCGCACCCTGCTATTGATTCAGTCGCAGCTTGAGTGACAGGTCAGCAAACGGTAATGCACCGTGTGTCCCACTCTGACAGGAATATTTCAGATTTTGTCATGTCATTTGTTTTGAAGTCGCAGCAAATGCTTCGATATGCTGAACGACCACTCTGCGAAGTCAAATTACTAAAAACATACCTGGAAGTGCTTTCTATCAGCCTTTAGACCAGTACTGTAACATACAATGCACCTTCACTGTGGTACTCTAAAGACTGAAGCACTAGTGCCACTGGTCAGATTTTATTGATTCAGATCGAAGGTCAAAATTTCATATTCTATATAAATGTGTGCCGTCTTCACATAGTTTGTTACATCTATTATTTAGACCACATGTCCCTGAGGTGATAGTGATGTGTGTGGTAATGATACCTCTTGATACATGCCAGCATGGGTAAAAAAAAAAAAAAAAAACACATTCTCAGTGCCTGTGTGATTTCCCGAGCCTCCAAACAGTTTTAAAACTGGTTTCAAGCTCATATAGTGTAGTCAGCGTTCATGCAGATGCTCTGCGAAGGTTTTAATTTGCATGTTTATTTGAATCTGTGCATATTTCCCCTGCTTTCGGTGCGAATGTAGCTCTTTCAAGTCCCCTCAAGAAGGGAAACTGCAGTGTGAACAAAAAAATCATTACACTAGATTGGACTGCAAAAATAAATGGACTGAAGGCAAATTTTTACAAACCCTGATAAGACAGACTTTTAATTGTGCTTCATTATGTTTCTTCTTCTTTCAATGTTGACTCATAGGTCAGTTTAATCAATAGGAACTGTAGTAGAAATCTGCACTCTGATGATGCAGATATGACTCATTTACTCCAGTACAGAATGGATCGTGATTGTTGTATTGCATTTAAAAATATTCAGTGGTAACCTGTAAGCGTGCGTCTCCCTGTTTTTGCTAGCCGAAGAGCACATTTCTATATTAAGATTGCTATGTAATGTAAAAGAAGGGGGTTAGCTGCAAACGGAGAGGCAAATCCAGAAAACACGCAACAAAACATGTTGCATGGCGAACGCCTTACAATGGGTTTCGTTCGCGTAGTGCAATTACAAATACGTTGCCATAGAGCTAGGACCAGACAATGAGGAAAACACGTGTCCAGGCAAATTCTTGAGAATGGAAGCCGCAACGCAGGAATTGCGGTATGTTTGCAAGATAGTGTCCAGATAAGGAAAAGCAGTGGCGAGGGGGAAATTACAGGCACCGTAACAGCAAATAACAGTTTTTCTGCAGCTGTCAAGACATACACACAGTGACAGCTGCACATTGTGATAAGCACCTGATTATCAGCATACGGCATATAAAACTACCTACACCCCCTGTAGATGAATTAATATGTAACAGACTAATTGATCTGTGAAATAAATGATTACTGTCCAATAGTTTTAAAAAAGTCATTCATTTGCATCTAGGGGAACGTATGGGATATACACCATCAGCTAAAAAAAAGTAAATAACATCCCGTTGTTCTCCTGGGCAACGTTTGGACCTTGCATTTATCTACATGTACCACCCACAAGGTGTTGACCTTGTCTCCAAATTCAGTATCTGTGGGACGCACTGGAACAAGCCTGATCCACGGAGGCCCCTCCCCTCAAGCCATAGGACGCAAAGGCCCCCCACGTTCTGTTCCCAGACACCACAGGACACCCTCAGAAGACCCATGTCCATTCTCTGATGAGTCACATCTGTTTTGGAGGCACAAGGGAGACCTATACAATGTTAAGAAGGTGGTCATAATGTTATGCTTGATCGTGTATATTGTATACAGTCATACTAGCTTAATGTAGGATGGTTTCAGTTAGTATATCTGTACGAAATGTCTTCAAATATCCAAATATTTTAATTGGAACCACAGATGTCACCTTATGTCGGCACTGGACACAGAGTCATGGTCTCTAGGTTTTATTCTCTAAGGGAATGAATGTTAGGGCAATCCATTTAACACAGGTATTTTAATTTGAACTTAAGTAAGACAGACCAAGAGACAGACCGACATTGCTTTGCCTAGAGTAACACAGCACTGCAGAAAATTAAGCTACAGTTAATCAGTTAATCATTGTTTTAGTTGCTACACCAGCCTAACCCCAACACACATTGTTTTAGACTTTAGCGCTTTGTCAGCAGTCGTTCAGCAGCTCAGTGGTGGAGGCAGGGATCATTGATCATTTTTGCAAAAAAAAAAATTAAAAATTAACCCGTCTAATCTTAGAGGCCTCGTAGATTGCTGAACGCAGTGAGAGCCATACTGTCCAGGGTCCCTGCATCAATACATCTGTGGAGTTAATGGATCGGGGGACTCTCTGTGACTGCTGGCACGTAATGCGGGATCTGATTCGAAAGAAAAGCCACTAATGAGTTTTCTTTCACCAAATGGATTATAAATAAGTGTAACGGTGTCCCATTAATGAATGCTCATCTAATGTAATGAAGAACGTGTTTTTTATAGACCTGAGCGGGAGCCGTAGATGGATTATTTGGTCTAATTCGCTCTGAACACAAGCGTGAAAGCTGCGCTAAATAAAATGGCTGCGGGTCCTTGGTGTCCCTTAAACTCGGCACAGTTGTTCTTTTTGTGGGATGAAAGTAGCACAGAATCAGCAAGGTTTTTATTTTCGTGGCGCCTCTCACGCAGACGGACGGACACCTGTGTTTGTTAGAAAGTTTCCCCTCTAAGTTATGCATGGCTCTAAATCCCAGTGAGATTCTTTCCCCTTCACTTTGCCCCGGGATAACGTTGCTGCCGTATGACCCACCTGTCCGATGCAGTTAAGACTGAAGGGTCCACTCTGTCATGGACCCACACACATGAACACCTGCACTCACACACACTCTACACTACACCCAGGCAATAAGTCAAATGTGTCTCCTGCTCCTTACTGTTGTGTTGTGTGGTGGAGATGATGGAATCAGTTCAGGGCATTAATCCTTATGCAAGGTACCACTGAAAGCTCTGGGAACTTGTCTTCTTATCCAAGGCCTGTCAGTTCAGATCCCACCCGGCAGACCAAGCTTTAAATGCTGACTAGGCAAAGGACTGGACAGCCAAGAGTTGTTGTTCAGAGTCATTGTAGTGGAGTGCATTAGTGAGCTGAAAGAAAACTAAGTGAGGATGGGAGACAGAGAGCTATATGGATAGTGTACTGTATCTGTGCTGCAGTTGTTAACCCGTTTTTATCTGAGAGAAGCTGCTTCGTCATGCCAGCATCGTCTTTTGCAGAGTGCAGATTTTTGTATGTTGTACATGAACCATTTGCAAACGTCTCTCCCAAACAGCAATTGTCCAATCACAGTTTAACGACTGTAATTATGCAGCGTAATATACCTTCACTTAAAAATGTACCATAACCAAGGGCAAACATGAACTAATGTTGAAGAATTATGCCTTTAGTAGCAGACCTTGGATGCTCTTAGTGTTTCTTAAATAAAAAAAATCTGCTTTTGTCTACTTCTGGCCCAAATCAAAGACTCGCTGTTCCTAAAATACTACAAAACAGTCTGAATCTGTCATGACTGAAAAGACCACAAACAATCAACTGTGACAGACAACGACCGCACAACTGGCACTGTCATGAATCTCAATCGGCCTTAGACTGCAGTGAATTTTAAAGATCCTCAGCCCGCTCCACAAATAGAATGAGACAATTTGCATCCAAGTGTAAATGCACTGGTCAGAGGTCACCTTTCAGCACTCTCAAATAATAATAGAAAGTGCGGCTCCTTGAACAATCTTGACCTAGTTTACCTTTGCATGAGTATGATGATGTGTAGCTTTTGAGGATTAACATTATGAAACGTATATGGGGATAAAGACGATGGATAAGTGTACACACAGCTGGATGCAGCTGTGCTGTTCATATTCATTCTCCCGTTATGGTCATTTTGGCTGTTTTTCCTCGTCGGCTGGCGGCGCGTGTGTTTCAGCTGAGGTCTTTGTCAGCAGCTGTTCTCTATGTCAGTGAGCGGCACTGGGCTGAGCCGTGGGTACCGGACATTTACAGAAACAATCTGCTCCCAGTAAACACCCTGCTTGTGGCTGTCCAAACATGCAAATGACCCTGAATTAGTTGCTCTTTGGGTTCCATCTGTGCAGTCTGTTGGGTTAGATTATTTTTTTGTGTTACCGTTTGCTGATTTCAACTGTGAAAATAAAGTAACCTTGCGTGGCTTATACTAATTGTTTGAAAGTTAACTTAAAACTTCTCTAGAAAGGTACATTTAGGAACATCAAGCTATTACGACAATGGTCCAAATTTCAAAGTCACAATTTGAAATTTTTCCAATTAATAAACAATTAAACCCTTTGATACGCTCCAGCTGAATGCTGAATGCTGTCAAGGCTCTAATGGCTCATAGCTAGCTCTTCATCCATTTTGAAGAGAATACATTATTCAGTCCTCATTGTGAAAGTGTATTTTCTGCATCCGGTGCTGTTGCTGACTCTGTAAGATTCACGCATTGTCCCCAGAAGATTAACACAATAGAAGGAAAAAGCAGAATGACAAATACGACCTGCGAACAATACTCTAACGTAGTGCATCTCTTCACATGGCTATGAAAATCACAGTACTTGCCAGGGATGGCCCAAAAGGATATGGTAATGTAATAATACTCCATCCTGGTTGAAAGATTCTACTGATGCAAGAATGTTATTATGTAACAACATGTAGTTAAAGTATTAGTGCTGCATTGATCCTGCTGACTGATATATGAGCATCAGTGTGTACTAAGCATGAGGCTAATTTGAACTAGTTTATATACAAGGACACCAGATCAGTCTGAGATGATGATCAATATGCAGTAAATAGTAGAGTGAGTGATTTTAGATGCAAACGTCATCAAAAATAAAATTAAAATAAATTTAAAACTGAGTTACAAGTTCAGTTCCAGGCGCCACTATTAAACACTATCCAAATGCAGTCAAATGAGCTTTCCGCTGACCTGCTCTTTAGAGTTTTTAGTCGGCAGCGCATTTCAAAGAAGTTTCCACAGTTGTTATGTTAAAATCTATTATTAACTAGAAAGGTAATTATGCACTTGCATGTTATGCGAAGAAAAGAATAGAGAGTCATGGGGTCTGCGCTTTGGGAAAACACAAAATAGCTCCACAAATCAGGAGATCCGAGCTTAACCCGTGCACAGTTGACAGCTTCTGCTTCTGCCGCTGTGAAGATCAAACTTTATTATGCTGCTGTAATGAGCCCATGCTATGCTAATCTCCGATATAGAATTGGGTTAAGGTGTAATATATAGACGGCAATATGCAGGATGAGAAATACAGTGCCTCCACTCCTAAACTGTATGTTGATGCATGTTAGACTGTTTTTCCTGTCCTCCGCTTTTGACAGTTCAGCACATTTTTGCCACTTTCTGTATGTAGTGTAAAACGCCTGTGCTCTCCACTTGGATAACCTCCACAGGAAAATGCGTCGGTTACAGTCTGATGTAACAGTTGATTTTAATTCTAGTCAGATGCAGTACACAGTCAGCACGTCGGCTTTTCATGTTTACCTTTCATCCCTCGGCTCTACTTCAGAGTGCGTGAACAGCCTGTACAAAAGTTCACATCAGCGAAATGAGATTAGCCAAAACGAAAAGCTTTCCCCTTACGTCTCTCGGCAGCGGACTCGGTGGGACTTCGAATTAATACAATTAACCAGCGTTTCTTAATATTCACTTCACCTCTTCCCGGTGAGATAAAAATGCTTTAATGAGTTTGGCATATTTGAGGAAGTCAGGCGAAACCATAATCCTGCTGCGCAATTGTTCAGCAGTTGTAATAATATTCACTGCAGGATGTATGAGAACAGTCAAGAGATGTGTGTGTGTACGAATCGGAGGTAATGCTCGGGATATATCAAACCACTGCTGATGTGGATGAACAGCACATGAATACACTTTCAAATGCAGATGTAATTCTACTTATGAGGATCCACACTGACAAAAAAAAATGAATAAATTAAGTAAGCCAAGCCTCAAGCTGTACTCTTTTTCATCACTGCACTGATTTCATTTCGCTTCACTTCAGAAACCTGTGTCTGCGTGGGTTCTCTCCAGGTACTCCGGCTTCCTCCCGCCGTCCAAAGACATGCTCGTTAGGTTTGTTAGGTGATTCTAAATTGGCCATATTGTGTGCATGTGAGTGTGAATGGTTGTCTTTCTGTGTTAGCCCTGCAATACACTGGCGACCTGTCCAGGGAGTTCCTCCTGCAATCCTTCACTGGACAAGTGGTTACCACGTGGTCATGAATGAATGAATGAGACTCCATTTGCACATATTTTAATATTAGTGCTTGGGGCCATTTTGTGTTCTTCTTTTGGGGCTTTTAGCTGCATTCAAGAAATGTATTGAAGCGTCTTCTATTGTGTTATTTGGTTTGTTACGAATAGGCAGGGTGTTTAGTCTGACTGACGTGCAGTGGTGTTTTAATTGTCCTTTGCCTTCTAATTTGGCGGCATCTTTCCCTTTTCCCCGACAACGTGGCCCACTGCCATGTGGTCTTTCTGGCTTGTCTGTTTAACGGAGAACTGATCTTTCAGCATTGGCATGGTTTGAATTACCCCCATTGGGATGTACCATTTCTCAGTACGTTCTTCACTAGCTGTCAAACGTACGTAGCCTACTGGGTGTTTGACATTTTGGTAATCTGTGCTATTGGTCTGTTTGCATTTCGATGTTTGCATTGCACTGCTATACCAAAAAATATTTTTTGACTGTGGCGCGCAATTTTGCGCACGGGGCGCACCATGAAACAGTGTTTATCCGTGCCCGAATTCAGCCCTTCCTATTGCGTATAGGGTACATTGTGCTTGCTAGTATGATTAGTTTTTTTTACCTTGTTGGCCAGCCAGCCACGGTCATATGACCTATATTTCGACGGAAAATTGACTGAACCACAAGAGTGAAATCGTGTGTGTAAGCCTATATAAAATGGAGAGTGAGTCAAAATAGCTCATGGTATAATTCAAACACTGAGCATTGGTGCAGCAGTCTGAAGCTCCAGTATATTGTGGGTCTTGTGAACTGAGCATCACAAAAAGGCTGATGATCAGTTCCTCATTAGCACATGGATGCAGGTGTGGTGGCAAAAGTCAAACACGTGACCCTCACCCGAGAGGGTTTGCTGTAAACCATTGTTTTTTTTTTTTTAAATGGTTCGCATTGGACCATTACTTTCTCACAAGGTGATAGATTTTCTTGTCACTTTTTCCCCCTTCCTGTAAATCATTACAAAAACAGATATGACAAAGAAACAGTCACTAATGCATTGTGGTGGTGCGATCTGGATCGTGGCAGCCCCCATCAGTCATTCAGCTGTGTGCCTGGTATAGTTTAAGCTGACACCATATAAACCTCAAGTAGACTCCTTCCCTATAGATCTATAATACAATGTCATGTTAAATAGCATGACTAAACAAATGCATACATTTATCTCCCTAATCACAATATCCTTTACGTTAATAACTTGCCAAAAACCTGCAAAGGAGAAAACGTCACCCAATCTTCTCCGACGATGTGTCTCTCTTCACTGGACTCATTATGTACATGTACAGTTACTTACTTGCCTGTTTTGTAATGTACTGTAATCAATCCTAGTAATTAAGAGGACCTTCCTTATACGACCTTTCATAATAATATGCTTGTGCTACATGGCAAACTTCTTCCATCTGCTAGTAGATCCTCATCCATATTTCTGGGTACCATGATGATTAGCCCAACCCCGCAATAACAGATTTTCCATGCCATTAGTCACAAGTTGCCTAGGTAGGCGTTAGTAATTCTTCCTCATGAGGCTGAGTTAAAATGGAAACGGAAAAGTATTTTTTTCAGCAAGTTTATATTGTAAAAACCAGTGGAGCATGTCCATCATTACAGTGAGGACATAGACATGGGGTTAGTCTATTTGGAGCAACTGTGGAGAGAATCCTTGACAAATTACTTGAAAGCAGAAAGACAAATGAAATAAGCTGAGAGAAAATGTCAACTGATTTTTGAAGAAGGCCACACTTTCTCCCTCTGCATTCAAATAAATTGTCAAACAGAGAGAGCAGATGGTATAGACAGACCTTAGAAGAAAGAATAACAGCAGAGTAAAGTCAAGAAAACTTACTAGATACAACCGTTCTGCAAAGGATCCATCAGAATGGGTACAGAGGGAGAGTTATGAGGCTATAAAGATGTAGTTTTTAAAGGGCAACCAGAAATGTATATAGCTTCTTTAAAATACCTTATTAACGGTCAGATGTAGGTGGATCTAGGGGTTGTAAAGACTAGTCGGGTTAGTTGACTTCACTGCTGTGCCATGACGCTCCGAGGAGGACTAGGGGGTCATGGCAGTAGACTAGCAGGAGTTCATCAAGTGTGTGGAAATATTTCACTAAAAACAAAGCCAATTCTGCCGTGGCATGCAAAATATGTAAGTCAGTCCTAAAATACAACAAAAGTCCCACTGCAATGCACACTCATCTAAAAAAAGGCACCCGCTAACGCTAACAGAGTAATGCCCCAAATCCCCTCTACAGCAGCCAATTAACGAATTCACCAAATGTCCTGCGGAAACAGAGTGAAGGAGGCTGCAAATTAAAAAATTTTCTGGTGAATTTCGTTGTGAAAGTTATTAGACCTTTAGATGCTGCACACAGAAAAGGCTTCGGGCGCATTTATTATTAACCCAGCTATCCTATTTTAGAACACGCTGTGGGGTACTATTAAATGCTATCGATGGTGCTGAGTTGCCGCCTGTTTTATACAGGCTATGCACATCTGCAGTATGTGTTACATGAGCTGTCTGTTTGCAGCATTTGTACTGCTGCAAAGTAGTACTTTTTACTGTGTTTTTATTAGTGACGACATCGACGTCGATTCGACTTTCATCACGTAAAATATTCTGGATTTGTGCAACCCCTCGGAGGTGCTTTAGTTTGTAATGAATCTCAGTCAAACAGGAGTAAATATAGCATCAATTAATTTGGTGCTCTGGTGAGTATTTACCCCACCAGAACATTGTAAGTGGGAAGGAACATGTGAAGAATTGATGTGGATCACTGACGTGTTTTAATAGGTTTTGGAAAACCGTGAACCTTAAGGTACAGAGGAGTGAGCTAAACTAAGCTCTGGCTGCATAGATATTGCTGAGGTGTTGATTCAGGTTTTTCGTCAGATTTGACGACAATAAGAATATTTGAAATACAGCAATAAATACAGAGTTATTCTTTAAAACTGAAATACAAGTATTGATACTGTAAGTGCCTTTGGAATATGCTTAAAAGTCCCTGTTTTACAAAAATACCTTCACTTCACATTTTGAACCCTCAAATTGGCTCTCGCAAAGATATAAGTGCATAAAAGCGCACACTCACTCACTGAAGTGCACGCTTCGCTACCCGGCTTGCAGCATGTAGCATCCTGTCACGGCCAGTTTGGCTCTGAGGCAGAACTCTAATTTGAGGAAAGCGTCACATGACCTTCACCGCTAATTATGATACATAAGCACTTTTGCGATCATCAGTACTTTTCAGGGTTTTCCCATTGAATCCCATCAGGGTGAAATTACAGATCACTCTTGACGTTAATGGACTGGAACACCTTTCTCTTCATGTTTCTTCTTGTCATCAGACTCACCGAGGTGCTGATGTGCCCCGAGATAAAAGACGAGGCTGCAGTAAGAGCTAAACTGGACGCAGAGGGCGAATAAAATGAGTCACGCGTATTTTTAGATAATCTGTGTGTGCATCGTACGTGAGATTTAAATTCCTTTAGAGGGATATTTTAATAAGAGCAGAATGTATTTTTACTTGAGGGAAACATAGAAGAAGTAATGAATAATGAAATAGTTTTTGTAGGTATTAAGGCATCTCTTGTGCTTACTTCTTAGCTTAGCTCTCAAACCTTAGCACATGAGCTTATGATACTGCCTCAATACACTACTGTACAGTGAAGTGAGAACCGTGCATCATAAAACTTTACGGATTAATTTATATTTCCAAAAAAGTTTCCAACACTCTCAATCCAGAGAAAGTAGCCAGTGAGTTAGCTAGCTAGCTGCCTGTTTTTGCTGCATGGGGAAGCCAGACATCTAAAAAGTGAACACTCACTTGCATAATAACAGACATTCAGACCGGATGATCGTGCTTCGAAAAAGGTAACCGAGTATTACAAAAAGATCTTGAAAGGCTTTGATTGCTTTGTATGGGTGACTGCCTCGAGCACGGCAACGTTGAATACAGCCATGAGGGAGAACAGTGACTGCGGGAGCACTGCCATTTCCTTGTTTTCCTGCTTGAGTTGCTCTGTCTTTTGGGATCAACCTCTTCTGCCTTTTTGCCTTCATTTACTTTATCTTTTTTTGTTTCCCTTCCTTCTTTGTCTTTTCAAATTTCCCTGGAAGACTAAAACATAAACAAAACACTAACACGCAGGCTTGCTTTAAAAGGATTGTTCTGTTTTTCCTTCAGCATTTTTTTTTTTTTTTCTAAGTCAAGTCATCACTGTCATTTCACCTATCATGAGGCCTAGGGAGACAACAGCTCCCGATCCATAAGACTGTACAGAGGAAGTTAAAGTCGGCTTTGGCTTCGTGTCTCTCCTTGGGGATTCCAAGTCATTCCCATCCCAGAAGGGATATACAGCGTAATCCCTCCAACAAAGTGTGTGCCTGCCTTGTTGGCTTCCTCCTAGTCAGATGCACAAGGAATTCCTCCCTAGGGAGGCACCCAGGTGGCATCCTAGTTAAATGTCCAAACCACTTTAACCTACTGCCCTCAGTGTGAAGGAGCAGCAGCACTTCTACTCTGAACCGCGTGAGTTCCTTACTCTGCCCCTACATCCACAAACATTACATGAGCAAGCTCAAATTCTGACTTATTTCAGCTAAAGTCTTGTTCTTTCAATCATTCTGCTGAGCTCATGACGATGTGCGAGGACATGCCGAGGACATGTGCTGACTCACTGTATGTAAACACAGCTCCGGCTCTGGCTATGCAGAGAGCAGATGGCACATTTGCAACGACACCTCATATTCCTGCATCACTCCTCACAAAATACCACACGGAACTGGGTCACAAGCCTTATCCAGGTTGACAAAATACATATAAATGGGATGGGAAAATTGCCTTTGACCCTTCAAGCAACCTCAGAAGGGTAAAATGCTGGTTCACACACTGCCAGGCTGGGCTCTGCATTACTGCTCCTGACCAGATCCCTGGGTCACATGTTTCTAATCCTTACATGGCAAACAGCAAAGTTTTCATGGTGTATATCACTATTGACATGATCCTAATTGTGTCTACGTTTACAACGTCTGTGCGTAGTGTCTTCACCCCCCCCCAAACAATATTCTGAAACTTAGATGAGTTGTCGATGAGCTTTTCAAAACTAGGCTAAAGAAACTGTTTCTGAGCCTGAGCTAAGATGTTTACACATCTAACACATCATTTACATATTTAAAAACTGGGAGACACATGCACACGAAAACACACTTAGTCGATCACAATTGTACTTTCACTCCAGTTGTCTGTTTCATTTGATGCCGACGTCAACTTGTTTTGGATGCACACACAAAATCAGCACTGAGGGGGTCTTATAGAAAAAAGATATATTCAACTGTCAAACAGAAGTAGATTCCCTTTGAGGGAAAAAGGGAAGCAGGAATACTTCGGGGATTTAGGTAGACCCCAGCAGACCGTGGCTGCCATGTTGTGCAGCTTGCATGCAAATACATGGCGGTTTGAGTATGGGAGTCTGTGACAGGCACTCTAAGTTCAAGGGAAGATGCTACAGCTCTGGAGATGGATGGAGACAAGAGCAACGCGCACATCCAGAGGCATCCGCTGGAGTCTGGTAAACGACGTGAATGCAAGACAGACTACCGCAGAGGAGCACTGACCCTCACCCAGATGCCATTTCTACGTCCTGTTCAATGTGCAAGAGGCAGTCGAGTTCTTTCTGCTCGCTTTTAGTTCAGGCAAAGGTTGAAGAGAAAAGTTTTAGTTTTATATTTACTTTAGGTTTTCACATAGCTTCTACTGTCTTCTCAGTTATGTGTTTACGTATAAAAGTACCACATAGTCCGAGCTATCACCTGCCCGATCTTGCTTAACTTTCATGGTGATGTGTGATTAAATTGGCAGGTTATGGCATCATAGCAGAAGTAAATCTCTTTCACAAGGGCCCTCTCTCTCTCCTCTGGACAAAATGTTTGCATTTAACTCATATGTTCTCACCTCAGATAAAAACGGTGGACGATACCGTGACTGTAATCCGATACATTTATTCTAAAATAATTTGGGTTTCTGCAAACTGCATAAACATATGCACCTCTGCTATCAAAGATAAAAAGTTGGAGGGATAGATGGATTTTTTTTTTTTTTTTTTTGAATTCATGAATGTGAATGGGTAATTACTGAATACAGTAATTCCCCTGTAAAGTGCTGTTGGCTCAGTGTGCAGCTAACAGCAGGGGTGAGCGAATAAATCAGCATATGCTTCCAGAGCTTATTCTATCTGATCATACAGTCACTAGAGGAAGAGGTGACTAGTATTTGGAAAGATAAAATTCATGTGCATCGTCCTTCTTGCCACATGAAGGACTTATGATATACTTAAACAGTTTAACCAGTTTACATTAAAAATGATTTTATATTTGTACATTCATACAAGATTATACAGCAAATAGTTTTGTAGGAAATATTTAATTAATCACTGTGCAGTATCTTGGTGTCTCATAAACCTCCAAATGTATGTAAGCTTCTTACATAAATCACCAGTATTTGAAGTAAAATAAAAACTAATGCAAACATTTCACACCACGGCAATTACAGCGTGTGATTTTCACTGAAATCAAAGTTGGTTCACGGCTTTATACAAGAACTTGTTGCCTGCCATTAATTGCGGGATCATACGTTCATGTTAAATAGCAGGAAAGAGTCCTGTTTTTACAAAGCAGCAGCACTGCCGCAACATTTACGATTACAAACAATTTGTTTTAATGTATTCCAACACCTGCTGCAAGATTTGATTTTGCTGCCTTCATGCAAATCAGTTGTTTAGCATCAGCGAGCATCTGCCTCACCGGAGTCTGTCCGTAGCACTTCCAAATAATATTTGTGAGTACAGAAATTACCACTCATTTGCATCTATGTTTGCAATATTTTATGTTCAGGTGTTTTAGACTGTAGAAGACACAGGGCAGATGATAATTGTTGTTATTAACAGTGAAAAGCTTTACTAAAAATGCATTATTATATTTTTAGAAAGTCAGTTCAAATATTTTACTTACTACTTTCAAAAGTGCCAGATTTGGCAAAATATATCAGCTGGCGTTGATCCCGTTCAGTCAGAGTCCCAGTCGTGTTCTGGCATAATGTAGCGCAGATTAAATTCTGGTCTCAGTCCACATAAGAGTTTATCCTTCATTAAATATATTGCGAGGGACTGTGAAGTTTCTCTTCCAGTTTATGTGGACCAGAGATTCTGGCAAAAGGTGGATGAGAGAGGTGGCCTGAGCACCGACGGCATTCAGAGCTGCAGCTCCGTAGGCAGTCATCAGGTCCTGAACTCAATCTCAGCCATCAGTGGGTAGGTCACAGAGTAAAAGGGCTGCCCTCCACATATCTTCAGCCCATGGCTGGGTCAATAATGATGAAATTACAAGTGAAAAATAGAAATATAAAATAATAATAATAAAAAAATGGGATTTGGCTCAATTTCAATGTGTGATTAACAGATGAGACTATAAAGACATTTTTCTTTACAACACGCCATGGTTATAAACCAAAGCTTGGACTCATTGTTCAAAATATTAATTGTCTCATTACTGTGAGTTACAGTTACTGTACACATGTGGAAAGCAAGTATAGCTCCCCCTGGTGGCTGGCTGCAGTATAGGTCATAGGCTCCACCCCTTCCATGTTAGTGGATGGGTCTTGTGCCAAACTAGAACAATGAAATACACGTCAATTATTTTATTTTTCAAGGCTGGTTTCTGTCATTTTAGGTAGTTAATATAACGTTTGTTGCATGTCTGTGTGTCAGTTTTTTTGGATAAGTTTAGTTTTAGTTTAGTTGTTTATATATAGAAACAGGATGTGACATATGGCGACTATGCCACGACAGCCGCTCTGTGTGGTCCTATCGTACCATGAGAATTGTAAAAAAAAATAGTACAATGTATAGTCCAACGTTTCCTTTTTACTGGTGGAGGTAGCGCAGAGTGTAGTGTTATTTAAACGAAAATATCGCGGCTTCACGTGACACCACCCGCTAGTGCAAGGAATGGGCGACACATTGTTCATATTTATATACAGTCTATGGTTTCTACTCTCTCATGTCACAGTTGACATCTGACTAACAGAAGGAGGACAGTTGACAAGGTTGCATTATCTATCACCATAATGAACTATATTTTTCTTACATTACTTTTTTTGTTTCTGTTAGACTCTTTATCTCTCCCTGGAGTGGTCTGAGGCGTCACATCACATCAGATCCTCAGCTCAGTCATGTGCCTCACATCTGGGATAAGCATGTTAAAGCTGTCTTCAAGGTTAGACTTAATAACACAAGAAAGGCAGCAGAGTGACAGTTAAATTAGATCAATGTCACTGTCAAACTGTTTCCTTTGAACGACTCTGGAATGTAATAAAACCTCTAAATTGATGCCATACAGCGTGGATTACTGGTTTTAAGTGTCTGGCACAGTTAGTAATTTCTGTCAGTTGCCGCGGTGGTATTTTTTATTTTATTTTTTTAAATACATCTAATAAAGTGAGGTTGATGCCAATAGTTATTTGGTTCTGTTACTATTTTAAAAAGCAGGTTTTCTGAGAATTTTCCAAGAACTGACACCCAAAGTATCAGCTCTGGGACCTCCATGTCTTGGAGGCGTCTGCGTTGTTATTGTCACATGATTAGCGACTTCCTGTTTAAAGCATCGGTCTGTCACTAATTTGGATACAAACATATGTAACACAACTTCGTCAAAAGTAGAACACAATCTACAGAGATCTATGAGGTGAAAATCTGTCAATGGAGTTCAGTGGCTGCGAAGAGAGCTTAGATCAATTGAACGACATTGAAAAGTGTTATCTGACTGCACAATAAGCATCGTATTCTAAAAATAGCATCAACTTATTTTAGTTGTGCCCTTGTTGCTGCTTGACCTTGTACAAAGTTTTTCATTGCTTGGCTTTCTTGACCATGCAGGTACTCCTGTCTGCTTCTCTAAACTGGGACACATTGACCATTATCTACTGTAGGTAACACACTGGCTATGGATAAAACCACACAAGTGTTGATGGAGCTGTAGAAGAAAAGTCAAATGCCAGTGCAGTGTTATCAATAATGGTGACGCTCCTTATATGGCAGTAACATTTAAAAATTTCTTTTCTTTTCAGTCACCAAAAAATGGCTTCTTTTTTTTTTATGCACTGATGTCAGTTTATGCTCAAACAACCAGTTTATGTCACTCCCTACACCGCTCCTTCCACACACTCTTCCGTTTCCCCGACTCATTCATCACCTTCTGTTCTCACCCTCTTCCTCTGTTCCTCGATGCGTCCAGTCATCAGTGTGAGTGGTTGTGGGAGGCAGAGCCCTCCACCACATGCAGGTATGTGCTCACTCTGTGAGCCTTATCACTAATTCAGCAAGATCAAAGGTTACCCACTCGAGGCCCATTTATTACCATGACACACTGTGTTTGTCAGCGGCAGAATGTCAGAGCGCCAGGCAGAGCTGGAGAGAGTTGAATGCATGTCACTGCAAAGCAGCCTCAACCTTTTACGCATTCCTGCACCTAATTACACTGATAAGGCATAACATTATGACCACCTAATATTGTGTAGGTCTCCCTTTTGCCTCCAAAACAGTTGTGACTAATCAGAGAATGGATAAGGGTCTTCTGGGGGTGTGTGGTGTCTTCCAAGAGAATGTTTCAATTTTTAATTTAAAATGGTCAAATAAAAATAAATGTTAAACCTTTATTTACTTTCAAGCTGCAATAAAATAAAAGAAAGGTTTGTGATCTTCACTAAAAGTCAGTCAAAGGAACAGCAGCACATCAGAAGGAGGCCTGAGGAGAAAGTCAATTTTCTCATTTCTCCCTTCATTCTCCATTCTCCCTCTCTCTCTCTCTCTCTCTCTCTCTCTCTCTCTCTCTCTCTCTCTCTCGAGGACCTCTGAGTAGGGAGTAGGAGTAGGACACGACTGTTTGACAGTGGTAGAGTCGGTTTGTAGGTTTTTCCTCCAGGGACAAGAAATACAGGGGAGGTTGGTGTTACTGCTGGCAGGCTGCAGCAGGATGAATAAGTCCCGCAGCTCGCGGGGCTCAGCATCATTACTGAGAAAATGACTGAGACTTGTAGCTGCGGCGAAGGGCGGTGAAGTCAGCTGCCTCCTTCAGTGACAGGTGATGTGACGGGGCTTGATATCACTGCTGGCACAATGCAGGCGGCGGCATAACACTTTACAATTCATGCCCTCAGTAGGATCAGTAGAATGTGACTGAGCCCCAGAGGTGAAGATGACAACAAGCAAAAGCGGGTTACTGCAATAAAATTAGATTCTGAAAGAGTGACATATATATTCTAACGTTTGAATGCGTATATCGCACTAATACTCAAACCTTTAAATATATCAGATTTTTCTTAAATAAATCGATTGCATCCAGCTGGTTGGTCTAAAAAAAAATCAACCTCAAGTAAGAAGCTAGGCCTCAATTCACAAAGCAATCGAAAACGGTTGATTCTGCAGCTGATATAGTAAACTCATTACAACAGCAGCAGCTGGCTGTATGGATGAAAAAAAAAAAGCTGCAGTAAATTACACGGAAACTGACTTTAATGAACTCAGCCCTGAAAATGTTCAACCTATGGACGGTGATCTCTTGTCAAAACAAAGAGTTAACTTCTATCCGTACATGCCAAGGCCTATCGGAGGTGATCGCAAAAAAGAAATACAAATCAAGAATGTACTTGAGGAAAAGCAGTCGATATAAATGTGTGTAAGCGCTTGCACCGCAGCCCGAATCCTTTTTTCGACTGGCCCTTCTGAAAGTTGGAGCATCATTGTTATCTCTTTCTCCAAGATGTTACTCCATCCCAGCGGCCCATATTGTAACTGAATGCTGCCTTTCAGCGCGTTGTTAAACACGCCTTTTGAGAATATAATTTAAACCTGGGTGAACTCTCGGTGTGAATGCACAGAGCAAGGACTGCCCGGGACCAATTATTAAATGCTTTGAAGAAGAAGAAGAAGCCAAACCTGCAGCCGCTCCTACATATCAAAGCTTAGTCTCAGCGGCATTTTTCAGTTGTCCATTGCACATGCTTTTGAACAGATAGGCTCTTACTCTAATCTATTTAGCTGTCTGCACAGACGGCAAACTGGAGTCTGTCTTTTGTGATTCATGACTATTGTCCAAAGTTTTACCGACATATAGCGAAAGTTTGGAGGTGAAAAAGAGATGTGGTAATTAATCAGTGTTTACAGCTTTGCAGCTTACATTACAAGAGTCCGTCTTTTACTATACTGTAGCAAGCGGTGTCTTTCTCTGCTATGTTGAACACACTGTGTGAAAACACACGACGCCGTTCTGACAGCTGTTCAGTTTTACAAGCTGCTTTGGCGGCGACTCACGCATGAACAATACAAGATGTCCAGTTTGGATGTTACTGTGACTGAGGCTGGAGCTGTGTGCACAGTATGCGTCATGCTATAAACACTATGCTCCACCACACCACCACAGATTACAAGATGCTCAAAGTTGTTCCATATGCAAATTATATTATTATATAATATTGAAAATCAGAAGGATTCTGAGCACCCATTATGGTCAGCTTGTAATTTGCTACTGTTAGTTTTTTGCAACATGGCAGAATATTTTTCCAATTCTGAGGTTGTGGATGAACTATAGCAGTTAGCCAGGGTCTGTAGGTCAATCTACAGACCCTGGATGATGATAACAGGTAACTCTGGGGAATAGCACTAGTGTATCTTAACAAAATATTGGTGAAATGCACAAGTTTCATGGCAGATAATGCATTATTTAGAGGCTGGAATTCGGTGCCCCAGCCACTATATGGATATATGCTGATCTAAATATTATATGGGTGAGTACATGATCATATTTTATGCCAGACATAAGGTCCATGTTGTAAAAAACACTAGTTCACCTTCAACAATGTTGGATGTTTCACTGAGCCATCCATCCACCCCTACAACCCCTCCATACAGATTGTGGCTTTACCATAATGCCGTCTTATATCAGTAGCCTTCTTTGTCATTATGGTGTACAAAATTTTATTTTGACACTTTTGCTAAACAAGTGATTCTGTCATTCTCTCTGACAGTCTCAAAATTCACACATTTCCAAGAAACCTAACAACAAAATGGGTGTTATCTTGCTTTAATGTTTTTAAAAATTGTCTATACACACTTTCATAATACCTGTTGACAGCCCAGCAGCTTGGTCTTAATGACCATTTAAAATCTGAGACGCATATTATTACTTACCGAACTCAGGCGCTAGACGTTTTTATCTGTCCTTGTCAAAACCAGCACTCTCGCTCCTTTTAAGTAATCTCTCTGAAAATCTCTGCGCTTTCAACAGGATTGAGACGCGTACAGTAAAACCGTGACCTTCTGTCCTGCCTTTATCTGTATTATGAAGAGGTGGATATGCTTTCTGCTGCCCAAGTCCCTGCTGGGAACCACCGAGAAATGTCAATAGTAAGTCGAATTGGAGAGTCACTTCAAGATCAAAAGGCTGACTCTGAACTGGTATATAAGCCTGGCCATTTGCCGGTTCTCAGGGATTTGAGCTGTGTGACACAACGAATACAGATAGTCTGTGCTTTTACTCTGCTGCTTGCAATTAAGGCCTTGTTGTTTACTGGGATTTACTTTGCATTTAACGGATTGGAAGTGTCTGTTATTGTTAGCCGAGGCCCCGCATTGTCTTAGTGTGGGTCTTTTAAAGAGAGAAACAGAGAAACAAACAAATAAAAAAATAATCATTATCAGTAATTGAATGTTTACACTTGACGGAGCAGCAATTACAGTAAGCCCCTAATAATGCTCAAACAGAGGTCTGGAAAAAATATTCAGAGTGGTGTAGTGGAGTCGTGCCAGAAGAGATTAGTTAGCCTATAATTAGATTCCACAATAATTACAGGGACCATACTACAAATTATGTTGCTGGTAAGAGTGCCCTGTGTGCTGTTTTAGCCCACCCCACACATTTAATAATATTTAATTTCCTTAAATTTTTTGGAACGTCCCCTTTTGGAACCAATTAACCTGTGTAAATTTGCGCTGCAGGGGCAATTTGTATGTACGACTGTTTCTCCCTTGCTCAAATTAAAAATGCTGTAAGCTTATTTACTAAAAAATACATGCAAATTAATGTTACGATGCACACGAACTCTAACAGATACCCCAGGGCTGGCAAACAGCCCCGATTTTAAGTGTAAATCACTGCAGGTGATTCATCTTTGCAGCTAATCCTTTAAGGCTGCGACCTCCTGCCCTAAAGACTGAAGAGCCCTTTTTAATTTAAGTGAGATTCCAGGATCGAAAACCATCTCGTTCTCTTGCTCGCCTGACTTGCGGGTAACAATACCTCCATTACTGCAATGAAAGCCACCTTGGTGTCACCTTTAAAAGTCACCACAGCAATTTGGAGGAATTATTCTCAAGGGTTTTTTCGTTTGGGTGTTGTGCTTTGCATTGTGTCACAATCTTTCAAAGTGTGTGAGAGAAAACATAAAACTTGTATAGGTTGAAAGGAAAGCAATCTCAGCTTAGGTTCCACTTACTCGCTCTGTTAACTCCATTATTCCAGAGTCGTTGACTATATAATGTTACTTGCTCAGTTGCTTTAAACTTTAGGATTTACCATACACTGGAAAAAAAGTTGCCACCTGGATTTAAGTAAGCAAATAGGTACATGCCTCCTATTAGACAATTACTTCATGGGTGATTATCTTTCAGCTGGCAACAAGTTATTTAACCCCAACTGATGCAATGAGTAGCTTATAATTTCTTAAACAACCAGGTCTAAAGACAAATCCTGTGGTCATGAAAAAGATGTTAGTCTCACTGGCATGCATCAATCGGAGAAAACGTCTAAGGAGATTGTAGAAAATACTAAAATTGGGTTAAGAACTGTCCACCGCATTATTAAAAACTGGAAGGAGAATGGAGGACCATCGCAACAGGGTAAGAAGAGAGGAAGATGAAGTGATGCACCCATCATGCCTACACTGTAAGCAATTTCACTGTAAAATAACAGTAAAATACTGGCAGCAGGGACGCCAGTATTTTACTGTTATTTTACAGTGCATCTACTGTAATTTATTTTAACAGTATATTACCGTTTTCTGGATAACAGTATATGACTGTAGAATAACGATGAGTCTGTGGTTATTTTACAGCGCACCTACCGTAATTCATTGGAACAGTAAATTACCGTATTTTGGATTACAGTATATGACGGTGGGATAACTGTGGGTTATGGTAATTTTACAGTATAAGCCAGTATGTTATAAAGTCTGCTATTTTTGCATTTAATTGTATAAAGCCTCATAAATTAAAAATTAAAAAGTATGCAAAGCTTCTCGAATTCCTAACCCATACCTCATATTCATGGTGACAGCCAGTTAACTTCCAAAATTCCTACAATAAAACACACAGCTTGACTATTCTTGTGCTTCTTAAGTGGATCAGAAACACATTCAGATACAACATGTGTCCACCACTGTTCACCTGTCTGTGTTAACCGCAGAAAAGTAGCAGGTTAAGCTAGTGGAGTTTGTGGAGGACAGTAGCAAAGTGGACAGTGCAACCAGCACTTGCTCTAATGCTGCTGTTAAGAACCAAGAACCAGAACTGGCAGCATAGAGCACCTGTTGCAGCCAGAGACTCAAGACACAGGACTGTCCGTGGAACAGTACGTGTTTATTTCCACACTTCAGAACCAAAACAAGCACGCTAAAACGTCTACTACGTCTTCTCGTTAACATATAGTATATTACAACAACAAAGAAGAAAATTCTTCTTCTTCTGCACCGCTTGTTATATTGACCAAAAAAAATAATATATATAATAAAAGAGAAAAAAAGTGCCAAAATTTGCCAAAAGTTGCAAATTCACAAGTAAAATTACTCGTAAAAAAGTAAACAATATGAACAGTAACACATGGAACATGAAGAAGAAACAGTAAACAGTAATAGCCAACAATGATAGCAGTTCACTGCAGCATTTGGCTGGTATCCTCACCAATGACGAGTGCCTGTAAAGCAAAAACAAACAAAAATGAGCAACACAATGTCTCTGGTATAATATATGAAAATGTGAAGACTAATGGAGAGAGCCCATAGAGATTGGGCTCTGGTTCAACATAGTGGAAGCTAGTCTTGAAGACAGTTTTTCTCCTCTGGTTGGTTTTCAGTGTTTGGGTATTGCATTTTCTGAAAAGATCTTCACATTTCAGGGTATCAATTACATTATCTATGTCAGTTTCTGCAAGACCAAGATTTGCAAGCTTTTGCTTGAGTTTGAAAAGCAGGTCTGACTGACTGATGTCATGCATCTGTTGATAGTCCTCTATAATAGTCTGAATCACAGAGGCTGGAAGGAGAAATTTGGCTTGCAACTTGAGATAAAACATTGCTAAATTTCTGAAGAACTGATTTTCTTCCACAGCCTCTGGGCAGACCTCTGCTTGTTCACAACTTAACTGACCTGCCTCATCAATCTGCATATCAGTACTCTCATCAATATCTTGGGATTTGGAAGGATTCACAATGCAGTCCATCAAACCCTCTTCTGAGGACTTTTTATGTTTCCTTGACATATGTGATGTGAAGGAGGACTGGACTTTAAATCTCTTGTCACAGTTTCTGAAAGGGCATGCCACCTCTTTCCCCTCTCTGATATGCACTTTCAAATGTGAGAAAAAGCTCTGAGTATTCTCACATTTAGTACTGCACAAGCCAACATGACAACTTAAATCTACGACACCATACAGTGTGGACCTAGACTGGCCATGACAGTGGCGATAGCTGTGAGATTTAAATGTTCTAAACTTTTGGAAAGTTCTACGACATCCAGGAAATACACACTTAAAAGAAGCATTGGGTGTGCAACTGTGGGTCCGCATGTGCCTCACATACATTAACATATCAGTGCAAGGCTTAGCACACATGTCACACGATATCATCTTGCTTTAGTTAAATGTCTGTCTTTGACAACAAAAACATATTTTCAGCTTTAGTGTGATAAAGGGAAAACGTCTGGCATTCAGAAAAAAAACAAAATAGTGTTAGTCATTATCTATCGCTGAATGGGGTAACCAACAGTGAAAGCCCTTGCATTTGCAGTAATACTATGAGTATCATTAGGTGCTGGATGTCTGTGACGATGACTTTACCTGGACTTTTTCAAAGTCAGCGCAGTTAGTGGTGTGTTTTACCTCACCAAACAGTGGCTGTCTGTCAAAGAGGGTAGACAGAGTAAAATTACTAAACTATAACTACTATACTACTAAATTATAAATAAACAACAAAAAACGCTATTTGCAGCATGTCAAATCATTTTAACCTAATTATTTCATACTAACTTAATTGACAACAACGGAGTCAGAGCTGAGTGTTTTGACGATGCTTCACGTCTGTACCTGCAGCTACAGACAGAAACTGCAGCTGTGAGCTGAAATAACTTTATACCAAGTCTGAGGCTAACTGAACTCAAGCTAGCTACAGGGCTTATTTTAGCAACGGATGAAATAGACCTAATGCAATCATGCAGACAAAACAATATCGGACACAACCAACTTTAGGAGATCATAACTTTACATTACCTCATCTGTCGATCTCAGCCTCGTATTCTCTGGTTGGAGGCTGATAAAATGTCAATGTCATTTGGAGAAATGATGGCGATGGCGTCTCCAGAGCTTGAGAGAAAATACTGTTTAATGCTGTTAAATTACAGTTTGTTACTGTTAACTGTTAATTTACATGTGAGGGATGAATAATAACGGTATTTTACAATTATTATAAAATACAGTACAATACTGTTGTAATCCACTGTAAATTTACAGTATTACAACAGTTTTATGCTATTGTATTACAGTCATCTACTGTTATTGTTAATTTACCGATTTAACTGTTAATTTACATGTGAGAGATGAATAATTAACAGTATTTTACAATTATTATGAAATACAGTAAGATACTGTTGGAAATCCACCGTTAATATACAGTAATTGTTTACAGTGTAGTGTCTACTCTACAAGCCTGTGGGGGCAGTGATATGATCTGGGGTTGCTGCAGTTGCTCAGGTCTAGGTTCAGCAACATTATGCGTCCAAAGAATGAGGTCAGCTGATTACCTGTGATATACTGAATGACCAGGTTGTTCCATCAATGGATTTTTTTTCTTCCCCTGATGCTCACGGGCATATTCAAGGATGATAATGCCAGGATTTATCGGGCTCAAATTGTGAAAGAGAGGTTCAGGGAGCATGAGACATCATTTTCACACATGGATTAGACACCACAGAGTCCAGACCTCAATACCATTGAGAATCTTTGGGATGTGCTGGAGAAGGCTTTGCTCAGTGGTCAGACTCTCCCATCATCAATGAAAGATCTTGGTGAAAAATGAATTCAAAACTGGATGGACATAAATCTGGTGACAATGCGGAAGCTTATGGAAACAATAGCAAAGGGAATGTGTGCTGTAAGCAAAGCTAAAGGTGATCCAATGAAATATAAGACTGTGATTTTTATTTATTTATTTTTTTTGGCCAGGCAGTGTATTTCTGAGCTATTTCAGGACCCCTCATTAGGGGTGACTTAAAGTTCAACTTGCTAGAATAAATTATATCTCAGCGGTACGAGCTTTAAGAGGAATTCAACGCTCCCGAGTTAGGTACTAGACATGAGTATAAATAGTGGAACAGCGGCTGGTGGGATTAACAAGCCATCACAAACGCCAGCAGAAAGACAGAACAGGGCAGGGACAGAAAAAGAGATTTATTATTTGCACACAGCATTTCACAAAATAAACCAGCCATAATGTGTAGGCTTCAGACACATCGTAACAGTTGTGAGTCTCAGCTGTTACGATGTGCATGTGTAAGTGCTGTCTCTCCCCAGGCTCGGCGGTGCTCCGTAGGTGCACAAAGTGCTGCAGAGCTACTTTCGTGAACCCAATCAGTGATTGATAGGCCTCAAAGCCAAAACACTGCAGCCACTCTGTATAGCGTTAAGATGAATGGCAGTGTTGGATGATAATTCGATCATCAGAGAGAACGTACAAGAGGCTGCTTTCACTTTACGCATCATAATTTAATCTACAGTCAAAATGCTGCGCAGATAGAGTTAAACTAAATCTTGTTATTCCAAAGAGACAAAGGTCCGTCTCATCTGGCTGCCTCTCCTAGGTCAGAAATTATAAGTTGCACACTTCCTCCTTGTGTTTCTTTCTCTCTACCAACAGAAAATCCCATCTGTCATCTTGTTTGATGGCTCGTATCTCACTGGATTAATGGATTCACAGGCTGAGGCTGAGGTAAAATATATCTTGAGGTTTGCTTTGGGTTGTTTCCTCCACAGGTACTTGATGCTGAGCAGATTGTCATAAATCAGTCAGTCGGCGTAGTGTGTACGGATTAAGGCTCAAGAAGACAGTAACCAGAACAGCAAATCATCACTACATTTTTAGCTGTCTAATCATTGTTAAGTTAATCAGAGGAATAGCACATTATTTTCCGATTGTTGTTGTGGCCTGTGTGTGTGTTTGTTGCTCAGGCCCACCAGTCAGTCAAACAGACCTTTATACATCTGTGATGACTGACAGTTGGCTAGGGGCTACATGTCCACTGCCCCAAGGCTGAAGCCCTGAAAAGAGAGCCTGCTTTTCTTTGATTCCATGTTCTTTTATTAAAATGTTTTATATGGTAAATAAGGAAACACAAAACACGTTGTGGCTGTTAACCGATGGATTTCAACAAGACAAATATGCTAGTTGTCATGTTTTTGTACAACAGCAAAGATAATGAACAAAATGTTCACAGTTTCAGGTCTTTATGTCACACGTTTTAGTCACACAGTAGGGTTGTACGTTGCACATTGAGCTTATAGATCCAAGCCTCTGATCTTCTCTAGAGCAGCTGCTGCCAAGCAGAGAAAAAAAAATCACAGCAGCTTCTGACTTTGATCCCTTTAACCAAAAGATGTCCATGCATTGTCAATGGTGAGTGCGCTGTCCTGAGTCAAATGAACTCCAGAGTGGATATTAATTTTTTTTTTCCAGTGACTAATATATCATCTCATATTAAATTGCACCTTTACCACCAGCTGATTGGAAAGAAATCAAACCCTCATCCGTGGAGCGCTTCGCCCGTCCTGCTCTTCAGTATGTCAAAGTGACGCTCATCCTAGACGCTTAATTAAATGGTAGTGAGGAATATACCGCCCAGGCGTGTGGTGGGATGACCCCCCCAGACGTCATCTACTTGTGTAGGAGACCAAGGTCACTCTTCAGCTTTCTATTTAACATGATCCATTCCTTTCTCGCAGATAACATCGGCGTGTGTTGTGTTATCTTTAGGTTTAATCTATTTAATGAAAAAGTGTTGGGACCCGCCCTTCTCCTCCAGTAGAGCTAGCTGTTAGGATAAGCTATGTGTGTTCAAATTCAGCCTCCCGGCCTCACATACCGCATTGCATCTTTCAAATAGGTTTGTCTCTGCAGCACAAACTTAAATGCATTCTTCATTGTACCTGCACCAAAAGCATCTAAATAACACATTATCTGCTGTGAAACTCATTTCACCAATATTTTGTTATGATACACTAGTGCTATTTCCCGTTGAGTCCGGAGTTGTACAAATCAGTAGTTCCCCTTTAAAGCCATGCTAGAAGACCTCCGGGGCTACACTAATCTTAATGTCAGCACACACTTTTATTTAGAAGCACCAGACACAAACTAGCACTGATGGGATTGTCATTTTCATTAATATGTAGCCATCAACAAAAGTAATGGACACGCTCTGACCTGATGCTGGCACGAGAAGTTGTGAAAACATGATGCACCACCCCTTGATTTGAGGTAAGCTAGTTAAGAAACATGACCCCTTCGACCATATCTCTTTGCCATGTACACATATTTTGCTGTTTGAAGCCTGGTGTCTGTCTGTGGTTGTTTTGCATAATCCCTGCCTTAAAGTGGAATATGTCATGGATATGGGCGGTATGGCTTATACTCCTCTCTATAGCTCCTGCTTTCATACATGTAATTTCATATGTTTTGACGTGTGAAATTGTTTTTTCATATGCATTTTGCTTGCTCTCTGTAGGAGTTTCACAATAATACAATAAAATAAAAGAGATGATGTGGCCACAAAATACAGGGAAACAGCCCTATAATACATTAAATATCAACACACAGTTTACCTTACTTTACTGTGCAGCTCTGACGTGCTTGTATTGCAAGTGTTCCTTTTCCTTGAGATGAAACCATATGAAGCCGGGAACAGTATATGTATTATTAAGTTGTACAGGGTTAGAAGGTACAGACACTGCATGAATTATACAATATGTTATGTGAGCTGCAGTCTTCCCCCATCCATGACTAAAGGTTCAACATGATGTGCCTCCTAGCTGGAGACAGCAGATTTGTGTGACATGGACTTCAAAATAACAGTGTGCAATGACAAATACTAGATTCAGAAATCTGGTTTATACTAGAAACACTACTTGGATGTGGTTTATCGCACTTAACGGCCCCTTTCACTCAGAAATATTCTTTATCGTCTTAAGTGATAAGCAGTGTTTTCACATTTTCCTTTAAACTGAAAGGAGTCAATTGCAAACTGGCCCACTGTTCAGGGTTGATAGTGTGAAATGCTGAGATGATGCAAAGGTGCTGCACTGCTGGCTCCTTATCAGCAGTCTCCATCAGGTAGCATTTCACTCTCTCCGGGATTATGACCTCTTAGATGTGCATAAAATGACAACTACTTTATATTTCTTGGGGAGAAGTGAGATTGCGTATATATATATATATATATATATATATATATATATATAGAGAGAGAGAGAGAGAGAGAGAGAGAAGTGGTTCAGATGAAAGCTACTCTAAGTGTTACTAGAGATAACAAAGGCAGCATCTAGAAGACAAACTCTCAGTATCTCAGTATGGAAATGCAATCAGTTGGGTTTTTTTTTTTAAATTGGAGAAAGCTTTCAAAACCAAATGCAGAGTATATCTCCATACATTTCCACAGGAAATGCCTGAAGAAAGCTATACCAACCAGTTATTTAGGACCGTGTGAAAGAAAAAAGAAATGGGGCTCCCAGCCAGATGGCTACCTTTTGGCATATTTTGTGATGACAACCATAAACCCCTTTAAAACTATGCAGGCTTTAACACTGCATTGACAGTTCTCCATAACCCCCTCCGAGGGTCCCCCCCTTCTATCTACTCAATGACACATTTTGGACCGGGGGGATAGCACACGTAAATCTTTCCCCTTTCTTTAGTTTTTAGTTTGAGTGTATGAGGAATGTACTCCAGGGCAAACATGAAAGAACATAATAATAATAATAATAATAATAATAATAATAATAATAATAAAAATTAATCATAAACCTGTAATTAGAGCCCAAAGGCATACTGCAGTTTTTCTTTACCCTTTTTAAAGTTGAGAGGAATCTCACATATTTTATTTATTTATTAGTTGAAGCACCTTGTCATTCATTGGTTTGTATTTATTTTTTAACAGTTGTGGGTCATCACGGCTAGTTAGCCTAACTCAGCCGGGGAAAGAGTGATCTGGCGCTTTCAGATCAGCAACTATGAGCACGATGAGGAGAACTTTCAATTGTTTCTCAAGTTCAGGTGCGTAAAATGAACTATATTTACATCTTTTATGTATATTTTTGCCATTTGATTGGTTCAACAATTGATGCTATGCGGCGCTGGCTGCACTGAGTGAGAACAGACTTTTTGAATTGTTCTGAGTTTCTTGCTTTAGTAATGTCTCGCTATATTAAACACCTGTCTACGATGGAATGTTTTATTGCATATCTGTATGATGTTGATGGTTTTTATAGCAGCGGCGTCATTAACGATCACATTGAGATGTGTTTTGAATGAGGTTGGAGGGCATTGAAGGATTAGGTGGAAAATGCACAGCCCGCCACTGTTTTTAAATGTTTTCTACATTGTAGATTTACACAGAGACCCCAAAACTAGGAAGGAACACATTGGAATTATGTAGTAAACTAAACCGTTTTGAATAAACCAGAATATGTTTTGGATTCTTCAGCATAGTCCAATTTTCCTTTCATGAGCTGTGGAAACTCTTGGCATTCTCTCAACCAGCTTCATGAGGAAGTCAACTGGAATGGTTTTCCAACAATCCTGAAGGAGTTCCTAGAGGTGCTGGGCCTTCACTCTTCGGTTCAACTCATCTCAAACCATCTCAACTGGGTTTAGATCATGCCAGATCATCCTTCTTAGTGAAGTATCCTTCGCATAGCCTGGAGGTGTGTTTGGGGTCATTATCTTGTTTAATATATTCTTTTGTGTTGTGGCAGGTGTTACATCAAATCTTGTATAGTGCATTTGTAGTTGTTGGTTTGAAACCAGTCCTCGCATGAGGGAGGGAGACGAGTGAAACCTATGTTCACCACTGAAAGTGCCTCCCCAGGGTGTCTTTCGCTGTTCAAATTAAAGTGAACCAGGATATCTTTGAGATTTTGGTTGCGTTTGTAAGCGGAGCTCAGTTGGCAGTCCCTCAACACTTTGCACTCCCCCTTCGTCCCCTAGAAGTTTCACATCAGAGAGGTCAAAAGTGTTCTTGCGCTTTCAGCATATGTGACCACCATGGGGACAAAGGTTGGGCCAGGCTGTTCAGTGGCTCTGATGTAATATTTCTTAATCCTCGTGCTACCTTTGGGGTCTCTGGGACCCCAAGTGAATGGACAGACAGATAGAGAGCATGCAAGAGGGTAGCACAAGGGCTATTGTTGTCTCTGACCTCCTTCCTGAGGAAGCCCCTTGAGTTAGGGTTAGGGTTAGCACAGAGTTCCGCTAGTCCAATGTTCATTCCTTGTGGAGATGCATCTGCCACTTGAACTCTGCGGCTGGTAACTCTAATGAATTTATCCTCTGCAGCAAAAGAGACTCTTGGTCGTTCTTTCCCGGGGCGGTCCTCATGAGAGCCGGTTTCATCATAGCCTTTGATGGTTTTCACAATTGCTCTTGAGGATACAATCAAAGGCATTGTCATTTTTCTTTACCACCAAATTATGGATTAGAACAGCAGTCGAATAGGGCCTAGGTAGAAAACACTGTACCAGCCCCACCTCTGCACAACACTGCTGATGGTGTCAAACACATTGTGAAGACCAGAAACTCCACCTTAAAAGCTGTCTTCTAAGAGACAAAGCAACCTGGGGGGCATGAAAGCAAATGACGCACACTTTAAAGAATCTAAAACATCAAACAACATCAGGTTAACTTCTTTTCTTTTTATTTTTTGATCTGTTTATCTGCCTTTCTGTTTATGTGCCACTCTTTAGAGCAAAATGCTGACGAGCTCACAGTAAAACTATGAAAATACTAGTGTTCACCAATGTCTCTGGTGAAGTTGGACACAAATGCAGGACACAAAGGGAGCCAGAACCAGGAAGTAAAAGCTCAAAATCCAGAACCCAATGTGCTGCAGGGAAGGGAGGGTATCCAAAAAACAAACAAACAAAAAACACAACTCCAAAAACAGCTAAGACCAAAACCAAGACAACAACACAAGGAAGCATGAGAAACAGAACAGGAAGAAATGGAGAAACGTCACAGACAACGAGCCAAAGGAAAAGAGAAAGGCAGGGTTATATATACACACAAGGGCTGACGGACTAATAAGAGACAGGTGAGAGTAATGAGGGGAGGAGCACGTAGACAAAAGACACAATGCAAAACAGGTGAGTGGAATCAGATTGACGTAAAACTAAAATCCAACAAGCAAATTGACCTCAAAATAAAGCAGGAAACACCAAAAAAAAACAAAAAAACAAGGTTACACAAAACATTCAAAACACAGAACCATGACACTATCTTCATAACAGCTTAGCTTCTCAGCATGCTTATAGTTCCTAAGCATCACTGAACACTAAAGTATCTGCGTCATACTGAAAACTGACAACAATACTGGCCACAATTACATGTTGCACAGGCTTTGCTTGTCTTTATTCAAAGGCGTAGTGCAGGAATGCAAATCTAAATGAACATCTGCTACATCGAATCACTTGCCAAACAACTTCGAGGTGAATCGCTTTGTATTTCACAGTCTTCACTGTTTACTGATGCAGCATTCCTCAGCTGGCTTACCGGTTGCAACGTGTTTTCCATTAACCGGCAATGATTGCCCTCCGAAGGGAAGGACACAGAGCAGTCTATAGCAACTAGGCATGAAGGACTAAAAGAGTTAGTTATGCATCTTAGCGTCTATGAATTCACCGCAGGTTTTGATGCTTGAAACGTCATTCAGAGGAATGATTTCAGTCTACAATAGAAAGCGGTGAACGCTGAGGACAAACACAGATCACATATAGAGCAGCTTTTCCTGGTTGGAGAGTGCTGAAATATGAGATGGGACTGAGGGGACTGTAAAATGTCGTTATACGTCATTTGCATGCATCAACAGTGTTTCGGTAATTACTCTCACCGCCGGAAGGTCTGCACTGTGGCGTTAATTTCCACTCCTGAGTGAGTGTTGGTCACTGTGAGGACATGACAATCTATGCGGCCCATTCATGGAAAACCATTATTCAACATGACACTTGAAATTGTCACGTATCACCAGCGTGTTATTGATGTCACTGAATGTGCAGTAGCCGTGTTGGGGTGTAGCTGTGAACCTGGAAGCTGTCCCAGTCTCATTCTCCTTGCAGGACTGGGCCCCGGGCATGTAGGGTGAAGAACCGCCTCATTTCCACTTCATATCCCAACGTAACATCTGAATCATTGGGAAAGAAGGGAACAAATGACTCTACACAGCTCCACAGATTTCCATACCTTTGTATAATGTAGCTTCACTGTGGTTTTACACTTGACAGCAGGTGGGGAGAGGAGACAACTGATACGCAAAGGGCAAAGTCACCCACATTTTTCCAATTTTTCTCAAGCAATCAGTATAATGAATCAGAAGCTGCACATATTGTGCATATATGTTCACCCACTGAGTGTCCACTCCTCCACATCCTTGCTTTGTACATTGCTGTACATATCTCCAGGGGGGACAAAATGTTCCAGGATTGCTTCATCTTATGTCACAGCATATCAATATATTAATGACTAAACCTTTAAGGTATTCTTATGTGCTGTATGGACATAAAGAGAAAGCAGTGGTGCTCCTCTTTCTGGTATTTCCTCCTCAGGAAATCCTCCTCCAGGTGACCCAGCTGAGGCTTTTATCCAACCCCCAGCTTGTGTCCAGGTGGCTAACTGCTCATCTGGCGCCGCCTCTCTTAACGCATCAGTTGGCTTTTCTTTTCCTCTCCCCCCACAATATTGAAGATCGCTCAAGGCTGCAGAGATGGAGTGGACTGTAAAGCCCCTGCATCTGACCTCACACGGCATGCATCCACAACTCCAGCTGCTGCGGCAGCAGAAGCTCGCACTGTGTGAATTTCCTCTCAAAGGCCTCCCCCAGTTGCTCTGCCTCAGGAACTTTCTGTTCCAGCAGCTCAACCTGTTTCGATCCATCAGCATGCCCGGTGTTAGGATGGTGACTTGTGTAACAGCCAAAGTTTGGTTTGTGCCTCTAGAGGGTCTTTATTCCGTTTTGAGTGCCAGCAACAGCAACCTGATGCTGATCGTATATTTGCATCATGTCCAGTGTTCAGAGCACAGAGCTTTTTACCAGCTGTCCATGACAAATAATGGCAATGCTTTACACTAGATTGGGTCTTTAGAATATGTTCCAAGCAATTCTCAGAGTCTGAAAGCTTCATATATGCGGATACACAATATAATAAAAACCTGTTTAGGATGTTGCGTCAAACTGGGAGACACCAATAATATTCACCTGCCAACACTCATGCCCCTTATTCCTTCCTTTCTTTTAATAAGCCAATATTTACACCGGGCACAAGACAGATCTGCAGCCCTGCTGTTTGCCATTGAATTCAGTCCACATCTGTCCGTGATCTTCTGCTCGCCTTTTGTGTTAGACTGCCTGCTCCTTTTCCCATTGGGTTTGTTTGCTAACTCTGACTGCTCTCCTGTTGGAAAGGTCTACTGTTTAACTTACGACTGCTAGTGCTCCACCATTAAGGCTTTCGTTTTCCAGATTGGTCTAAAAAGGAAAAGAACGTCTTATATTTTTAACATATTGTGACTGTACTAAATTTGTAAAGCACATTTGGAGGAATTTGGAGAAGCTGCCATCATGTTACAGGTCGCATGACCTCAAACCTTTTTTTATTTGGCAGTAAGCTGCTGTAGTCAGCACCTCACCAACAGTGATGTGTGTCGTTGCACCCCTCTTCCTCTTAAAAACTACACTCCAAAAAGCCCCTCTTCCTGACTGATCGCTGTGTTGTTTTGGATTTCGTATTTGAAAGGGATCAGTGGTTTTTGTCTTTTCTCGCTTCCCCACCTCTTATCCTGTCAGAAAACAGTTGACTGTGTTTTCCCAGTCCGCCTTTAATCTCCCAGTGATGAGGTGGAAAACGTGGAGAGCGTATTTTTCTCTGTTACCGTCTAAGACTCTGGAGGCAATCTGTCAAGTGAATCCTCTCCTTCCTGTGTGTGTGTATGCGTGCACACATTTGTTCATCATGTACATGCCCCTACTCACTACGCCTGTCACCATTCAATTGTGTGAGGCCACCCATGGTGAGCTCCATTTCTTTTCACGGCTCTGTGGGTTTGTCTGCCTTTGAGGGTGCTTTGCTCCCTGCAACATCAGTGGGGTACCAGTGATAAGAATTACTACACATGAGGTTACATCTACTATTAACTGTGGCTGACAGACCAGAGGTGACACTGGGGAACAGCATTGCACAACTCTACTGAGACAGAGGCATGATGTGGAGGCATTAATAAAATCCCAGCAAAAGTTGGTAATGATGATGTGCACCATCTATTACGGTACTGAACCGTGAAAGTGAGCAAGGAGCTGCTACTGAATGTGATCTTGTTGATTCAACAAATGATTAATCCTGAGGTCTGTAGTGACATGTCTCTTAGCACTGCAGTGAAGCATGCATACTCATCCTCACATCCTTAAAGGGGAACTACCGTTTTTTACAACCCGGACCTTATTTCTGGCATAAAATACAATCGTTTACTCGCCCATATAACTTTGGTCTCGTTTGGAGTCGTTCAGACGATATTTAGATCCGCGCATCTCTATTTTAATCCAATACCCTGGAGCCGTATAGCCTCCACATTACCTTCTTGTTGATGTTTTACCATTTACCATGCTCTCATTCATGGCGCCGTAGTTGATGTTAGACAGCTCTGCTTGACGTCTCCGTGAACAGTTTTACTGGTGTACTTTTTGTTGATGGATGTCGGTCTACACAGTCTAAAAATCGAAATCATCAACTCCAATGCCTAGTTGATAGCTGATAGATCAACTAGTCGACTAGTTGACTTCACAGCTATACGCTTTGAGCAGGAAGTCAGCTAGTTGTCGATCACGTGACAATAACAACACGTACGCCTCCTAGAAGACAGCTGAGGAGCCCAGTGGGTCATTGCAGCAAACTAGCAGCAAGTGTGTGGAAGTACTTTACTTAAGATGAAGCTCATTCTACCATGACTCACAGAATATGTAAGTCAGTGCTGAAATACATTAAAAGTACTGCTGCAATGCAAACTCATCTGAAAATGCATCCACAGAGGAACAGTCCACATCCTCTCAACGGCAGAAGGAAGGAAGATGGAGGCTGCAAATCAACAATTTGATGGTGAATTTCGTTGTAAGTTATTAGACCTTTAGCTGCTATACATGGAAAAGTGAAGTACTATTAAATGTTATTGATGGTGCAGATTTACACAGGTTATACATATCTGCAGCGCACAGTATTGATAAGTTCATGTGTTTATGTTCAGTTCTGTTGTGTTGTATTAGTTGACGTTGTTGCTGCTGTTACAGTAGGCTGTGTTCAAGCTTCAATTATATACCTTGCAGAAAAGCCCCCGTAGCTTCTATTTACGTCAGATCTAGATTATAGATTGCATTACTTTCTGCTCTGTTTTTATGAGCGACGTCATCGACTTGTCGACGTCCACTCGACTTTCATCAGTTGGATGAAAGTTCTTCAACCCCTACATGAATTTCTGTCTTCATCTCTCTCAAATCTCTCTCTGCACTTTCAAGAGAACTACCCCTAAACTACTTTTAGGGGAACAATTACAAAGTTACTCTGTCGGGCTAAAAATCATGCTGACATCCTTCTGCTTAGCTGGCTAGCTTTCCACCTACATCCATTAAGGCAACAGACATGATTCAGACTGACGTGCCCTTACAGGTGGATTAACAGAAATAACAACAACAACTGAAGAACAGTGGTTTAGCAGCTCTTTAGGAAGAAGTGCGCTGTATGCAATAGAAAATAAAACTGAACAGGAAGTTAATTAAACATATGCAAATTCTTCGCGTTCTCTTTAGGCTCTGTGTACGGCAAAGCAGTGATTAACATAATGCATCATCTGGCGGTGAATAGACTTTGAAGAACAGCATCACTCAGGTGGGAAATGCAAATGTCTTTAATCCCCACACTAATCATCCACGTATTATTATTGGTGTATTTTTACATCTGCACATGAACGCTGCACTGTTGATTATTAAATGTCAGTAGAGCAGTCCATCAAACAGCTCCCTCAGTCAAGCTATTATCTTGTGCGAGTGTGCTGCCTGGCATCCTGCCAGTGTGGCTCTGTTCTAGTTATTTACGTAGTAATGCCTTATTACCGAGTAGCGGGTGCATATTTGTGTGATTGATTGCATCATTTTTTGCACCCCTTTCCGGCTCTAACATGATGTGTATATATATCATAAACGGCCTCCTGGTTTTTTTGATTTCACCACGAGGGCCGTCAATCCCTGTGAATTGCGGCATAACATTGTAACATGGTATATGAACTCCTGAAATGCATTTACATTGTCTTGTTTCCTTTCACATCAATCAGCGCTGCCCCCGCTCGTGTTCACTCATGTCTTCATCTCTCTGTTAAATGTCTGTTAAGTGATGCAGAGTTTTACGCCTGTGCTTGCGCGTATCAGTGTGTCCGCGGCTTCACGTTCGATTTGTATTGATCCGAAACTCAGTGAAATTAATCAACTGGCTAAACCACATGAGCATGTGCTCCTGACAGCTAAAGCTACAGCTGGTTTATGCACAGCGCCTCACAGCCGGACTGTTTGATTCTGTGTTATGTTTGCACAGGGAATCGTGTCTGTATTCAGGGTCACTGAGGTCACAGCTCGTGTGCATGTTACGAACATCTACAAAAAGGCTGTGACCTTCGACCATGACCCAAAAAACTCATCTCCATATCAATTGCATAAAATGTTTGCCTTGAACTACATTTCACATTTTTTAGAAAAAATAAAAACATTTTTCAGGCTCATCACCTAAGGCTTTAAACACACTTTGAATATTATTGTTTCTGTGTGTGCCCTCCAATAACAAGTTCTTTTAAGGTTTACTTCTATTCATTTACTGTTCATACAACCCGTTTTTGTGTATTATTTGCATACTGTAGCTGCAGTACTATGCAAGGTGTGTGTGTGTGTATTAAATATGTTGTCAGTATATAAATCTCTTCACGCAGTCACAGTATAAATCCCGCCTTCATTTTCTGCACAAAAAGCATGTGACCATGATAGTTATTAATAATATTTTAGGGTGGAGCTTCATTGTGTGTTGCAGGTAAGGGTTATTGTTAGACTAGTAGTACTGTACTCTTAATTAGGGTTAGAGTACCTAAATCTTCAAGAGATGAAGATGTAATTTCATCGTTAGTGATGGGAATATGTGCGCTGGTACTAGGGCCTGAGCAGCCATGCACAACAACTTTTGTGCAAGTTGACCCCACAGTTCAAAAATGCCATGTCCTGTCGGTGATATTTAACTTATTGTGCTCGGAGGACAACAGCGCATTACTGTGTTTTCTATTCATGCGCGTACTCAGTCCGGTGCAGGCCCTTTAGCTTTAGGTGCTCCTTTTTTTGTGTGGGTCGGAGAGCAGAAAGCTACTGATGTCATGGAATGGCACGGAAAAGTAAAGGTTAATTGTCCCTGAGATCTTATTTCACACCCACACTTGGGCTTAGAGAAACACTGCAACCTTCGTCTTCCTCTGGGTTTGTGGCTCCCACAGGCAACATCTTGTCTGTGTTGACCTATTAAAAAATATCACGTAAAAGAGCTGGAGGCCTCGGAGCACCTTCTGTGCGTTGCTCGCGTCCACTGCTGATCCACTTCTTTTATTTAGCTGGATTTGTGTCAGAGCCTGGAGTTCAAGTAGCTTGTGGAGACCTGTACCATTCAGCAGCCACGTGATCTGGACGATGTAAAGCATGATTTTCCAAGCTGCATGTCAGAAAGCTATGGAAATGCCTCCTGTACCTTTACCAGTAATTACCTGTGACTTCCCAGTAGTCAGTCACGTCCATTTCACGCCATCATCAGTCAGCTGTGTGGAAGTGAGAAAGGAGCAAGGCACTCATCTTTCTAGTTCTCCTTTTAACCTCTCCTTTAGGTCTATTCCATTAGACCTGTCTAGGGTGCCTACGGCCAATTTAGAATCACCAGTTAATCTATCAAGCATGACTCTGGACGGAGGGAGGAAGCCGGAGTACCCGGAGAGAACCCACACAGACACAGGAAAACATGCAAACTCCACACAGAAAGGCCCCAGTCAGCCAATGACTTCATAACACTTTAGTGACACTTTAGTTAGGATTAGGGTTAAGGACAGGAGTAGGGGGTCCTATGTTGAAACTACACTCACTGAAAGCAACCTGGTGAGGCCTGGTGTGTTACTCCTGCTGAAAGCTGAAATCAGAACATAATCCCTAAAGGCTGAATGAAAGCTGCTTCAAACTTTGCATTAAAATTTGCATTAAAAAGGCCATGCTTTCTTAGAAACTGAGTGGTTATTGCATGTTAATGAAACTGTCCCAGTATCATCCGGGCTTATTATCTCATTTCAAAAACTTTCTAATGCAGTTTGAATTTCGGGTCTTACTTTACGAATGCCAAAGCAAACAATGCTGAGTCTTAGCTTTTGTCAACAAGAACGCGTTCCTATTCCTCGTGTCTATTCGATAATCGGAGTGATTTCACGCATGACTAAACAGATGCGTCACATATTGCAGATCAAGCAAACATCATTATCATCCCTGGGAGTCATTAGTTTGGTGTCAGTGTGTTGGCTCTCACACCTTCCAAATACTCATGTCTGATTGATTAAACTAGCGTAGCTAAATGAAGGCAAATGAATCAGGCGGTGGAGGAGCACTTTACTGTGATTTCTTTGAGGGTTACAAACTGAGAGCATTTTATTTGCTGAAACAACATGTCTCTTGTTTGTTCTCTGGTTAGCACGCTCTCTTGTCACTTAACGCCAAAAATGCCTGATAAGGATTTAAAAAAAGGAAAAAACAATATGGTATTCATCAACTCCTGCCAATCATGAAGGATTTTTCCGGTTCATCATTAGTCTACACTTTATCATTGGTTTGAACAGCAAGTGGAAAAAATGCACACGTGCACTTGCAGCACTCAGGCAGATATATCTTTACTGTATTCTATGGCAGGGCCACTATTAGTCCAGGTGCTCTTAAAAAACATCATCAATATTGTGTTTTCTTAGTAGTTTAGTTGAGCCAAAGTCTACAGTCTGTGTCAGTCGACCTTTGTCTCGTTTTTAATGTGTGATTTTGGACGTAATATTTCTTAATTCTGAACTAGTCTCCCTTCACCTTATCCTCTACATCTGCTTTCTTAATTTGTGTGAAGATGACGTTTTACTGAAACCTTACAGCTTGCACTTTTCTTCTGTTAAATGTAAGAAATCACCTTGAGATGTTTGATAAGCAGTAAGCTGCAATTAAAGGGCAACCAGACTTTGCTGTTTGAAAAGAAGTCAGGTGAAGGACTCGTGGATGAGAGTACGCTATTAAAGGACCCAGGTTCGAATCCATGGGCCGACTGGGCCTTTGTGTGTGGAGTTTGCATGTTCTCCCTGTGTCTGCGTGGGTTCTCTCCAGGTACTCCGGCTTCCTCCCACCGCCCAAAGACATGCTTGTTAGGTTGATTGGTTATTTCAAATTTCCCCGTGTGTGTGCGTGTGAGTGTGAATGGTTGTCTCTCTGTGTTAGCCCAGCGATAGACTGGAGACCTGTCCAGGGTGTACCCTGTCTCTTGTCCGATGACAGCTGGGATGGCTCCAGCCCTTCACAGGACAATAGAAGATGATTGAAAGGATGAATGAATGATCGCAAAGAAGCTGCTATAGACAGCATAACTGTCACTTAGTCACTGTCGTGTGAAACTCAGATGTGCATTCATGCATTCATTCATACATCTTCTGTATGGGGGCGGGAGCCTATCCCAGCTGTCAACAGGCGAGAGGCTGGGTACACCCTGGACAGGTCGCCAGTCTATCGCTGGGCTAACACAGACAGACAGACAGACAGAAAAGCCCCATCTTAGACTTAGATGAACTTTATTGATCTACAAGCTGTCCCTCTATTGTCTGGTGTAGTGGATGACATGGATTGTCCATGAAGGAGAGCACTTTGTCCAGTGTCCTCCTGTCCCTCACTGAGACAAACGTCTCCATCTCACTGCCAATAACCAGCCTTTCGGATCCATTTGTCGATCCTACTTTCATCCTTTGTGCTGGTGCTGCTCCCCCAACAAACCACAGCAAAGTACAAACCGGTAGAAAATCTCCAGCTTCATCAGTGAAGCATCAGTTCTAACAGTGCACGCCACTGTGCCACCAAAGAGACAGATGTGAAAAATGAAAATTAGTGCAACGAGAATTTGCATATTTGGCCCAGCTCCAGTTGCCAGTTGCTATTACATGCATGCTTTGAAATGAGTTTGGCTGGTTACTTAGTTACCAAGTTGTGTTCTCAAGCAGCTAGTTTATTAAATTAGCAAGATAAAATTAAAAGCTTTTCTTCACCCAACCCCACACTGCTTATTATGCTGTTAATGTTGGAGCCTGTGACCTGCAGATCGCCACAGACAGATAAACTCTGCAAAATGAAACCTCACAAAAAACAAAAATAAACCACAAAAGAATAAGAATCCAACATAAATGGCACCCCCATTTTGCCTCAGCTAGTCTTGACGCCACACCGACACTTTCGCCAGTGCATTTATATGCAAATAACAACCATTCCAGTATGGTGTTTAAATCTCTGGCACACATAAACAACCAATTCTGTTGTCAATGATCCTGACGTGTGCCAGATATGATAAAAAATAAAAGCAATGATAGCTGGTATTTGTCAGTATGTAAACAGTTTTTAGTATATGCACTGTCAGGGCCATGTAGCCTTTCAGTGCAGCAGAGAATATCTAAAAAAGAAGACATCTATGTTATTTTGAATCGACAAAAACCAAGATTCAACCACCAGGCTGCATTTATGGTCAAGTCTGAATCTAAAAACAAGGCAGAGCTGAGGGGAAATCAGTGTACACTTGCCAAGTTAGGTTGTGGAGAGCATGAATCTTGGTGCCAAATCTCATTAAAAAGTAAACACCTGGAATCACTAAAATCTCAGGGTATATCATCAGAGAACCACGAATGCCAGTACAAAAATTCACTTAAAACCAAAACTGCTAACATATGAGCATCTTTAGAGGCAAAGCCAGAGGATCACCAGCGTCATTAGGGTTCATCCTCTGGGGATCTGCTGTATTTTTGTATGAGTTTTTTTGACAACGATGCCAATAGCTGTGTGTTGAGTGATATAATCAAAACCGGAAAATGTCAGTTTGCTAGTGGTTTTAGAGGATCGGCTGAATCACGTACGGTTCATCATCTGTGGACCGTGATTCAGTGACTCATGCCATGATTAAAATCTACTGCACAACTAATTTCTGTGTCTATAAAAGATGGACATATAATCTAGACGACACAGCCTTTGCATTGTGTACGATGGAAGTTCAAATGATAAAATGAGTTCATTTTTTTCACACTGAATGATGACAGTGGTTTATTATCAGCGAGGAACTGATGTTTATACCCTTCAACAGGCAGGACTCCCCAGGGGTGAAACTAATTCACATACTTGTCACATTCTAATGCAGTGGGAAATTGAGGTTGTACATATCGACCACCTACTCAGCACGTCTTCTCTCTCGCGTCTACCTGAGAAATGAACACATTAGGTGCTGAGAAGGAAAATGAACAATTTACTAATTCCCGTCTCCAGCACTTGAATCCTTTCACAATATGGAGCAGATGCTGACCTTTGCTTGTATACTAATTTCCCTGAATTATGTATCTATATACTATAAATCAGGTTGCTTCAACATATGTAATACTTCAATTCTTTATCTACTGTTCATGCTAGTAAATACAGGAAGGTTAGTTAACAGTTTTTCTCTTCTCTGCCTTAATTCAAAGGAGCAAGGAGCAAAGACCAGAGGTCTTGTGGACGCTCGTTTTTTTGAGTTTAGATAACAAATGGAGTAATTGAAGATCAGCGTAGGTCAGAGGGGGGTGGCAATCTGCTCCCAGCTGCATTAGGACTATATATCTGCTGACTGCAGTCTGAGACAGGGAAAAGGAAAATAAAGAGGTGCCCCCAAGAGTGTGATAGAAAAGGAGAGAGAGTAATTTACAATCCTCTGCTTCTTATTTGCTTTTCCTCAAGCTCTAATATTCACCTGTAATCGTCAAACGTAGCTAATGTCTAGTCTGCGGCGCCTGCGATGACGGCTCTGCAGCCCACCTGAAATAATAATAATGTAACTGTCAACATGAGCAACAAATACAATAATCAAGTCAAGATACAGGCCTTCAGTGAAACATCACTTAGAAAGAAAGAAATACATTAGTTAAAAAGGAATATTTTTTGAAATTGAAGTGGTTGTGCCTGCTGTGGAGAGATAAATGTGGTGGAAATATGACAGCAGGAGGACAACATGCATTCTGGCATTGTTCATTATTGTTTTGCGAACCACTATGATTCTGTCCCACCCGGCAACTTGTCACGCCGTTATTTTCCTACAGAACAGGTCATCAAACACCCTCTCAGTCCGAATGGTAATCTTCCCTAACTCAGTTTTCTTCTGATTGGATTATCATTCAGACTATGCACTGTTTTGTCACTTTTGTCACAAAATGTATTATTTCTTTCCCACAATATTGACATTTCTGGCATCTAAAGCTGTATTTCTCTGTAAAGCGAACTTGAAGCGAGCAAGTGTTTCTCCTTCATGATTCCTTTGATCAGCTAGTGATATGTACATATGTCAGATTTCATGAGAAAGGGCCCAGGACCTTCATTCATATGACGTCATTGCAGTTTGAGGTTAGAAAAAAAAAAAAAAAAAAAAAGACATAAAATAAAGTTTAAAACCACATCTTGTATTCTTCCTCAGAGGATGGAGTGTGCTCAGGTGATACTTTGGTTGTTGGTTCATCTGCGAATTGTATTCCATAGAGAAATATTAACGCCAAAGTTTGGTAAAATGACTTGCATGTGTATTTTGTTGGGTTAACCCCATGGATCGGAGGACTGGAGCAGCAAATACAGTGTGTGCGCGTCGGTGCATGTGTGGGTTGAGATGCGTTTATAAAACACTAATCAGGAGAAAATTCCTGAGCGAGCAACTCCCGAAGAGACACTGATGCCGTGGAGGCTTTACTATTCACTGTCAGCATTACCACACGGTGTAAATAACATACTAATGGCAGTGAAGGAAGTGGGTGCTTTGTCTGAGGACAACAAGGCATCGCTGTTATTCTTAGAGACAGGTACAATGAGAACAAAAGATAGAGAATCTAAAGAGAAGGATTTTCCTCTGAGACAAAATAGATGATTTAAAGTTTTTGACTGTGCTGACTTATCTCAGCAGAGTGATTCATGATTTGTTGTTTAAAAGTTGGGAAATTCCCAACATTTCTGGTAAGAGCAGCTGTGGTCAGCTTCAATTAACGTCAGTTACAATGTGCCCCAGAGTGAAAAGTTGTTTTTTAGATGAGGAAAAAATTTGAGGAATTTTGAAACGCCTTAATATGTTAGCTTTCTTCTTAATGTCTCAAAATTTTTGACAATATATCACAGCTAAAGATCTGCAGCCACACGGTTGCAGCAGCTGGAGCAGCCAGTGACAGGGGTCCGATGGTGCGGGACGCTCTAGTGTACATACATGCTCACAGGCTGACCATGGGCTTGGTGTGCCTCGGCCACAATGAACAAACATCTAAATATCGACGTGAGATGGAAGTCTGATGCTGATAAGAGAGAGGAAATATTAATTGTCCCCCGTCGCACTTTTTACTGACAATAGACTAGAGAAGTCAAAACAGGCAGAATGACTTGAGGTGCAACGTCGTCCAGAATGCCACTAATAATATCAGAGTTTAATAATCAGCTGTTGAACAGCTCAGTCCAGAAATGTGCCAGCTTGGCGCTGATGCGGAGCAGGTGGCACGCAAACGTCAAATCTAGCTCACAGTAAAATCCAGGAACTGAATACACTCACTGATGGAGCCAACAGCTGTTCAAAGCAAGATTACCGGTAATAACTCAGACTCAGGTTTCAAGCACAAGGTTTGAATATGTGTGACGTAAGTTGTCGTGGAAACGCAAATCTCCGGACTAACCTGGTCTCGGTCTGATTAGTTCCAATCAGTCTACTTCATAAAGTCCCTCCCTCTGAAGGTACGTGGTCTGTGTAGTATTCTAGTCACTGTGTGTTATCCGTTCACAGAATTAGAAATATAATAGACGATCTTGACCCCTTAACCTTTTAGAGGGAAACATTTCGCTGTTTGTTATCATTTTAAATATCACTCAGAATTAACAAAACAGACTGTCGGAAATTTCTCTATCAGAAAAACAAGAGGGTCACACACCCCTGTTTTCACTATGCGGAGGCTGTGGATGTTACTTTCACGAACCAAATAATGGAACTGATGAAAAACAGGAATTATTTTAGTTCCCTGCCATAAAACAAATCAACTGACTGGTTTCTGCTGAGGTGTTTCAAGGATATTTAAATGTCATGTTGATTGGCTTAAGGATCTTTTTTGATTTAGCACTTGTTTGTAACATTTTTATCGGTCACTGAATTCTGGGTGCAGAAAAATAAACTACTGTCGTTTTAATAACGTATTCAGATAATAATTGCACATCCTAACAGTGAACAGCTGTGGCCAGATTTCATCTTTCACATGGGCTGAGTCTGTGAACAAAAGGGCACAATGAAAGGAGTTGGTTGCCTTGCTGAGAAGTTGCAGCTCTTCATCTAACAGCTCACTGTGGTGGCTCCTTCTTGTCCAGTCACTCCCTGCAACATTTCAAACTGATCTGTTGTCAGAACATGTCAGAAATTACAGAAAAAAACGTGGCATTTCCTGTGACTGTGACGTCATAATAAAGTTGATAAGTGTCTTTAATGCTGCAGGTCCAAATGTCTGATATACCATATGCACTCATTTGACATTTGCTGGAAAATGCTTTGAACGTGTATTTGACCTCATTATCCTGCTGCAGGGAAGATTCAAATGGAGGACACACAGGATAGAGTGGAGCAGTCGACACATGCTCACACATGGGCTGGTGTGGGGAAAAAGCAGGAAGTAAAACAAGACAAGAGAAACACCATGGAAGAACTTGGAAACAGAAAACACAAGGTCAAGGTCAAACAGGGTCACAGAAAATACTCAAAAGGCCATACGATGACAAATACCTTGAGAGCATTTCTTCAACTTTGGCACTCAGAGGAGTAACTTGATTACAGTTTGGTGGCCAGAAGTCACTTTGATTTCACCAAGCAACATATTGTGGTTTTGGCATGTAATTTCATGCTGTGTGAAGGACCACTTACTTTTAATTATGTAAAATGAGACTAGAAAAAAGTGAAGTGAAGTGGTTCAGCTCTGAGTTGGCTTTATGTAACGCTTCATTTTTAAGGGCTTGTCATTCTAAGTCTTGTTTTTCCAAACCTCCTTTGCAAAACGCCTCTCTGATGGAGAGAGGTGTGAAAGAACCACATCGAAAACGGTTGCTTCCTCCCATTAATCAAAAGCAGTATAAAGTGATGGAGTGTAATATGATGTGTTAAGCTGTCCCTTTGTTAATGCTGGCTTGTCCTTCAAATGCAGTGTCCGTGTTGTCGATGAATTCCAGGTTTTGTTTATAGTTTTATGTTAAATTGTAGACACCTGCAGCTCAAAGAGCAGAGTTTGTTGACTTTTTAGACTCTTTCTCAAACTTTTTCGTCCTGTCGTTGGTCTGTGTCGAGCCTCTGAATGGGAACTCTTCCGCAAATTAGGTTTGGCAGGTGGAGCTCGATGGGAGTTTCCATTTGACTTCCCTGATTTCCATACTCTTGGTAGGTTTCCAGCATTCTCACTTTTGCGCTGTCTGAATTTTAATGCCTCCGCAGGGCTAACCCCTCTCTTTGTCGGCTCGTACCGCTAATGGGGTGCTACTTCTGGGACGAGCTTTGGACCACGCTATTGTTCAGGATCCGTCATCCGTCAGGGCGGGTGAGAGGCTGTGGTGACGGTGAGGCGGATGTGTTCCTCAGTGACTTGTTGGTAAAACAAGTGCAGCTTCTTGTGGCAGGTGCACTGGGTAAAAGCAGTGCTGCTGCTTTTATTGACAGAGTGTCAGGTTGCCTTTAGTCTAGAGAAAGGAGGGGAGCTGGGAAGAGAAGAAACCATTGTCAGGAACAAAGCATCATCTCCCTAATAATGAAAGGGAATGGTAGAGAAGCAGATCAAATCAGGATGATGAATGCGCTGAAAAGAGGCCGCTCAGCGTCTCTGCGGTGCTCCTCAAACACACTCCCTTTACCTTTTGCCGTTACACTCCACTCAGACTGTAAGCAGATGACAGGTACAGTAAATATATGGTTTATTTTCTGTCTCGCTGACAGTAGGAGGTCATATTGGATGACAGAATATTCATCTCGTAGCAATATGTTTCCTGCACTATAAATAGGTAAAATAATTTGCATTTTATTCAGACAGTTTGCAGCATCCCCGTCCGTCCATCTGTCTATACGTCAACCTCCTTCTTCCCTGCTTGTCTCGCCTTCCATCTGTCTCTGGGTCTGTCCGTGCCCGAGAGCTCGCGCACGTGTGTTATCTTATTCCCGCGAAACGCTAAGAGGCGCTTACAGATTAAGAAAATTGTATTGGAAGAAAACTCCATAATAGACTTTATATTGCATGCTGCCAGCGGGGTGACACCCCTATTATACAGACAAGTGGAGCAAGTCGCAGGGCTGTGTCAGCACAACAAACCTGCTCGGAAGTATAGTACCAGTGGAAAACCGGAATAGAGGTGCCATGTGCAGAGATGTGGAATGCAAATGTGTTTTCTCAGGTGCAAAGGTAGTCCAGAAGGCATACAAGATTTTTTTTTCTTCCGGCGAAAGTGAAATACATTACTGCTGTTATCCTACTAGCATCTTTATGTGTGTGTGTGTCTGTGTGTGGGTGGGGGGCACTGAATGCAAACAGTAAATTCAATGAAAAAAATGATCCTTTTTTTAACTCAGTAACAGCTTTTATTACTTTGCTGCAGACGTAATTGCATCAGTAATGGCTTAAATTATATGCCTTGACTGGATAAGCTCCAGTCCCTCATGACCTTGGACGCGATAAGCTCCCCAGCAAATTGATGAATGGATGGATTCATCTCATTTCATCTTGTATTAAACAGCTCGGCCTTTAATCTAAAATTCCCATCTTCTTACATCACATTGCAAATCAGCAAATTCATTGATATCTTTCTTTTTTTGAGCCTGAAGACAGCATGGAAGCTTTTGATTTAGGGGCTATCTGTCATAGTGATGGATCATTTTATTCTTGTACCAGCAGGACGTTTTAAGCCTGGCTGATTTGGCTGTCGTTATAATATAAGTCAGACAATAACTGGCTTTTTTTTCATCATTCTGTGAGCAACAGTGATCTGATTTTATGGTACAGTATGAGTGTGCAAACAGCAGGTCTGCTGCATGTTGTACTATTACCTCAGCATTACAAATTGATCCACCATTAAAAATATGCTAACACATTGTAGACACATTTTTGATGAACAATACTGGTAACTGCTACCACTGTGTTTGCCACCACTGCACATTTGCCGTCACTACTTAATAATTTAAGTGAGCTCATGCTTTGCTTTTAATATGAAGTTACAGGTTCAAAAGTTGAAACATCTTGTGAAGATGTAGAAGCACAAATCTTTCTCTGCAATGATGAAACTAACTCCAGAGAGGCAAAACCCTCCCCTACTCCGATAGACTGCGGTATCATTCTCTTCCCTGTCCATTTCCTTACACTCACTGTCTTAATGCCACAAATCTTAAAGTGGAGGGTGGTAGGGTGTGTGGCATGTCTGCCGGCTTGAAAAAGGTAATAAAAATTCATGCAGTTACTTTGATATGAGTGGCCTGAGAGAGAAAATGTGTCACCTCGGTGAGCTGTTTCAAATTTGAGCCATCTGTGATGTAGATAATTTGTTCTGAACATAAGACCCGCCCCTTAGTCACTACATGGCTTCAGACCGTCCCCCCAGTTCCCTTGTATACAGGTTGCAACAACGCAGGCATCAAATACACATCTACAATGAGGCAGTCATGGCATCTAAGCTGCTCTGAGCTCAGCTGTAAAGAGACAGACATGTAGCATAGCTATCAATAAACTGTACTAAAGTAGACATTAATTTCATCCTCAAGTTAGCCACTGTTCGCTGGCTTGCCGGATAGTGAACAGCTGCTCAAAGCAGCATTAAGTTCACCAAACTTTCAGAAACATCTTGTTCAAACATTTATTGCCGAACTTCTAGGGTCCTTTTGTCCTGGGTTCAACTCTGGTACCAATAGATGGACATGTAGCTTCAGAACACAGTGCTGCTCGATAGCTGAATGGTTGCCTAGGCAACGCTACTACTAGAGGGGCGGGGTAAGAGGAGTTCATTCTCAGGAGGGAGGAGGATCGCACCAAAATGGCTGGCTGTTAAAAATATAAATAGATGTTTTTGACCTGGTGAATAGGGGCCTGTTTACCACAAGAGACTACATCGAATCTTGAAAGAAACGTTGTGGAAAATGGCCATCCGATGTCCCCTTTAAACTTTAATTCATCTGTAAAGAAGACTCTTTGAAATGCTGGAAAGACTTTATTGACGACACGGGTTTGGCTTTGTTTCCCCCTGGTTTATACGTCCTACAGATCTCCTGCAACAAGGTTAGACAACATTCAGCGAACAAAGCATGATGGATCGATCATTCAGTCTAGACATGATCTGATGCTAAGCAAGTCCCTTTTTTTCTTACAATAACAATTTGACTTGTGACACTTTCAATTAGATCTGATCCAAGTACCCCCATTATCATGGTGCTATTTTGCAATCACACCCTAGAACAAATCAACTAAGCTGATGCCAGTTAGAAAGGGTGGTCTCAGCCCATCAGTCTCAGCCTGTCGGTCTCAGCCCATTTGTGATATCTTTTCAATGATATCATACATTACCCTCAGGCCATTATGACATTGTAGGTCAGTGAATGACTTCAGAGTGCATGTTCTGCTTTGAAGGTGTGTATGTTCATACCTTTATTGGACAACAATAAATGCCAGTAGTGTCAGATTACTCACTGGATCGTGGACATGTGCAGAGGAGGGATGGTGAACATATTGGTAAAAGGATTTTGAGGTTAGAGCTGCCAGGCTGGAGGTCAAGAGGAATACCAAAGAGGAGGTTTATGGATGTAGTGAAGGAGGACATGAAGGTAGCTGCTGTGAGAGGAGAGGATAGGACAAGATGAAAGCAAATGATTCACTGTGGCGATAAATCTTTGCAAGCAGCCTTAGACTTTTGAGATGTTGGCACGTCAGAACCAACAAGTACTGTACAGGGTCAAATAACCAACGTGATTAACTTCCACTTTAGAGGTCCCTGTTTGTTACAGGGCTGTTATCTACTCTTGCTATTTACATTAATTTGCAGATTTGTTTAGACAGACATTTTAAAATCTCACTCTGGCCTGGTGATAAAAATAAGGAGACTCATTGCATTTCAAAATTCTCCCAATTGTTATTTGTCAATTTAGGTCTTGGTTGTTTGGACTTTTCCATCTCACTGTACAATTTTGATTATATTTTTAATGGTCAGCATATAATCACCAATAAAAGCAACCATGCATAGTGTCTTGTTTGTCCAGAAAGAGGACGAGCCTGTGGATAAGAGGTGTGCACACGGTGATGTTGCACCCTACAGGTGTGATTGATGCTCTTGCACTTTTGCTGTGTTTACAGCTGAGCATGGATGCTCTGTGCTCCTACCGAAATGGTCTTTGTCACAGAGCACGTCTTAGATGTTGTCAAACAAAACAAAAGGAGGCAGAGAAATTCTGGCATGTCGGTGTTTTTGCCTTTTGAGAGACATCAAAGGAGCTGTGTTGGCCGTGCTTCTGCCATAATTTTTATTCCCCACTTTGGCTGCCAGCTCAGGTCATCATTCAGCTGACATCGTGCAGTGTGATCTTAGTGTAAGTGCACATATTATTCAATTTGAGTGTGGTTGTGGTGGGTGAGCATAAATCAGGATATTAGTTTTATCTTTTATTTACAATAACTATGTCACCAAATTCCTAAAAGTTGATTTCCAGGCACTCAGAGCCGTGTTTGTGTTGAAGCTGTATGTTCATGGAGAACTTACACAGAACCAGGCGTCCTCATGAAAGATGTAGGAAGAGAAGGAGCGTTATTGTGAAAGCAAATGCTCACCACTTTCAGAGCAGCCAAGCCAACTTGGAAACGTGGAGGAGATTTAAGCCGATCTCTGTGAGACAAAGCTTTTACATCCCTCGCTAAGGCGGGAATGTTTTCCAGAAGAGTGCAAATCAAACTGTAGGAGGAAAATATTTGCATCAGCAACAGGCCTGAAATAGATTTCTGCACAATTCTTGCCAGGACAAATTATGATGAGATGAGAAACAAAGGGTGTAAGCTTAAATTGATCATCAAAGCAAAGGCATGGAAGTGTATTGTGTGAAATGTGTTGTGAAAAGAAGTGCGTTGCTTGTGCATGCATTCATGCATCGGTGAACGAGTGCAGGCGTTTGTTTCTTGCTGGCCATCCAGCACATTTATCCCGTCCCTCACAGGCTTCCTGGCACCGCATCACCTCAAACATTATTAACTCCCCTTGAGCAAAGCTATTCATCATTTGTAAGATTTCTGCAGGGTGTTTTCTTTTTATTTTTTAATCAAGGCCTGGATCCCATGCTGAGAGGCTCCTTCAGCTGTGAAACAAGGCCCTGTCGTCCCCAGCTAACGATACGCATCCTTAACGGAGGGAGCGGATCGCTGACAAACGAGCTCTGCCTGCACGCCGAGAGGATAGGCTGCTGAAAAATGAACGCAGGGACAGGAACGAGAAGGAGAAACAATACTTGATAGACAAACACTAAGACAGTCCAACTGGACTAGCTTTATCATTTGCCATACACCAGTCTTTTTTGGTGCCATTGTGAATGTGTTGGAAAAGATGTTGCAGGGCTTTAGAACGACAAAATGTTTTGTGGGCCTCTCTCGTACTCAGTGAGTATCACAATAAAGGTTGTGAATTACTTGCGTGTCTCCTTTATTTCATTGTTACGTCTTTTCTTCTCGCACAAGGTCGTTACCTTTTTATAGGTTGGAAGCTAGCTTGAAGTCTCCCCACCAACAGAATTTAAAACTGGAGTTTGGAAGTCGTTACGCCCAGAGAAGATGTGCCATTTGGGCGGCCTTTATGCGGTGATGGATGCTGAGGTGAATTTGGTTGTTGGCTCTGATCAGTTGTTGGACTATCCAGTCGTGTGGAGTTTTTTTCCCCCCTCTATATTGGTTGAAACACCATTATGATACACAAATGACATACTCAAAATCTGGTAAACCTTGAGGCTTTTTTGGACAATTAACTATCTGGTACCTCATAATATTTATTCATGTAAAACTACACTAGCGATTTGGACTCGGTGATAGCGAAGTCTTTCATTGTTTCTGGCCAGTTTACCGTTCTTTCATTAAGTCAGTCATTTTCTGTAACCGCAAGAGGCAAGGTACACCCTGGACAGGTCGGCAGTCCATAGTAGGGCTGCCTGTTTGCCATTTTAACCTATTTCTCAAGTTTCACAGTGAAGCTGACATCTGGCTTTTAGTGAATTTTCCTGCCTCAAAATGAAACTTGAGAGCTTGGGATTTTGAAGAAGTCATGTACCAGATAGTAACATTGTGTGTCGCAGGAATACCACTGCTAGTGAGGACAAGCAGCATCTGCAGAAAATTCAAAGGTGTTAAAAAAGGATAAATGACAATGGGAATTTCAACATTTTCCTTATACGTATTGTGAAACATCCACCTTTGCCATTGCTAAACGCACCAGCATACACATTGCCTACTTACAAAATTGTGAAGAGTTCAAGTGGAGTCTTCTAGTGAGCATAGTCAACATTGTTTGGAAGGTCGTACAGAAAATCAGTGACGAAGTACCTGCAGAAATAATGAAATTACCATCAATGTTGTCGTATTTTAGCATTTTAAGTTAGCATTTGGTTCAAAACACAATTGTGCCCAAGTACAATGACACAGCGCTACCAGTGTGACTCCAAATTATTAGTAGTTCAGTTCATTAATGAATAAATTAAACAATTAGCAAGCTCCAAGTTGCTTAAGTGCCAACTAATAATGAATAATACACACAGTCTGTACGTGTTTCCCATTCTCGTCTTATTCTATTATGTCATCCCTGAGAGTGGATTTTTTGCTGTGAGATTTCTTCTACATCCAAATCACTATATACTACACACAGTATGTCATACAATTCAGTGGGTTTTGTGATATAGAAATATAATGTACGTCTAAAATACTGTACTTCCTCTTCACCATATCTCAACTGACAGTTATGGTTATTCATATGGCATATGGAGACAATACTAATAATGAAGATAACGTTTAAGTAAGACTAGTGGCTCATGAAGCCCTTCAGTAAAAGAAACAGACTTCCTATCAATTTTCTGGAGTGTCATTGTAGGACTCTCTAAACGTATTACAAGCCGCCATAAGAAAATCCAGGATGGGCAGAGGAGCTGACAGATCTCGAGAATGAGAGATGAAGGAGGCGAGCCTTCCAGTGAGCAGTGGGCATTAGTTATTCTCTGTGGCAGGTTTGTCATGCAAGACTGAAGATATTAACTGCCAGTAAGACGGTGTGACTGATTCACTGAAAGAGTATGTCTCAATATATCATCGAGTTTTGTGCGCGGTGAGCGGAGCAATCAGCAGCGGCTTGAAATTTATGACACTTAGCGGTAGAAGAAACGAAGGTCTCCGCCGTTCCTCACCGACTAACCGACTGTACAATTACAAACCTCATCTATTTTTCATGTTCAGTGATCCACTCATGAGATGATAAACTATTAAAGTACTCAAAAATAACACTCATCTATGGCTTTATATTACTCCTTCCAAGGGCAATACTTTAATGTCAGATCAGAATACGATCAGCGATTAATGTGCTGACAATACTGTGCTAGCTTATCCTACCTTGAACCTTATTTCTGACATAAAATACGATCGTTTGCTCACCCATATAACTTTGGTGTCATTTGTAGTCATTCGGGAGATAATTAGATCTGCATATATCCATATAGTGGGAGTGACTGGGGCACTGAAACGCAGCCTCTAAATAACACATTATCTGTTGCCAAACTCGTTCATTTCACCAATATTTTGTTTTGCTACGCTAGTGCTATTCCCCGTTGAGTCCAGAGTTACCTGTTATCATCATTCAGGGTCTGTAGATTGACCTACTAACCTCTGACCTTAATGATGTCATCTCTGAGCGCCGTGCGCACCCCGTGCAGCCTGTTTACCTGTAATTTGCTACTGGTAGTTTTTTGCAACATGGCTGAATATTTTTCCCGATTCTGAGGTTGTGGATGACGACTTTGTTTATGATGGACGTCCTTAGTGTTTTGAGCCAGAGTATACAGATGAGGAGCTCGTTGAAAGGAGGATGCAGAAAGCCAAGAACAACAAACTGCTGCATGTCCGCGAATAGATAACAGGTAACTCTTGACCCAATGGGCAATAGCACTAGCGTATCATAACAAAATATTGGTGAAATGAACGAGTTTCGCGGCAGATAATGTGTTATTCAGAGGCTGCATTGCAGTGCCCCAGTCACTCCCACTATGTATGCAGATCTAAATATCGTCCAAATGACTCCAAATGATACCAAAGTTATATGGGTGAGTAAATGATCGTATTTTATGCCAGAAATAAGGTCCATGTTGTTAAAAATGGTAATTTCCCTTTAGAGCTTCTCGTAAGTGCACATTAACCATTTATACCTTGATGTAGGACAAATTCAGACTGTTTTCGTACTTTTTTGTCTCTCACAGCACAACTGTAATGTTAAAACAAAAGCTGCTCTACGTTGTAGCTGCAGTACTCCAAAGTTGTGCGCCAAAGGTATTCATTGACTTTTCTTCTGTTTTCTGCACCTTCTGCTTTTTCCCCCCACTGCACTTCATTAAATATTTAATAACTCTGAAAAAGCAAGCAAACTTCATACTTCATGTAAGCACTTTTCAAGTGGGATAGCTAAGCATTGAGTGCTTTGTGCTCCGTATATATTGAGACCATACCGGACGTCTGCATGCAGCAAACGTCATTTTAAAAATCTTTAGTTGTCGTTGGAAGCACATTGCACCATATGCCACAGCTAAGCCCACAGACTTCACTGTCTAGTCAAAATGCATTGTAGTTTAATGGAAAAATTCATATCCATAGATGGTAGCCATACCTAGCAGATCAGACAGATGTAGAGTAATGGACCACCTGAGCCAGAGCAGGATATAGTCAATAACATTTTTATTACTTAAAGCCAAGAATGAAACATCGCTGGTCGAGCTCCTGTCTGTGGATATTTTATTTAACAAGCCAAAGCATAAAGTAAAGCCCCCTGCTGTGTGGCCCTCAGGGCAGCCCAGAACTACCACTTGAATCATGGCCATCAAAAAGCTTTACTTCTGCTGAGACAATACTTTTGTCCAGTAAATTATTTTCTACCCTTGGCTGGACGGTTATTTAGCAGTGGTCCCAAACCATCTTTTGTTCATCAATACCAGTCATCAGTATCAATATCAGAGTGATACTGAAACTGCTAATGTTAAGGCTTAACTCTCTGTTTTCAGTTTCTGGTTTGGTCAAGTTCACCTGGATATTGCAGCATGTCTGATTGCTTTCTAACTAGTTTTCGGACTGTCATGTATCGTACCAATGGAGGTAGGACCCAAATGTAGGACACTAAGGGCAAGCAGGAGTTGAGAAACAAAAATGACTTTAATAGAAACTCACAAACTAGGGAACAAAAGGTACTCTAGGAAAGGCAGGTCATCCAAAAACAGATAAGGACCAAAACAAGAACACGGGAAGATCAAGGACTGAAAAGCAAGACAAACAGGAGTAACATCACAGATGACTTGACAAAGAACAAAAGGGAAAGGCAGGGTGATATATATACATTCACACACACAGGGACAGAGGGAATAGCACGAGACAGGTGAGACCAATGAGGGCGGAGCTCACAAGGAGAGACCAATCAATCAAAGTAGGGAAAACACAGGAAATAAAGCAGGACAAGAAACAGCAAGGTCCACAGAAAATCTTCAAAACTGGACAATATTTGAAAATCCATTACGATTCTGCATGTGGACCTCATTGTTTTGTTGGTGCCAAGTCCCATCAACAGCCCCTGCACTCTAAAGAACTGAAGCCTCATCCAGCCTCATGATTGTTTGTCGCTATGGATGAAAGATTCTTCTAAATATTTATGAGCCATTAACCTCACGCGGCCACCCTCTTTGTTCCTCTGAGTTGTGGTTCTGAAAGTCTCAAAAGTTGGGAACACACATCAATTGGCTGGAACTTAAAATAAAAGACACCCATCAACCCAGCTAACGTAATCCATAGTGACACTATACACTGATAAGCCACAACATTAGAACCACTGACAGAAAAAGTAAAGTAACATTGAGCATCTTGTGACAATACAATGTTCTGCTTGGAAACTTCTGGACCGGGCATTCGTTTGGATATTACTTAGACATGTACCACCAACCTAGACCAGACCAGGCACCCCTACCCCATAGCAATGACACTCCTTGATGGCAGCAGCCATCCCCAGCAGAATGCAGCCTGACACAGGCACACACACACAAAAATGGTTTAGGAACAAATTTAAAAAACATGAAAAAAGGTGTTGACCTGGCCTCCACATTCACTAGAATTCACCATAACTCAAGTGATCAAGTATCTGTGGGGTGATCCACAGAGGCTGCCCATCCTTGGGTGATCTATATCTTTATCACTCGTAGCATTTACAGCAGGAAGCATCTGAACACCTCCCAAGTAAGAGTAATGTGGCAACTGTGTGTATCATTAAAAATGAGGGACAGTTAGTAAGTACTAGTAAATAATAATCTGTAACTTTTTTACATTTCACACTTCACTTGATTGTGCCATAAGAGGCAACAGTTAAATAAATTATCATTACACAAGGGCAGAATGTCTCCTATTTATGAAACCAATTTAAAACAGTAACAAAAAGATTTTAGCAGCAAATACGACAACATGTTTGGGCCAACATATTTTTTACTAATTAACGATTGCTGAATATTGACAACTACTTTATAAGTATAAAAACACAAGCACCAACACCTTCCGACTATTAAAGCGATGACTATATTAGCTGATCTTGGTGCTGTGTGGGTTGATCTAATTAGCTCTGCAAAGTAAATAACAATCAACACTTTTCAGACTGCTTGAGAAGCAAGTTTTTCATTTTCTCCCACCTTTGGCAGCTCAGACGTTTGTGTTTCTCCCTACTAATTCACGAGTATGGGTGGTCTATTATGTATTCAACTCCCACCATGCACATAAGACGCTTTAAGGCAAACAGAAATTTGAATGCTTTTCAATTTGTGTGTGTAATAACACAGAACGACAGTGTGGTTTTTCATATCACTGGAAGCCGTGTCCAAGTTTAAACCCTCTGGTTGACTGTCAGAGCTCTGAGGGACAGTTTTCCAAGTACATGTGCAACAAAGGGGCAGTTTTATTCCCTTATTAGTGCTCTCTTTCTGCTCTTAGCATCATCTGTATTCCCAAAAGGCCAAAATATCTCACCACTTCCACTGCAGTGCAAAAATACAGTAAGAAGGGAGTTACTTGAGTGAACTGAAGGGACTTTTGCACATTTCTGGAGCTGCAAATGAAGTCAGCTGGGTAAACCTAAAGGCAGCTTGTCTGGGAATGGAAGGATGTGGTGAAAAATTGATGCAGGTATTCATACCGTATTAGTGAGCTTCTTCAGTAATCCTCCAATCCTTGAACTGGCTCCCACTCTGAGAGTTTAAATGGTGAATTCGTATTATATACTTTAAACTGTAATTCATGAACAGCAGAGTGAGAGATAGTGTCCACTTCTGACTGACTTGTTAGGTATCAGTAATTTCTGATGGAGACAAGTCCCATTTGGTTAAAGGAACTAGAGACATTGCAAACAAAATCCACTCAGATCGAAACTATTCATGAGCTCTACACTTTCTTTGTTTGGCCCTGATTTCACCAACAGTTCCAAATACATAACAAAATGAAAGCTAATTTAGGCTGTTTGTGTGGAATGAATAAAGGATATTTGCTCTGTTATTCCCACGTCGCATGAACCAAAAAGTTCTCATAGTGGGGAATCTTCGACTAATAATAATAATAATAAAAAAAAAACACAATTCCCACAGTTAGAAATTACTGAAATACTAAGTACAAGTTTTGCTCCATTGACATGAATGGATCCTGCTCTTACTTGGAGCTGTAAGTGAAGTCAGTCTGGGTGTGGGTAGGTGCAATACATACTGCATTAGCAAAATTATTGAAGGCAATACCTATGCCTTTATGTAACTTAGTAGACATGTACTAGTAGAAGTCAACTTTTCATGCATTTTCCTTGGATCATCTCCATATTTTAAACAATATTTTGATTTACTCTCTGACTGCGTTTTGCAGGATTCATTTCCAGTGTGTGTTTCTGTGAGTGCGCGTGTATGCAGCTGTACACATGGATGTGTGTCCAATAGTGTTCTGTGTACCCCACGCCCCAACAGGAAATTAACGGACTCCTGATCGGTGGGCATCCAGCAAAGAAAAAGATGACTGTCTTATTAAAAAAATGTGTCGGGTGCTGGATTCAGACAACACGGTTTGTCTTGGCCATCATCTCTTCTTGGTTTTGACATTTGAAATGATGGACACATTTTCCCCTTATTCATGTGTGCATGTCTTTTGTGCACCGAGGCGATGTGATCTCCTGTAATCTAATTACCTTGCAGAGCAGGAGAGATGTCAGCTATGTGGGGAGAAATGATCTCTGCAGCCTCACCTCAATGCTCTTCCTTGTCAAAAGGACATGCAGTTTTCATGTTAAAAAAATTGCTTTGTCTTAATTTTTTAATCAATAGCTTCTCGCCCATTGCAGCACTGAGCTAAACCCTCTTGAAACTAAAGTTCAGATGTTGATGCAGCCTTTTGTAGTATAATGCTGGCAGGGCCCCAAACACAGAGACAACTAGGAAGAATAATTGTGAATGTTTCCATGCCTTCCAATAGAGCCAATACTTCTGTTGACACCAATTACCGTTCGAGGCGGATGTCAAAGAAAGAAGCTATTTGATGACCCCGGAGAATCAGAAGATCCTGGCACCAGCTCTCAGAGCTCACAAATCTTTATTTATGTAATGTCTTTAACTTGAGTTTAAGACAACTTAACCTTACTGGAGGACTCTAGCACTAGGACTCCTTTATCAGCCGCCCTGAGCAGACAACCAACAAGACTGCTATACAGAATATGCTCTACGTACAGAATAAATCTCTTTCTGAAGGAAAGTAGAAGATGGCACCTGGCTTGCAGAAAACTGACAATTTTTTTCAAGTGTCCGTATGGAGCATCCACTGACCCTTTATATAAATGCAAATGCTTGCTCACAAAGACACAAAGATAACAGTTCAGCTTTCTAATTGTTTATCTGCATCCTTGAATTCTGTCTGACATTTCCAGGGTCATTTGCTCTATCAACTCAATTTTCCATGCCTTCTTATAAAAACAAATACTTCTATTGATTTGACCTCGTCTTAACTGTGAGGTGATGCAGCTGAGGCAACAATGGGAGCAGATCATGCAGATGTCTGACATATGACTCAAACGTTTACCACATTCCTACTGCTACATACATTATGCTGATGGCGGGCTTGGAGCACTGGGTAAATCCAGATGGAGTGGTGTTGTCTTTTCAAATGGAGAGGAGGTGACTGTAAGAGGAGCTAGCTCCGTCCACACACGAGCAAAAACTTTTACATTTTAATGTACAAAAGGGTTACCAAGGCAACCAGAGTCTGTAAAGTCCTGTAATGAAAAACTATCAGCTACACAGCAATGGGCGAAACCATAGACAGTATCTGCTCCTCAAAAGTGAAGCCAAAGCAAGTAGAGCTCCCCCTGGTGACTGGCTGCAGTATAGATCATAAGCTCCACCTCCTCCATGTTAGTTAGGAAAACAGTGTCAGTTTGGCCAATGCAAGGAAGTGACGAGATGTTCTTAATATACAAGAGGGTCACCAAGGCAACCAGAGTCTGGAACGTCCAGTAGTGACCAAATATCAGCTACAAAACGATGGGCAAAACGCTTTACAATCCAAACAATCTCTGAATTTCAGAGGAATTTTACTCTTTGAAATTTTAGATTTCAAACACAAAAGCTGCTCAGTTGAGCAAATGTGCTGTATATCTGGTTAATTGCCCCACATTCTGTTCATACAACAACTAATGAGTCTCAAAGATGCTTCGGGAAATTCTGTCTATCTGTCTCTTTTCTTTTCTTCATTACTGAACACCTCTCCACCCAGGTCTCAGTTAACGACACTGGACAAGGCAGTAAACTGGCACACTTTGGTTGTTTCCACGCTCCATAATGAACACAACAGGGAATTACACTGCCCATAAAGTGATTCAGTTTGTCTCAATATAGCATTGTGAAAAATTATGTTTGTCCAATATTTGAATGAGCTTGTGTCAGTGGAGAGTAAAGAGTCCAGCATGGGGAATTAAGATCCCACAGTGCTCAGTGAAACCCTGCATTTACTATGTAAGTGTTTTAATGATGACACTTTGCTTACTACCCCTCCTCACTGTAGGGGGATTGGATGTGTCTGTTATTTACGCCTGTAATACAGAACCAACCAGACGCTGCACAAATCATTTGGTGTTAAAGATAGAAATTCAAACAGATTATAATATATATATATATTACTATAGAATATAAAAAAGAAGATCTCTGCTGCTGTATCTCAGATCTTGCAGAAAACCTGCCTTCAGTATAGTCATGTATTCTGTGCGGGCAAAGATTAAGATTATGGATTGGTTTCCCTCACTCTTGAGTCTTGGCTCACCCATTGGGACGGGATAAGGAGCCCAAACCACCGTATATAAGTTATATACGGTGGTTTGGGCTGCTCTGTGATGTATTCCAAGCACTCCCTTGGGGGAGATGACCTTAGGGCAGACCAGCACACTCCAGATGGATTATACAGCCAATAGACTCTGGCATGGGAAGACATCAAGATTCCCCCAGGATGACATTTAGGGCACGACTGAGGTGAAGGACATCAGGTCTAGCTAAAAATGGTAAAAACTAAATAAATAACCATTAGATTAAATGGTGGCGAATTGATATTAACTTGAACTTGATATTAATTACACATTTAAGGTAATTCTTGTTCCTTATTAGTTTTCTTTAACAAAAAAAAAATCTACATTGATGTTCTAGCCCTTACTGATTACGCTTGTTATACCTCACAAGAAAGTGAATTAAATCATGACAGACATCCAATAAGATAAGACATTACAGCTAATCTAACTGGCTTAAAAGATGCCCTTTGAAATGAACGCACGTTATCAGACAGACTTCATAATCTGTAACCGTAAAATCCATTATTTTCCCCACAGGGAGAATAATGCCACACCCCGACTACCCCCAATTACCCCGATTACTGCTGGCTGACAATATTTGGCTTAACTGAGGAAAATTTTTTCCCCCCACTCAGAGCTTTTTAAATCAAACCAGAAGAAACAGCGTTAGGAACTGTTCTTGTTACACCACACAAAGCTAGATCTAATGCCAGAGGGGAAACAAGTAAACCCACGACTGTGATCACAGGAGTAACACATTTATGTTGTGTCTGAACTTCTCCTCTTTCCCAAACGTCAAAGCCGCCCCAGCCCCGAACCGCTCACCTTTGATAGATGGATAACACTAAACATGGTTAACCGACAGAATGAAAGCACACAGAGGAGGCAGAAATGTTGGAGAGTTGTAATGTTTACACCTCAGTGTTTGAGATGTTACACCTAAAAAAATAAACCTTTGGCCTTTCAAAGGTGATGATTCTCCACTGGGCAGTTTTTATTGTTTGAGTGAAGATGCCTCACCCATTAAAAAATGATAACATCAGTCATCACTTTCTGCAGCTCACTAATTGATTAGTTAATAAACAATTCAGAGAATCAAATAAGGCTTAAAACTGTTTTAGTGGAGTGACTCATAGACCATAAAATAAAATATATTACCACCAAGTGTACTTCTTAAACTATTTAAAGGGGAACTACTGTTTTTTTACAACATGGACCTTACTTCTGTTATAAAATATGGTTGTTTATGCACCCATATAACTGTTGTGTAATTTGTATTCCTTCGGGAGATAATTAGATCAGTGTATATCCATATAGGGGCAGTGAGTGGGGCTCCGAAACACAGTATCTACATAACGAAGACAGTGACTGGGGCACTGAAATGCAGCATTTAGATAATGCATTATCATTTCACCAATATTTTGTTATCGTACTCTAGTGCTATTCCGTGCCAAGTCTGGAGTTAGCTGTTGTCATCATGATGTCTTCTGACCTGGATGATGTCATCTCTGAGCATCGTGTGCAGCCGCAATAGTTGGCTTGATTCGTCCACAACCTCAGAATTGGAAAAATACTCAGCCATGTTGCAAATGTTACGGTTTGTTCCGGGGGGAGTGGTAGGACCCAAGTGCAGGACAAAAGGCAGGGAGGCAGGAGTAGGCACAACTAGTTTAATAAAACAAAAGGCAACAAAAAGCGCTGCTGATGAGGCAGAAATACAGAAAAACCAAACGTACAAAAAGACATAAAAGGAAACAAGAATCGCTGCAAAACATGGGAGACACCAGGGGTGGAAAAAACACAGAGGAGGAAAAAACACAAAAGACTTAGGGAAACCAACCATTGGCAATGACGCAACAGGAACAAAGGGGAAGCCAGGGCTATATATACACACACACGAGGAACCAAGGGGTGACGAGACACAGGTGACAGAAATCAAGAGACACCAGGTGACACTAATGAACTAATCAACACAGAAACACAAGGAGTAAAAACACAGGAAATCAAAAACTTACCAAAGTAAAACTGGAAACAGGGGGACACGAAACATGAAAACTCAAAACGTGAACACAGAAACAGAACCATCACAACAGACCCTGGATGATGATAAAAGGTAACTCCGAACTCAACAGCACTAGTGTACGATAACAAAATATTGGTGAAATGAACGAGTTTCCCAAGAGATGATGCATTATTTAGAGGCGCCCCAGTCACTCCCACTACATACTACATACTACATAGATCTAAATATCTCCCGAAGAAATACGAATTACATAAAAATTATATGGGTGAGTAAACGGCCGTATTTTATGCCAGAAATAAGGTAAAGGTTGTAAAAAAAAAACTGTAGTTCCCCTTTAAACACATGCACGCTGTTTTAGATTTAATGGGAAACCTGCCCACTTCATCCATCTGGTCACTGGTAACCTCATAGTGTTGCCAATCAGTTCCTACTCTGCAAAAGAAAAAGGCAGTTACGCAACAGCTGTGTTCACCCCAGAGGTGAATCTACTGTAGGATGCTTCTCCTTCCCACTCTTCTTCTCCACCTGATTATAAGGCCACCAGGATGACTCAAAGATTGTTGTATGGCGACTTGGCACGTTATCGCACCCACGTTGCTGTCGGATGAAAGCTTTGTCCTGCGTTATCAAACTGTAAACCTCTAAGGAATTTGGGAGAGAAAAAGAAATTATAAATCCACCTTATTTCTGTCTGATTGCCCACAACAGTCAGTGGCATTTAGTCGGCAGACTTCCAGTGCTTTGAAGGCCGACGTGAGGCTGATGCAATCTCTGAAACACAAGAGTTGGCTCTTCTGTTTCCTCCGCACGTATTGAAGAGGCTTTGTTGAGTTCACCCTCATAAAATCAGAAAAAAAGATGAGTATGAATGGATGCTCTGCTCTGCTCTAATTTTTTTTTTTTTTAATGTCATTTTATCCTTTAAAACTCTGGCTTTAGAAGATGAAATGACTCTTAAAACCTTTTATACAGATCAGTAAGATAAATCAGGCAAAGGATGTCATTGAAATCGAGGGTCACTTTCCTTCATGACCTCTGGAGCACAACAAAACATATTCAGATGTTCTCCTCTTCTAGTCTCCGTCTAGTTGATTAGCCGACAGTGTTTCCATGCAGCATGTCAAGTCGTTACACAACAAGCTTCGGGTGCAATGAGAGCACAGATCTGCACCTGCATCATTTCTTTCCAAAAGCAGAGTCTGAATTTTACTGGCACCACCGAAAAAGATGCAGGCGCCAATTTTCTGTGCTCCGAGGCAGCCCACAGAAGCAGCTGTTGTGTAAAATAGTAAAACAGCTCCTGATTTTAGCCTTTACAGAGACCGTGGCACAGAGGTGCTGCTTGTCAACAGGCAAGGCAGGGAAATGCTAGGGGCCCCCTAAGTTTTTTAATGACAGGAAGAAGCCTCCTATAGGGGCCCGACCTGGCACAACTCTGCACATTCAATCCCGTTGCATGTTGTAACCGCGTCAAGTCTGACAAGGGCAGATAATTCAAAATGTAAATAAGATATCTGTCTGGTAGTGAAAAAAGCGTGTAGCAAGACTCTTAATCCGATGTTTCTCCTTTTGCTCTTTGCTGGTCAGAAACAACAGAGAAGATAAATAAATCCTCCGCGCACCTCATCATGAGTTGCTGTCAGTCAAACATTGTTTTGATTGTCCCCTGTGGGTTCGTTCGAAACAGAATGCCAGGTCACTGAAACTTTCCCGTTAATGAGAAACTGCATCTCTGCGTGACTTTGTGTTTACAGCTGTGGGTTTGCTTTCAGACAGAGCTGAACTCTAACAGGCTGCAAAATGAAGGAAAACAATGAATCCCTTCTGCTGTCTCAACCAAGAGGACAGAACTACAGGAGTGAAGATACAGCCTCAGAGCTATGGATGTGTCTGTCTGTGTACACTGTGTACAGTATATATGTTCCAGTTTTCTAAGAAACGCTTATTTACAGGAGAAACTTCTTAATTGCTTTGTCTTGACACCTGTAAGGGCTCGCAAAGCCACAAGAAACTAAACAAACAAGACACGTAATATAATGTGTCCAGAAATGTCTGCACAGCTGCCACTTAAAATGTACCAAACAGCCAAATGAAGACAGTGCTGGCAGAAGCATGATCTATAAAAGGATGCAATTTCTCCCGTAAAAAGAAGGTCATAGACTGATTAGTCCTGCACAGACAAAAATGGGAATTATAAACGAAAAACATACACCGTGACAAATGAGTGAATCTGCTCTTGTAATTACCACGAGGATCAGGTTCCAAAAATGGCATAAAACAGGTTTAAACAGCATGATAATAAAAACTGCAGAGGCCTCCGCACGCTGGAATCTGCTCTCTTATTACTTGAAGATGCTGGAGAATGTCCTCAGGCTGCTGGAAAGCTTAAACATGGGCAAATGTGGCAGACATGTTGAATTATGTATTCATTCATTGCATTGACACACAAATGATTAATGAAAATCAGGAACTGAAGAGTGTAGAATGTGAATATTGCCGACCGGGGCACTTCCCTTCATCCCTAGAAATCATTTAAGTGCTACTACAGCATAGTGTAATCTGAGAGTGCCGCTCTACATCAGTACAATGTGTGGAATATAAAAGCGGCCACCTCCCTGGATTGACAAACTAATAGGCGGTTAGGCTTGTGTGTCAATTTGACGCCGTAGCTACAGAGACAACCCAAACCGTAGCCTGACGTCCACCTCCCCAGAAATGCAACTATGCGCCGCTGCGATGCAGAACGCAAGAGCTGGCACCATGACGACTGCTTGGGCAACACCGAATGTGCAGTGATGTCAAGCTTAATACATTAAATAAAATGTTTATAATCTGGTCTTGGATTTTATATACGTCGTAACACAACATGTTTGAATAATTATTCACAATAGAGTCAGTTATCTTGTTATTTGGGAAATTTATACTATGACATTCTAGTCTGGAAGCTAGACCAACTTATGGGAAGGTTGCTCTGCAGTCTCTCCATTGGGAAGTGATTATGCTCGGGCAAAGATCTGCTGAGCCAATCAAATTGTTGTTTATGTGGTGATAGACAGTGTAAGAGCAACTCATCTGTGTGCCATGGAGGACTATTTGTTTCCAACAAAATGGCTCTGATTGGTTGAACTGACTAATCAGAGCCATGCCCTCAGCAGAATGTGACCTCGTGATGTTTCCCTTGACGGGTTGTTAGTCTATCACAAGACTATCATTAAGAGACCAGAATCTATTCACATATGCACACCTACCATCAATTTTAGAATCGAATGAACCTGATGTGCATGTTTTTGGACAGTGGGAGGGTGTCAGAGCACCCAGAGAAAACCCAGGCAGGCACAAGAACTTGCCTATTAGTATAGTATAACAATACTATGAAGGCCTCAGGAGGAGGTGATATTATGGAGGTCATGACCTCAGCAGCATATGAAAACATGACGCCAGCCTATCACAGGGTTGCAGAGAAAACCCAGGCAGGCACAAGAACTTGGCCCTAATACCATAAGAGCCACTAAGGGCCTTCTACTGGATTAGCTAAGGGCTACACACTTAGCATTAGCTTGGTGGCTTGAGGAGGCTGACACCTCCACCTGCAGCTGCAGTGGGCTGATCATGTGGCTGTTGGGTTTGACAGGCCAGAGTCAGCAGAGGAGGTTGGACCTTCCAGCCCAACCTTAGTGAGTGTTAAAAATGACTCCTATTTAAAAACTCCTTCTGGTAACGTGATGATGTCATCGCAACATCATTGAGAACAAGTGGCCAATGACCATGCCCCCTTATTCTACTTTGTTTGTACCGCTAACCTGAACCTTGCAAGCTAATGTGTTTTACCAAATCAGCTTCCTGCAAATATTTCACAATAAAAGCATTATTAATATAGTATTGGTGTGTGCCCACTGACACACAATTTGAAAAGGATGCAGATCCTGTTAAGTTTATATTAACAGCGCCATGCAGTAACTTAACAATGCAGACTTTTCACAGACCCCTTGCAGTAGGGGTTAGCAGACCAGAAGAATCACATCTGTGTAAAAAATGCCCAGTTTTACAGAAGAAATAAATATGTTTGTAGCCTGGAACAAAAAGAAGCTAACTAACTTTTCCATTCTAGACAACTGTACGCCCCAACTCCACTCACGCCCCGACTCTTTGTCCATTGTTGAATTAGCTTGGAGTTCCACTGCTAAGATGGCAGCCGCCAGAGCTACCACACTGAGCTTCAAATTCACATTCTTCCCTCTTCATATACAGTCAGTGGTTATCGCCAACAATTTGCAGTGCAAGCAATATTATTTGACAGGGGAAGTTATTCTTAACTATAACTACTATAGCTATTGAAAGAAAATGGCCTTGTTTTGATTTTTAAGGATATCACAAAGATGGAAGCTCCATCAGTTATTGCGCTCATATCTAATTCTTACACCTGACCTGATGCATTACCTGAGTGAAAATGGTTCTTTAAGGATGTTAAATTAGTTTCACTGAGTGCTCAGGTGAAAGTACGTAAAGTGCTCCTTTTAAAAAACATCCAGACAAAAGAAGTGAAGTGATTAGCAGATGGATTCTACGACACATAAAGGACCTAATGTGTGAAATTAAAATCCAATTTCTCTCTTTTTTCTTTCTTTTCCTCGTCTCCCTTTCTCAATAGTAGAGGTGTTTTTCATTTTCATTTCTTTTGATTTGTAGGAGAAGCGCTGAGCGGCCACTTCACTGACATCTGTGCCTGTGATTTACATGACTACAGTTAAACTTAATTGCACAAAATGAGCAGAATCATCTTTAAATGTAGACTAAGGAATATATGTAAATAAAAGTTTTCTGGGTCGTCAGCATGCAGGCAGGTCATACGGTCAAGGTCATGGTGCTTTTTAAGATGACGCATTATGCTGATTAAGTTCATCTTGCCTCTGCTCAATGTGTTCAATGTCTTACGTTGACTGAAACGTGCATTGGTTATAAAACACCCCTCATCACTCCCATCCAGATTCACACTGCAGGTCTGATCGACACCCTCACTCTTAATTGCTCCCTCAGTTACCCAGCGCTCAGGCAAGAGCAGGGAGCTGGTGCTGTGAAACTGCCTGGAGGATCAGACAATTTGAACGTCTCTCATCCCGCTGATTGAGCCTGTCAGGCTGCATATGACACACGTGTGACAAGTTTATTAAGACCGCCATCCGTGCATTTCCCATGCATGCTGATTAATCTTTGCAACTTTGGGAAACTCCGTATCCACTGTCAGCCTGAAACACGTCTCTCCTCCCTTCACATGGGGAGCACATGATTTGCATTTTAAGACATGCTCGTTTCATGATATTTCATGAGCCTGCTGGCTGTCAGGGAAGGGGGACTCTCTGTCATGCATGTTAATTGGGCAGAGAGGCAGACCCTTTATGAAAATCCTCGTCAAGCTTATATTTCCTTCTAGAAAATTTCCACCAGATGGGTAGTAAATCAACCATTATGTTAATTTTTTTGCCTGTGTACTGGAAGTCTAGAGGCAGTAAAGGTTATTTATACGTTTCCATTTACTCTCATCCAACTATATTAACAAAAATCACTTCTTCGGTGAAGTTACTACACATCCTTCTCTTATATTAGATGTCTGAGTTCTGGCTTGTTACATTTCGAGAAAACATGGGAGGTATTGTATATGTGAAGAGTTCGACTGTCTAGAAACTTTTTCCTCCGGCCGTGCTGATACAGAAAGCTGGATTACTTCTTTTTCTATTCTTCACAGTCCTCCCTCTGTCACGGCTTCCATTATTTGAATTGTCAGAGAGGATATGAGAACGCATTTCCCAGAGATGTGTTCCTTGTAAGACAAGCGTCTACGCAGGATGGAAAATGTGGAAGTGAAGTGATCCACAGTGGGTGTCCTTGTATCCCAGGCTTGCAGTAATACGCAGTTCAAACCCTTCTTTGCATCATTTGTCAGACTCTGGTATAAAAGTAATAAGGGATGGAGAAGGATAGTGCGGTCATGCATTTCTTAGTTATGGGCGCATTTAAGTTCTGCTAACTTTCAACTTTGCTGCTGAGCGTGTTTTGCACAGGGAGTTTTGCATCACTGACATTATTGTGCACCCACATGTTGCATGACTCAGTGAATAAAACAAATCTTTGACATACTGTAGCCTAAGGTAAATTCATATACATCATTCTCCTCTGCAAATAAGAACTTATCATTAACCCACACAGGAATTACCGTCTCTCCTGAAATGAAGCTTTCTATCTTCACATTCATGACCATCTCTCTCTCTCTCTCTCTCTCCCCACCTCTGTGATGAGCCGACTGAGTTTCCAGCTTAGCCGCATTTTTTCTGCCACACTCTCAAACAGCCAACCGTGTCATTGTTGTCAAGCGCACAGCATGTTCCCCCCTGCTGTTGTCGTTCAACTTCACCAAGTGACACGCAAAAAAGCGCCACGTGCGGTGTCACGACATGCCATTTGTGACACGCAATTCATCACAATATCATGTAGACTTGCAAGGGTGTATGTTCAAGCTCGGAAACCAAACTCACGTCTCAAACTCGTGTCTTTTCCCTGATCCAGGAGGTGTCTGAACAGGGCTGCAAACGCTGCTTTGTACAAAAACCCCACAGACTTTCAGTGTAATTTGTAACATGCAAGGTACTGTTTGCAAGATCAGAATCAGAATACTTTATTAATCCTTCAGTGAAATCGTTCAGATCATTGTGACTCCTGTAATATCTGCAAGTGCCATTAATCTAAACTAATATAAACAAACCCCTTTGCAGCCTGTATGTGAGCATGCGATTTATCAGGTTTCATTTCAGGGGATAATGCTCTGTGAACAAAGATGTGTAATTGCCGCCGCTGTTTGTGATCTGTGTCCAAGCCATGCACACCAGCAGCTTCTAGCAGCTAGAATCAGCTCATTAAACCAGTGCGATGTGTTATTGCTGAGGCATACCTACACTGTATGTTGACACTCGTTTCCTCCAGCTAAAGATGTATTAACCTCACGTCGGCTGCTTTTCTATTTTGCGCTCTATCCAGAATTTACTTGTGCTCCTAATCATAGCTTCCCACTAGATTTTCGTCATCATGCACATGCTCTCGCTGCGAAGCTGAAGAAATTGTGCCGTGTCAGGAAATGACCCTTCAGAGAAAACTGGGTGTTCACAAAACACATCAGATCTAACATGATCACGCTCAAAGTGTGACTTCTGGAAAAGCTGCAGACCCTGATTTAGTTAGTCAGTAATGCTGATTGCCCCACAACTGTACCAGATGAATGATGATTGATGACTCATCTGTTTATATCAAAGCTTAAAGCTGTGCATAATTAAGTGCGATGGCATCTGTTTGCCAGCTCTTCTTGCTCTGCATCACCCGCCCGCCTCAGCTCCAGTCTTGCTCCACCCCTTGAATTACCCAGGAGTGCACTGCAAAGATGGCGACAGCTGGTGCCGCCCACATTGAGCATCAAAGCCACTCTTCTAAAGCTTAATGGGTCTATTGGGTTTGTGGTGTTTTATGGTTTAAAACCCTTGTAAGGACAAAAAAAATGGTTTTATTTTAAAATCCTTTTAGAGACAATGTTTAACCTGTTGCCCTGTGTCTTCTTGCTCTGGAGTACACAGTGTGTGGTTCAAACCTACCAAATCTTTTTTCTTGTTAACACCTGCTGCAGCTTTAATACTCGAGTCTCTTGTTATTTACATCAATGTGAATTACATCCAAAGTCCTCCCTATGCGTGCAATTACTTTTTAACAACTGCGTTATTGACAGTGATTTATTGTTCTTGTCTGCCGGGGGAAACCGTTCATTTGGCTCGCCGTCGCTACCGATTCCCAACTCACGTCGCACACGGATGAAGCAGGAGAGAAAGAGGAAGACAGCGAAGGACAGAGAGACGGACGAAGGAGGAGGGCGCTAATGAGAATCAGAGACGGGAAAGCAATTTAAGGCGTTCGCATTGCAGACCACAAACAGTTGTCATGATTAATGGCGTGGATTTGTTTCTCTCCCACCTCATTGCGCTTCTGTCTCAACTCCTCTCTCTTTACATCTCAGATAAATACGGTTGCTCACAAGAGCCCTGCTGCACATTAGCTTGATCACACAACCAAGACAGGCACTGATGCGACAAATAAAAAATAAAAACAGGGAAAATCTAGAAAGGCTTTAACTCAGATGTGCATTCTGTATATACAGCATGTCCAGCTCATTTTCCCTTTTGTAGATGTGTGATATTAGCTTCAGCTCACAGTTTCTGTGACTTTTATGGCTATTAGTGTACAAACACACAGTTTCGTGTTGTGTTTTTATCATTTAAGTCTCTTGTAGTTCATGCATGGCACGCATTTTGCCATGTTGCTCAACCTATGATACATACACAATCATAAATCCCAGTTCCAAACATCATTTATTTATTTATTTATTTATTTATTGTATGTACTGTATGCCTTTTGCTGTGGATGCATGAAGCTTTAACCCTGTTAGTAATGATATCTGGCCACAGGAGAGTCCAGTGAAGCACTCTCAGTAGAATCAACAAGGCTGGAAGTGCCTATGACTAAGTGACTTGCTTCTCTCATGGAACAGGTGACTTAATCTTAGGACACTCTTACCAGACTCTAAAATGTGTCACGTGTGTGGATCTGAGGTGAACTCGTGATTCCTAAACTGATAGCTAGCAAACTGTGAGGCAAAAACATGGCCCTCAAGGTGACCAAACCATAGACGGTATAAAGATGGATGGTGGAACTGCTCCTCAAGAGTGAAGCCAAAACAAGTAGAGCTCCCCCTGGTGACTAGTCGTGGTATAGGTCATAAGCTCCTCCATCAAAGTGAATGAGACTTGAGTCGAACTAAAACACGTTAATGTTGATTATTGTTCAAGTTTGCTGAATTGTAAAAAACAACAACAGTTCCTTGTTTCAGGTGGAGGCAGAGTTGAGCGTCGTATTAAACAAAAACACAAGTAAGTCTGGAGGAAGTGTGGTCGGGTGATCAATATCGCGCCTCCATGTTGCTCTACTCCTGGATCGTACAGCTCAGACTCTGGCTCCAAAGTCACAAGATGGTGCTGCCCATATCCCCAGGAAAACAGCGTTGTCCATATTTATATACAGTCTATGGACATTTATTTATGCATAACTTTAAGCCTTGACATAATTTTTACAGATGAGATATACAAAAGACAACCTCCTTGTACAGTAGGCATGGATAAATTAGCCACAGAGAACAAAACCAGGTTGTTAATGTGTTAAATTCTGCTGTAAAGTTGAGTATAGTGTCTGAATTGCTGTAACCACATGTGTTTTCAGTCTTCTCTCACATTTAAGAAGTGCTACTCCTGCATGTATTTTGAGGACACTAGAACCCTCCACTGTCAACGTACATCCTGGCTCAAACTTATGGACCCGTATAGAAAATTCCCCCGGGCTTAATGAAAGTCAGCACAAATCCATATACACTACAACGCAGAAGCAACCACAAAACCCCCGAGCAGCTTCCCGAAAACAATAAGTTGACACTGTCTGAACCAACGAGCCTTCGCTTCTTTCTCACTCGTGTCTCTCCAGGCCAGAGCTAAAAACAAAGCCAAACAGAGAGACGCTACATTAGTTTTCTCCATCTCTCCTCTGACTACGATTTCTAGTTTTCAGACAAAAGAACATTGTTTTTTTTTTTTCTTTTTGTCACCATGAGGGATTTTTTTTTTGCTCTTTAAACGTGGCAGTGGATTAGAGCCTTAAAAGGAGCTTGTCTCGTCCAAAAACTGTCACATAACAGCTGAGAGAGAGGAAATACTCTCAGGAGACAAACTGGATCAGTGTCATATTTTAGGAGTTTTTTAAATAGAAACTGATGAAGACATCAGGGGAATTCATTTTAGTAAGTCTATTGAAAGTTAAGTGTTTCAGGGCTGTGTAAAAACAGACTGTTCCTATTGCAGTCAATGGTGGACTTGCATCCGTGCTGCTGTTGTACACGTATAGTCAGTGATTTTTGTGCCCATAGAGAAAGATGCAAGCAAACCTGTGATTACCTGCACCTGTCGTCATCTTATTGTTTGTTTGGGTGAACAATAGATCTATTCAAGACCGTCCCAGCATTCCTCACTCCACGGCTGATGATTAAAGCCTCATCTGATGCCGAGACCAGCCTTTCCCCTTCCTTTTCCGTCACACACAGTTACACACACAGCATCAGCCGAGGTTTATCTCCCGCTTCTTCTACTTTACCTCTTTCACCTGGGCATTTGATGTCTTCAGGGGTCTTTGACACAGAACTGAGAGAAAAGGGAAAAGGAAACATCAATAGCCCCCGCGGAAGAAGCGAAAGAGGGAACAAGGTGAACTTCAGTTTTAAGTTACGGTAAAAAGGTGGTTCAGTGCCATGCCTCCAGAAATCACCACAACTCTGCAGAGACAGGAGTGTGAGGGTGAATTTAATTCATGCCATTCTTGCTGCTGCTTCCGCCGGAGATGGGTTATTCATGGAAACTTTATTCAAGTGTTGATTTGCAAGCAGCTCGCCCCACTGAACTCCAGAGGATTATGTCGACTTCTCAGCGTGTGCGTTACGGGTACTAGTCAGCAGTTTTTCTCGGAAAGCAACCACTTGAGAAATGCTTGTAAAAGAACAAAAAAACAAAACAAAAATTCAACTGTTTGTAGGAACTGGTAAGTCACCGGTTTCCCACAACACAGGGATGACATTTTAGCCCCACTAACTCCCTGAGGTACCCATGTACGAGAAAACCCTCGAGCCCCTCTCATGCACTCGTTTATGTTAATCTGATGATGTCAGTTTCATGTCTGAATAAGCACCCATGTTACATTAAAGTCACAAGGTCTCTTTCTAGGTCAGATCCGGTAACATTTACATATCACTTTTATGTGATTATATAGAAAATAGAACTTAAAAGGAATTGATTGATAAAAACATGGTGAGAGAGACAATGTTAGTACTTTCAGATTAGCCTTAGTGACCAGGGCAAAGGCAATTAAAAGCATAAGGTTAAACAAGAGTCTCAAGAGTGAGCCATCGTTCAACTCTTGCGCACTAACAGGCCGCAGAGTTCATTCTCAAATGAGGTTAAATGACGTAACAGATTCAAAAATCTAGTTGAAGATTTAAAACTAAGGGTTTCTCACTGAAGAATTAATTAATTAAGGCTTCATGTGCCAAATAAATGTTAAAATCCATCAAAGATGCAGCCTGTGAGAGAAAAGGAGACTCTGTTCTTCCTCTATCATGCAATGTTTTGTAACATTTTAAATCCCTCGTACTTACATGTGGCTTGAATACATAAAACCGTCGTAGCTGCATGCTGTGCAGCTTCTCTTCACACACGGCACCTGCAATTAGTTTTAACGGCAGGTACTTGGCTGAAAATGCATTTTCACTTATTTTGATGTAAAGTGTCCCAAACTGTCAACTTATCTGTGCACAAGACTCATATTCAGGGAGTAATTGATACATCAGTCGCAAATGCAGGCACTGGCATCTATTGCTGCTGTGTGGTGCGTGTACCAGTGTCTGAACAACATGTACAGTGCCACTGAGCATCTAGGCCACTTGTGGAAAACAATTCTTTAATGTATACAGGATGTAGACAGAGGTGTCTGGCTACTGCACACTGCACCCAACAGGTAAACTGCTTGGTTATATATTTATAAGGATAGTCCTAACATGGTTGAGACGCGTTCACAGCAGCCCAAACAAACCAACATTGGGGGATTGGGGACACTGCACTGTCCCCAGTAGCCCCAGGTTGGTCCAAACCACAGCTGTACTATTGGGAACTTTTAATGTGCTGTGCTGCTAAAATTAGCCTGTTCTGATATACAGTATTCAAGGCCTGCTACTTCAAAAAACAAAAACAAAAAAAAATGACAATTGCACTGAAGATTGTTTACCTCCATCGGTGTCCCATCTCAGACTCAGCTGACACGCTTGTATCACGATCGTCTCATCTTTTTCAGGGCTTTGTTTCTGACCTAAGGCGCTGCAGGCCTACAGAGACCTTCAGGCTGACATACTGTTCCTGCCTTTGTGCTTGTTAGAGCTGAGCACCGAGTCTCAGAGGCAATTCACGCGTAAAACTGGTAACACATGTGGTGACATGAGAGCAGAGGGATGACAGAGGATGTAAGTATGGACTGTGAAAGCTGGAAAATGTAGAATTTGCTTGTGTTTCCTTGTGAACAAATGCCCCGCTTTGTGCATCTGCAACGGTGAGAGAAACAGATTGAAGGAGGACGTGCGCATAAAAATGTGGATTCCCACCGTATGTAATAAATATGTATGCTTGTGGGCTCACTGATGCAGTCACACCTACTGTCTCCATCTTCTGTTCTCGCTTGTTTTTTTCTTTCCTCACATTTTAAACTCTTGTGTTTCATTAGATTCTCACATTCTACTCACGTGGTGAGATCTAGGTGAACAGAGAACAGAGCGGGTTTCAGACAGGGAGGAAATGGGAAAGAAGGTGGGAATTTTAAGCACCTGCCAGACACCAAGTCCACATTGACACGCATCTGATTATCTGCTGCTATTGCCACCTTGTAAGACCTGCGCCGTCTCTCCATTTCTGTCTTTCTGTCACGCACAGTCTGCGTTTAAATAACCAACCAAAGTCTCCAGCCTCTCGTGGTAATTGGATCCAGTGCAGGCCAGGACGGATGAGGCAGTGACACAGATGGCTTCTCTCAGGCTTAATGATGCATTTTTGATTTCTCCTAACTGGCTGCTGGACACTGCTGGACACCAACAAGTCAAAGAGATTCCACACAGATGCCCTCTGAACCCTGCACCTCCCCAGATGGAGTCATTAAAAGGTTCACTGTGACATAAAGCTAGGAAGGGTTCCTACTTTCTCTTTTCATATCCTAATGAGAAACATTTAAGAGCAGTGGGACACACTGATCAGGAACCTCTGTTGGAGTGTAATGAGATACACTTGGTCAAGTTCAAATCTGAGCTATCTGTTCTTTATGGATTATTCCCACAATTCAGATAGGAAACTGTACTTTGGACTCCACTGGCTATATTGACCACATTTTACTGCACCATATAAGACTTACTAATAGTGTAAAATACTAACACTACAAAAATAAAAGTAAGTCATCTCTGTACATTGTCTGTTCTTTGTTTTTCTTGACATCCATCCCATTTCTTTCACACTTGGCACTGGATTGTTGGTGATAGCTCAGGACAAAAATGAGTGCAGTGTAGAGTTTGAAGTATACTTGGATGAGCGGTCATGATGTTCTGACCTAAAGTGGTTTTATGTCACAACAGCAGTATATCAGTTCCCGATGAGCCGTCATCCCCAGACAAACGCTTTCACAATCATTGTCAGTGACTATATGTCTTGAAATGAATCTGCAATTGATTTTTAGTTGGTAGTCTGGGCCGCATTTAACTACATTGTCTGAGCAGCTTGAATACACATGCACTGAAAGGCCACCAAATCATTTGACGTCCACAGATTAGGTGGAGTTTCACACATTGCTTTGAAAAGCGGGAGAGAACTTTGAATTACCACCAAACAAAATGGCAAAGAGCTCGAGCACCTGACGAGAAAACGATATTCTGGATGATGGACAAGAAGAAGAAAAAGAAAATGTCGCGTATAGCAGTGATGGAGGGAGGACACAAATAGAAGACACTAAAGGGAGCCAAGGGCAGACGACAAAATGACTTAAATAAATGCTCAAAATCCAGAACTTAAGGTGCGGCAGGAAAGGCCGGGTACCCAAAAACACAACAACAAAAACAGGTCAGGACAGTGAAATGCACAGTATGACAAACATCACAGACGACTTGACAGAAAAAAAAAAACGGAAAGGCAGGGTTATATATATACGTGGGCAGAAAGGCTAACGAAACACAGGTGAAACAAATGAGGGAGGAGCACACAAGGAGAAACCAATCAAACAATCAAAGCAGGGCAAACACAGGAAGTAAAGCAAGACAAGAAACAGAGAGGAAAAACAGAGGAACAAACTATTTGACAGACAGCCGTTTCCACGTTTCCAGTCTAAGCTAGGCTAAGCCAGGCTAACTAACAACACAGACATATGAATGCTAACGTCTTCTCATCAAACCACATTATTTCTCTGCTTGATACTGAACATTGGCACCCATTGGAACAAGTGGTAACTGTAACTTGACTGTAACATGATTCAAAGAGATTCTTAAAAATAGAATATAAAAGACACTTTAATACAAAAATATAAGCTACCTAGTGCAAAAACAGTAATATCACATATTCACCAACTCTTTGCGTTACCTTTGGTCACTTCATTAGGTGACAGAATTTGGCTTAATGGACATGTTAAAAGTAAATCTTTCACTTGAATTCAAGGATCTGAGTAGTATTTGTAAAAAAGGACTGCCGTCTTTCCTGTGTGAAATAAAACATCTTGTGTGTGTCTTCTCCAGAGTAATTCTTGCTCTCAAATCAGAAAGTACTACATCTATATTTGTACGTGTCCATAACTCAAAGGAAAGTTACCCGTCATCTACTTGCTAATGCAGCACCGAGCAAAACGTACTGTACGCACTTGATAATTAATTCAACCTCTGAGGGCAATGGGTTCTATCGTTTTCTTGCTCTTACCCTTTTTCTCTTCTCTGCGCTCTCTACTTCTGCAGGTTCTTTCTCCTTAGAGGGAAGGCTCCAGAGAAATGAAGGGGGACAGGGGCCAGAGGAGAAAGGTTTCTGGGAAAGAAGTGATTTATTCACAGGCATATTTTCAGGGGAACATCATGAATAAATTCAGTTAGGTAAGCATTCATACATGACTCTGATTGTTTCGCCTGGTCCCAGCGGAGAAACAGGGTGTTACTGTTCACAGTGTGTGAATGTTTTATTCTCGGAGCTTCTCTGGGTGATATTTCAGCATTCGCATTTCACATTTTATAGGATCTGCCACAGAAAGGACTGATCATTGTTTTGATTTACCGGTGTGCAGACAAGAGTTCAGAATAATTCCAACATTTCTTGTGTCTCCAATTTTCATTTATCATGTGGTCCTAATTTGGCACAGTGTTCTGTTGCGATTGCTTTATTTCATCTTGCTTTGTTTCAAGTTGGCCTCTGTGCATCAGGCATGTTCCAGTGTATCCCAACAGATACTTGATCAGATATATTTTTGAGTTGTTCATAAACTGTTTTTGTGTGTGTGCCTGTGCCCTGCTTGGTATGGCCACTGCCATCAAGGGGTGTTATTGCTATGGGGTGGGGTGGGGGGGGTCTGGTCTGGTCTGGTCTGGTCGAGGTGGGTGGTACATGTCTAAGTAACATCCACTGGAATGCCAGGGGTATTGTCACAAGATGGTCAGTGTTATTAACTTCTCCTGTTGTGGCTGATTGGTGTAAATTAAGTATGATTATTATATCTATAAAATAAGATAGATCTAGTTAGTACTATCTCAAGATACTTGTGAAAACTCACTTGAAAATAGGTGGTTATGGACAAACAAGAGTAAGTCATCAGCATAGAATATTACATTATATAAGGAACTCCATTCACTTATTCCCTAAAGGGCACTGTTTTGTTAAGATTAAATTGTAAGAAGCTTAATAGCAAGTTAAAAAGTTTAAGAAATGGTTGTAATTACTGCTGCTTTGCAGGGAGATTAAACATTTCACAAGTAACTAAGCTTCTCCACTGAGATTACAAAAGTTTCCATATAATGGGTAAGACACATTTTGTGTTAGAAGCATAAAATCAATCCTGTTTGATAAATTATTGTTCTAAATGCATCACATTTAAACACACCGGTTCTGTAAATGTGAAGATGAGGACACATTTTAGGAGTAAAAACCAGAAGCAGTACATTTGCTGAAAGGTTCAGCTCATAAAAGTACAAGTGGTTAAGCTTTTATTATTGTGATAATGTGTTGGGATGTTCAAGAGTGACTCCAGAAGGGCAAGTGAAGAGAAAACATAGAGATATATATTTTTTTCTTGTATTTCAAAGGACGAAGACTGCAAAAATACTGTTGACAGAGGACATCAGTGGGTGGACTACAGTCGGCAAACTGAATAATGAATAGATATACTTTTAATCCGACTTACGTGAACTCAACTGCACTTCATGAACCCCAGCTTACTTGGTGAATTCTGTGTTGATCCATTGGGTAAATATTTTTTACCAAATACGAATAAAAGGAGCTACCCGGCATCATAGGAACAAGTACCTCCAGGATGACTTCTCAGGTTTTCTCAATTTTTATTTTAAAACACAGGGAAACTAAGAAGACATATTTGCTCCCTTGACATGACATTTATAGCATTTAAGAAAAACGCTGCAATTAAAGTAAAACACAAGCAAAGTGAAAAACACATTCACCAATTTCACAACACACGGGCAACCTTACAAATTGGATTGCTGGGAGACAACAAATACAGAAATATGCAGTAAACAAAGTATCTGCAATCTGGCCTGTAGTCAGCCCCTTTCTCAATGGGTTGCATTATTAGATGTGAAAAAAGTGAATGTTGAAAAATATTCTATAAAATATATATCGGATTTCCTGGGATTCACACAGCTCCCTTTTTAAAAAAAAAAAAAAAATGATAAAACCTGTAATTCTTCACAAGGAAAAGGCAACCTGTTTAACACCTTGACAAGGAAAGGTAATTGCTTGCCTCAGTGATTCACTTTTTCTCCCAATTACTGTAGAATAAGCACATCTCTTTGTTGTTGCGTTCGCCGGTGCTTGTCCTTGTGAGAAAAAGCTGGACACCAACAATACTTTGGTGTTAATACAGAATAAATGGGTTTAATGATGCTTGAAGTGGCTCGCAGAACAATCATAGCAGTCACGTTAAGTAAATGAACTGATAGAAGACATTTTTGGTTGTTTTTATGTAAAACAATATTAAATTTCAAGTCATTTTACTTTTCAGCGCTATAACTTTATCAGAGCTGATGACTGGTAAAAAGCAGCCTCTGCTGCACCATTAAAATGCACAGAGCTATAAAGTTATCACAAAGTTTTAATGTAAACTTAAGAAGTTAAACTTTTAAATGAATGTTTTTTTTTTTTTTTTTTTACAAAAATAAATCTCATAGCAGCACTCAGTGCCCTCCACACACACACACACACACACACACACACACACTACACACTGGATTAGATGTCCAGGAGTCTTGCAGTGCAGCATCCCGTATGGACCGTAGAGGGTGCAGTGCCTTGCTTTAGAGCACGGCACAGATTAGTTCGAGACAAATATCAGCTAAGTTGTGTCAAATAAAAACAGGTTCAGCACGTTATCAGTCATTATAATGAGGCAGACAAATTATGAATCAAACACACATACACACACTCACACACATACACACACACACGGTTAAGGTATCATCAGTGGACCATGAGTATCTGTCTTACATGTCCGACTTCAACGTGGCTAATGATGCTTTATTGTAGTTCATTTATCATTTACGTCCTTATTAAGCCATTGTTAAGGATGATTGTTTGTCTGTCAGCTTGTTTAAGACACACATTTTCTCTTTTAAGCTCCTTAATTCATCGAGAACCTATAATCACTCAATAAATGTGGTCTTATTTAAAAAATCCTACCAAACTAACCTTCCAGTGCTATTCCAGATAATCAGATTCAACATACATTTTCAGAACAGAGGGAAGAAATGTATCTCTAGGTTTGAGTGAAGTCATCACTCATTAACAGTCTGCACACTGTGATCATTTGAGACAAGAGCAAGACTTCAATCATTGATCTTCCTACAGTCAGTGTAAATGCCCACACTTGCCCTTATTTTTAAATCAAAATCACAGCCATATTATGTAGGCACGGTCTAAATACAGCTATATCTTTTTATTTCCGCAAAGTTCAATCACAAAGAGAACTGTACTGAGGGCGTAAGTAGTAGATCTTGAAGGCTGTTGCAAGGCAAGCCTCTGTGCTTATTGGAAAATTGATTAATGGCGCTACAGTAAGAACATGGAAAAAGCAGAGTCCCCTGTGACTGCGGTACACACAGGCGATAGAGACACTTCTTATTTGCTCCTATGGCCGTCCATGATTGTCAAGGAGGGGCTTAAACACAACTGGAGTCGTCTCTGTACACAGTGTTACGGGAGAGAAAATCAATACTGCATGTATAACAGAGAGAGTTTCATTACTGCTTATCATGACCAGCTTATGATTCTCTCCTCTCCCCTATCTGGTCTTGTGGATATAATTTCCCTGCCTGTTACAAGCGTGAAAAACATCCTAGAAAAATATACTTTCAAATTATTTTCTCCAGCTCGCAGGTGGGTATGTGGCATGTGCAGTGTTTTGCTCCAGGCACAGGGACACACCGCTGTTCTCGAATGCACCGGCTTGAAAGCCTCATTAGAGATGTTCATCACTGTGTGGGTTTCTGTATGCATCCGTCTTTCTTCTCTGTGTCTTCTGAGATCCCCCCCATCCAGTGAACAGAAATAACACCCGGTTTGTCTGCATTTTGAAGTCAGTTAAACTCTCCTCATTAAACTGCAAACATGCTTCCAAAGCTCTTGCTGCGTTACTGTTTCTGTGACGGAAATATACCTCCTCTCCTGGTGCCTCATCTGATCTGATTGAAACCTCTCTCTAAAGATTTCTGTATACAGGCATGTTTTGCTGATAGGTGATATTTTTCCAAACCCTTGAATTCTTGTTGAAACGGCAACTACAGTATCTTCAGTTGAGTTAGAGGCAAAGGCGTGGTTTTTTTTCAGTTCTACCAGCCTTATTTGAAGCCAGGGCGTCCATAAACGTTTCAACTCTCCAACATCACTCAATCAGTGGGAGCAGCTTGTTTTCCTGCAATAAGATGGTCCTATTGCAAGATGACAGGGAAACACCGACCATATTTTTCCCATCCTATTCCACAAGTTAGTTTGTGTTGCATTCATTTCAGAAAACTCCACTTCATTGAGATATAATGCTGAAAAGCCATTACGCGGCTATGTCAAGATATTTAATCATGGCATTCATTCAGAAATGTTATGCTAAAACAGACCATTGACCTTCATTTGCAAGGTATTTGATCAGTTGGGGTTAAATAACCTGTTGCCAGCTGAAAGATAATCACTCATGCAGTAATTATCCAATAGGAGGCTCGTACCAATTTGCTTAGTTAAATCCAGGTGACGCCTTTTTTTATTTTTTTGCCCAAACACTGTTTGACTTTTTTAAACACACCTCTTTCCCTGTGGTCAGGTGGTTTTCATAAGATGGTTGGGGTTTGTCACCCAAAATCCCCTTTGACTGAATACACTGGCATAACTTCTACAAAAAACAAACAAAAAAAACACAACGTTTAGCCTTCTGGATCCTCAGTAGAATATCTTCCGAATTAATAATATACAGTTTGTTCAACACTAGTGCTGCAAATTATTTAACCACAATCTGCTGCCTGGATCCGCCACACACTTGGGATGCTAATGCAAATTACGTCGATGAATGGCACCTTTTCATGGATAGAACTTCTTTCAACTCACTCCACTAATACCAAGCCTTAAGACGGTATGGACAATTGTTTGTGCTTTATTCAAACCATCTGACATGGAAACACGCTGCATGTGTTAAAAACACACAAAACAACAGATGGCTGGCAGGAGAAGATAGTTATAGCTGAGTATTTCCTGTGGCTTGTGACCTTAGTGAAAAGGAAATGTATAAAAAGAGTTGGCACAGGGATGGTCTGCGCTCCTGCACAGCACTGGATAGCCAGCACACTCAGGGGGATTCTTGAACTGACTGGTTTCTTTAGAGCCATTCCATATCTCGCTCACAGCAGTTTATTCCCAAGTGTATGCATGTATGCTAAATAATGAGAAGCAGGATGAGTTGAATGCATATTTGAGTTTGGAGTCTTTCAAGAAATCTGACTGAACGTTACTCTTGTTTTTCTCACTTTCCTCATCTTGTCTGCATGAATCTGTGCAGTGTTTTTTTTTTTTTTTTCTGTTATTAAAGACATATTAATTTGAAAATTGTGTGACATCAGCAGCCTCACTCAATGTCTGCTCCAGCACAGGTGATTTCACACAAGCACAACCGCCTACTCGAAAGCAGCAAGCAACAGAAATATAATTTTTAATTTCACAGCTCAGAGTGCAGGGTTCAGATTGATTCATTAGCACTGGAATTTGTTCTGGATTAGCCCCATCATGTGCATGTTCGGAGTTGTACGGCTGAATCGGAAGACTTAATAGTTTACGTGAGAGTTCTGCAGAGCAGCGGGACAGACACATGCCTACGTATTTGTTCAAATGCCAGTTTTTAAGTCCGCAGTTCTGTGCAAGGCAGCAGGAAAGCCTTTTAGATGTACTATCTGGCAAAACTTTAAATTAAACACAAAGTAAAGGCTTTCTCATATGACAGCCAAACGTTTAAGCTGCTGCTTTCCATCAAATATAAGGATATTTATTTGAGGAAACATGTCAAAAACACTCTCTTTTAGATGTAATGAAACACATATTGCCTCTGTGTTTGCCATTACATGCAGTACCATGTGATATGCACAGCCAAGAATCAATGCACAGAAATTGTTTATTGTGCCTCAGAGGATAATACTGAGAGTAGCGTCCGCCTTGATAACCCTGCACACTTACTGCTTTTCACCCCTTTGTGCAATGTCGGGTTGCATCACAAATGAAGCTGCGGGGCAACTCATAAACGCAAAACAAATCAATGATGCAAGCGGCTGAGAGAACAAGCAGGAGCAATCACGCCTCCTTTTCCTTCCTTTCCTATAGCACTGCAGTTCTAACAAAGCTATTCTTTTGTACCATTTGCATTCTCGTTTATTCTTCATTAATGGTCCTCATCTCACTCCAGCTTAGTGTCCAGAAATTGAGTTGCACTGCTGCTAGTTTTGTATAGTCAGAGTGTGGGAGTGAAACAGAAGTTGACCTTTGAGTACAGTGGTGTGATCTTTCCGGTGTTTCCAGCTGTTTCCAGTGTTTTTTGTTGTTGTTTCTATTTAATTATCAGTTAAAGAAGGTTAAAGGGGCTTCTCTGCAACCAACAATGAATATAAGATTAGGTGGTAGATATATTCGAAATGATAATGTGTGCATTATTAATCAAAGGTTAAATCTTTAGTCCAAACTGCAAGAGAAATGAAAACACATTTTAAATGTTTAAAGACGTCACAGCTTCAATTAAATCCAGTTCTTTTTATAATTTCAGTATCATCTAGCAGGATAGTTTAGTGGCATAATAGGTCTGGCTGTCAATATTTCTGCAATATGTTAACATGATTATTATATTGGAGTTATAATACACTATGAAATGTGGTGCAATCAATTATATTCCACTTTTTATGACAGTATTACACATGTATTCTCTTGTTGCAGCTCTTTATTGACGCTATGTGATGTCTACAATTTACTACAATCTCGCCCAGAAGTCCATGTTTTTATGCATGCACCACTTCTTCAAACAGTTCGAATGTCTTGCACGTTGTACACTACGCCCCCACATTCAGCCTGACATGCCGAGCATCGTCAGAAACTTGGGATCCCCATTAGAAATTCAAATTGAGTTCTGAAGATTTCATCAATATTTGGTTGCAGAGCATCAGTTTGAAGCCTAATAAGTGACCCCCTTGGGGGATGCTCTGAATAATGGAAGTCCGGACAGATTCATGATAATTATTTATAATTACCCAATATTATCATGTTTGATTTCATCTAAAACTCTCCAGAGCAAGTGGTCTTTGAACCATTTGCAAATTGGATCATATGTAGGCATGTTAGTGCCCCCGCCTTTAGTTTTACATGAGACAAGCTGGCAAACGCTGATATATGTTTAAATAAAATAAAGACATTGTGTGCAATATACACCTATCAGTCACAACATTATAACTGGTCATCACTCGTCAAGTGAATAACATTGATTATTTCATTGTTATAACACCTGTCAGTCACATTTTGTTGTGTTAGCAGCAGGGAAAAAAATGGGAAAGTTGAAGGTTTTGAGCAACTTTAAAGGATGGATTTAATGATGAGACAACTAGGTCAGAGTATCTCTCTAACTGCAGATCCTATGGTGTGTGGCTAGGAAGCCAAAGCAGCCAACCTGTGACAGGGTCAAGGGCATCCAAAGACAGGCTGTTGTAGCTTAAATTTCCACGATGATTCTCATAGGGAGATGTCTGAACGCACAGTGCATCACAGTTTGCTGTCAGATTCGTCACTTATCTGGGGAGCGTATGGCAGCCTGATGCAAGAAACACCCTTTTACTATTGCCAAAGGGGTGCGCTCATTCCCCAGCAATGTTCATGAGGTGGCACGTACCCAAGTACCAAAACATAAACATATAGCACAGATGTCAAACATGTGAGATTACCAATGTTTTTCACTTCACTGGTTGGTGGTTTTAATGTTGTGGATGATCGCTGTTTAAAGCCTCATGACCCAAACAGTCCAGGCGGGTAATTTCACACCATTCAGACCTTAAAGCATAATTCACTCCGGTTTCAGTTTAGCGCATTATTGATTAACTGAGCACAGAATCCGCATGTATTAAAAGAGAGAGGCTGATTTAGTTTGTTGCACTCATAGCTCTGTAATAAGTCTAAGTGCTTTTCCCATGAGACACTTGTGCACATGTGTTTTACTTGAAAGAAAAAGCGCAGCGTCGACCACCTACGACTACTGAAGGGTTTTATTTTGCTAGAGGACGCTTTGATGTGCACAACCACGGACTGTCAGAGTTCATAAAAACGGAACTTCTCACAGAGTCTCCCAAGACGTTGTGCTATGTTACAGGCTAACATGCGTATTGTTTGTGTGCGCTTGCTCCAGAGGTCAATAAAGGTTTCTGTGATCGGTCATTTTGCTTTCTGGGTCTCAATTTCTGATTCCAATTTGTGACTCTACAACTCCAATAGCAATCTCTGACCACCGCTGTCTCTTCTGTCTGAATTTTACAGCTGCTCTTGTCTGCAAATGGACGTAATGATTTCAGCGTGACCGAATGGATCGAGTTGCAGTGCTGCCATTTTAAATCATTTCAGTTACAGGCAGAGGTCAGTGAATGAAAGCAAGTCACACACGCGCCGCGCTGCTCCTCATGTAGAAATATAGAACTGCATTACAGCAGCACACCTAGCGCATACATCATGGAAAGAGGTTTTCTGAAAGGTACTCATGACCTGCCATCAGTGGCAGTGTGTGGGCTGAAAAATGCGAGGCTGTGTACAGTATATTGCAGTGATAAGACCTCTCGTTCTTCACATGTATTTATTCATGCATAAATTACAGGACAACTCACAAGGTTAGGTGCGCTTGAGTAATTGAAAACTATAAATATACATACCGATCGAAAGCATGAAAACGTTTGGCAATGGTGAAATCCACAGTCTAAGCTAAAAGTGACCTTTTATTAGTGAAATGAGTGAGCAGTACAAACAGGCAATAGTTGCTTAAGTAATAATAGTCTTTCAGCTGTTAACTAAAGTAACTGATAATATGGTTAAAATAGTTGAGCAAAGGCTAAATAATGGTAAAAGGACAATGGCAACTGTTAACTAAGTGGATCAATTGTTAAAACAGTTAAATAATGTGGCGTTTGAAGTTGTTCTCTAACACAATGGATACAGTTTTAGTAGTTTAAAGCAGCTGCTAAATGGTTGAAACCCTTCTCTAAGAGTAATGCATAAATAACTGGAGTAGGTTTCTGAAAATAATTAACAGTTCAAACACACAACAGCAAAACCACTGAAAGCTAAAATGATGGGTCTGGTCAAAGTACTTAGCTACAAATACCTAATCAGGCCTAACTGGTTTGAACTGTTGAAATAGTTTGCTTAAAACAATTAATACATATTTTAAAAAGATAACTGTTGAAACACATCGTTAACTAATTGATATGGTTAAAGTGGTCACTGTTAAATTGTTAAAATCCATTGGTAAAGTTGTCGTATAGCTAATAAATAACTGCAGTAATACTATATAAGTCCATAGTTAAAGATAATGGACACAATAAAGGCACTCCTAGGTTCTGGGGAGCCCCAGGCGATGATACACGTGTGATAGGAGGGGGCCCCTAGAGGGCATTGTAGAGTAATGTCAATGCACAGTCACACATTACAAGTTTAAACAGGTTTATAGTTCTTTTCGCAAAACATACCAAAGCATTGCCTTCCGGGGGTCCCTTTTTTTTCACAGGGCCCTAGACAATTGCTTAGTGTGTGCTTCACCTCACTGTGTGCTCTGTGTGTTCACTAATTCACGGATGGGATAAATGCAGAAAACACATTCCATGTATACACAAGTATACTTGGCCAATATCACTAATTAAAAAAATTAAATTAAATTAATCTTCAGGCTGAAGGTGAGAAAATTAAAAAATGACTATGGTGACCTGTGAGGAAATCTCTTGTTCTGTGGAGGTAGGGGAAGGGGTCACTGATTGTATATCAATACAGTCAATAAATTGAATTCTGAATACTATTAACTTGAGAAGTAGTGACTTGTATGTCTGTGGACAAATAATATGACTGTCAGTCAATTCTTCTTGTGTAAAAGCTATTGATTTTTGGATGCATCTCGACTCAGTCGGATCAGTGCCCTTTCTCTTTGGCACTTTACATCTGACCAAACTCTGTTTCTATAATTTCTTCTATCTCTCTTTCTTACTTTCTCAGGGCAGGCTTTGGGACTTTGGGAATAAATGCGTCTCCATTCGTGGATGACATCAGGAAAAAAAAATAAAAAAAATCCAAGCCTAATGGTTCAAAGAGGGCAGCTCTCACCCGGAGAACTTCTGTATGAATCCGAAATTTAGCAAGTTTTTATCTGGGATAAATTAGATATTTTATTCACGCTGTTGCACCCTGATGTGCTCCCGTTTGCTAGTCTGATTTTAAAGCTATAGCTGGTTTGAAAATGACTCAACAGCATAAGCCTGAGACTCTGTAAGAAATAAGACATTGCTGAAACATTAAATAGAAGCTTAAGGAACTAATCAGCTCATGCTGGCATTCTGTAAAATCTTTTTATTGTTGTTATTACTCACCCAGTGTGTGTTGAAACATCAGCCTTATAAGGTGAATGTGGTGCAGGTCCATCACTCAGCAACAAAAATAAAAGTTGATGTGGCCAATTAAGTTAAATGGTCTGCACTTATATAGCACTTGTTTGTCAGTGGCAGTTAAAGCACTTTAAAGCAGTTTTCTCCTTCACACACGTTTGTATGGCTATCTTTGAGAGGACATTCATTGACACAATGCTTTCTCCAGCTCTTAACCAGCTCAACAAAGTGGCTATTACTAACCCTTACCCTAATCCTAACCATAACTGTAATCGTCACCCATAAATCAACTCTTGAATCTCAAACAGCATTTAAAGAAAGGAGGACCAGCCATAATGTCCTCAGTTTGCAGGCACGTCCTCACTTTGAACTGGTCCTCAGAAAGATAGCTGGACAAGAACACACACACACGTGATTCTTTTTGAGGCCCTTCCCCTAACATAATGCGTTCTCTAGCCCCTTACCATAACCATCTCAAGTAACTGTGTATCCCTAGGAGGTATATATGAGGTATTTTGAGTTCAGAGACTTGCCTAAAGACAAGTCGGCATGCGGAGGGATTGGGAACCAACAACCCCGCGCTACCACCTGAGCCACAGCCGCCCATCTAAACAGAAGTGAGACTCTGAAGTCAGTTTCTGAGAGGGAAATAAGTTGTGGATTTATTTATTTTTTTACATAAAAGCCACAGGAGAATTTCTGCTCAACTTTAAATCTCATCCTTATATGTCACATCATTGCAGTCCCATTCTGAAAAACCAGTCAGACAGAGGAAGAAGGGGTGGGGGTGTTGAAGCCCCATAATAGACTAGGAGTGCAGGAGCAGTTTCCGACATCCGTGGTCTTTTCAATCTGTTTCAGATGGTGTGATTAGAGAAGGATCTAGCGCAGGCAGTGTTGTCCAAATATCTCATTTTTGGAGCCGTCACATTGATTTCTCCATCTGTTTGCAGAAGACCCGACATCCCTCCTTAACGTAGGTAGACAGGCATTAGCGCTCCCGCCTGATCAGCTGTAGGTTAGCTTTCATGGAGAGCATGTGTGTTTATAATCTTTTGACTATGAAACGGAGAGACAAACATAGAAATTACGGGATGTTTTGCCAGCTTTTGGTAATCGAAAAAATTCCTCCACAGACCTCAAGCGTCAGTCAGGAAGATAACCGCGTTTTGTCGGTTATCGTCAATGTTTCGTCTCAGTTGGAGGCACTCAAAATGGAAAAAAGCCATACGACTCGGATACAATGCCCACACATGCGCAACTAATCACCTTAAGTCATCTCAAGGTGCTTGGAGCGCCAAGGCGGGTGTGTGGAGACGTTTCTGTGTAAAAATGTCCTTCAGAATCTAAGTCAGCAGATAGACAGGAGCCGCACGGTGCTGTCATGGTTGAGTGTAGTCAAAAATATCCTCACCACACATGTTCCATTATGTTATAAAGAGATTAAGAGGAAACAGAGGAGGCAACTGCAGAATTAAGATTATAAATTTGAGAAATAAAGTCACACTGGGTGACGTGTTTATAGGACTGATATGCAAACACAAGCAAATATTTTCACAATGACCGATCAAGACATCAATCTGGTGTGTTATTAGATCACAAAATATGATTCTGTTCTAATTTTCTTATGTTTTCTTGCTTAAATTTAGTGCAAAACTGGATTTTACCTCTAAAAGGGTGACAAGTCCAGACTGCCCTATTTGAGGCCAATGCAATTTACCTGACAATCATCTATTTACAGGTAAAAAGCTTAAAATTTGAACATCTTTTCTCTGGATCACTGATGACTAATAGAGGGAGGACAGTTGTTTTTTTTTTTTTAAAGTGCAATTTAAAAGAGCAACTAAATTGGTTGGTTATAGCCTCAGAGACTGTGCTATTTTAAGTAGAGAGGTTCAGGAAATTTCACAAAAGGGCACTAAAAGCCAACCATTCCACCCCAGGAGATTCAGTTGTTTCAGCACAGAAGTTCAAGTTAATTTCCGGCCGCCCTGAATGAATCGTACTTCAGAAAAATCCAATAACCACGTGCCGTGCAGTATGATTACTTCCTCAAGAGAATTATCTGGATCATATTTTCTGGAAGGTGTAGTTTCATTGGTTGAAAGTGTAACACTGCTCTCTGCTGGAAGAAAGGCTGAACTGCAGTAGGAAGACTTCTAAAAATATTGGATTCTGCAAAAGGTGGATTTATTTGTATTTAACGCACCAGGATACTGCAGCTTAAAGAAACGTTTTACTAGATGTATATATTGATCATTTGACCCCAATAAAGGCATCGATACTGCTGGAATTTTCTTTTGCTCCATGTTCTTCAGTAGCTGGTGGTTATCTTGATCCTTTGCACACATGAACCATTTTATGTGTACAATTTTCTCATGGAAACAAATGCCCTTTGCTTTTTTACCAATGTCCAAATTTTAATAACAGTTCCGCAAATTCTCACATGGTTCTTAAACAGAAGTGTTTTCAACAATCACTTAAGTGCTGTAGGGTGTTAAACTTTGTCAATAACATGAGTAGATGAATCTAACCCAATTCAGTGTATTGTACTTTAGTCTTAAATTTACTCATATCTGCAGCCAGTTCATTTTCACAGCACAGCTGCTTATCCAGATGGGCCCTCACCATCTCTGAATTTTAAAATGCACATCACTTCAATTAAATGTATTTCAATCCAACTGCAACTTTCAGAAATGAGAAATAAAAGTCAATACACTTTCTATAAACATTTATTTTCGTTTATTGGCCAGATGAAACCAGCTCAGACAAGGACTCCATATTGTTTCAGAACATCTGTGTATTTTGCAATCTTTGCCTCGACGTTCTTCTCTGCCTTCTTGGTCAAGGAGATCAATGTCTTTTTCTTGGTGTAGCGGAGCTTAGCCTTCTCCTTTCTCTTCTCCTCCAGAGTGGCTGTGATAGCCTGGTACTTCCAGCCAACCTCATGTGCCAGACGCCCAAGCAAGGCAAACTGAGTGAGAAATGAAAATCACTGAGAATGTGTCGCAAGAAAAATTATAATTTGGCAACATTTGAGTGTTAATAGCTAGACCAGCCTTAAGAACATATTTGTTTTGGACGTTTGACCAAAGTTTTCATGTCAAAAGCTTCAGGTTAAAGCAACAACTTATCTATGACTCAACTCAGCAATCAGATCCATAATATTTGGCTCATCAATGAATGATCAGCTTCGGGATAAAGTGCTCATCACTGTTGAGTAAATACTGTTGATGGTCAACTGAAGCATTTTGTTTTCCATCTTACAAATATTTTTTTACTAACGTATTAACACTGAACTCACTTATCACGCGATCCTCAAATCAACAAACACTCACCTTGCGAGTGGGCTTCAGACGCACAATCTTGAGAGCGGCTGGGACAACCATGCGCTTCCTCTGTAGATCAAAACCCATCAATTAGACAAAGAAACCAGCAGCACATCCCAGCATTGACAGAATAAGCTTGTCTCAGAAAGTTGTTATTTTCAAGGTCATTATTCAAACAAGGTAGGTAAGGATTATTAACATCACCGACAGCATGTACTATGAACAATAAAGACTGCATTAAAAATGCCAGCACACCTTGTCATAGGGTGGGGGGATGCCGTCGAACACCTTCAGCCTCTCCAGAGCGGCCTGGCCTCTCTTGGTTTTGTGGGGCAGCATGCCTGGTAATTCAAGAGAATTGTACTAAGTACAACACATTTGAAAATGGTAACCAGTGTATCTGTATCCAATATATTTGCTCCTACACAAATGTAGATCACTGCTCAACTCAGCAATCAGATCCGTTAAGATTTTATCATCAATAGATGGTCAGTTTCGGGATAGTGCTCATCATTGTCAAGCAATGATCTACCTTTGATAGGTCAAATGATCAGATACTTGGATACTTTGTCCACGGTTCATAAATTATATTCTTATTAAGTTCTTAATGTAAGAATCCTTCATCAGTTCTGGGATCCGTTAGCAGCATCTTGCCACGTCCTCACCTCTGACGGTCCTCCAGAAGATCCTGCTGGGTGCTCTGAAGTGGTATGGACCACGAGAGGGGTTGGTGTTCATCCTCTTACGCAGGAAAGCCAGATACTTCACTGTAGAAAGGAACAAAACAAATTAATCAAACACATACTTCCAAGACATGAGTGTCCATTTGGCAAGTAATGCTCATGTCTCAGATGGTAGTGCATGTAAGGTAGTCTCATGGTCATTGAAACTCGAAATAATAGTGGTAAAACATCACTGACAAGCACATTAATATACAACAATATGTGAACATATACTCCACTTACGCTTGTTACGGTAGAAGTTGCCAGAGATGTTGATGCCTTCGCATCTCACCACCACAACCTTGTGTCCTAAAAGCAAACGCAAACTGTTAGATTATTAAAGCAAATAATAATCCAGGGAGCAGTAAAGGCAAGTTTGCTTCCCGTCTCAGATGGTAGTGCATGTAAAGTATTCTCATGGTCGTTAAACTCAACCAAGGCAGATAATGAGATCATCATTGACAAGCTTAAATCTTCATAAGTTAAAAGTAAAGACATCAATCACCTTTGTCTCGTCTTTAAAAACTTACCGAGAAGGACTTGTTTAGCCACAAGGGCAGCAAGCCGGCCAAGTAGATGGCCCCTGCCATCAAGCAGGAGAACCTGCAGGTTTTTAATGAGAAAAATATAAATCAGTTTACAGAATTTAAACTGAACATTTAACAACCTGCACAACTCAAATAGACAAGTCACTTTGTAGTTCCTTAACGCCACCACATTGTCAAGACCGCATTATACTAAGTCATAAAGAATATGGAGGACGCTTCAGCACGCTACACATTTCACTTAATTAGAAAAAAAAACACGCGTGGTTCCTTTAGTTTATGTAGAACTTACAGAAATGTATTTCGACCCTTACTAGTCTTTACCTATTAGCACATGGACACAACGATTTACCGGTTAACACATTACGTTAGCTTAGCATCCACGTCAAAGCATGCCGACAGTTAACGCTTCTACAATTGAACCACGCTTGAATTTCACAAAATATCTTATAGAAACAGTATGCAGTTATTTAAATAAATTATATTAAACTCGCCCGCTCGTACAAAATACTAAAAAGTGGACAAGTTAACGCTAGCTAGCTAACTGCATTGACTCGTTAGGGAAGCTGCCATGATGGAAGGCATGTTCACTCAGCCACGACTAGCTGCCCCAAATATATCTTAAAATAAAGTGTCACAAATAGCGCAGAGCAACACATCGATTACACCAGTTAGTCACATAGTTATCGCCCATTGTTTAACTATAAAAATCGAGATTTGGTTTAGCTTAAAGCGCCATAAAATGAAAATACTAATCCGCAGCCGTTGCCCACCTTATTGAACCGGTCCGCCATGATGTGCGAAAAGAAAGATGAACGGGGCTGCTCGTGGTAAAAGGCAGGGGTGGGCGGAAGTGACGTTTGGTGTATTTCTTCCTTGTGGGATGTACACTACAAACGGCTTCCAGCGCCGCCATTCATAGGAGGAATTTTAGTTCATTGCTTTTAACAGAAGTTATTTTTTTTTCTAGTAAGCCGATAATCTGCTTATTCCACAATTAAGAAGTAATATATTCAAGTTTCTTTCTCCGCAATTGCTGCTGAGAGGTTGAAGTCGGGACTTTTAATGAAAGCACTGTTTCCTCAAGGGCAAATATCAATAATCACAAAGTCAACAGATTATGCTGCTTTTAATTACTTATTATAAAAGGATATGTGGTGCTTATGCTGACTGGTGCTTTTAGGGACAATGCATATTACTATACTATACTAAATATTCTGTCATTTGTTTTCACAAGTCTAATATATAATAGTAACTAATGTTAATATGTTTACATTTTACATTAATGCTATAAGGGGTGCAACTAATTTACTATGCTGATAACTGCTATGAATGTGCCTCGACATAAAACAAAAATCATTCTCACTTTTGAGAAATTAGAGAATGTCACTGCAAGAAAACGGGTAATAAAAATATTTTAATTTTACGTTACAGCACTTTGAAGTACCAATGCCACTTACATGACCATGAATTTGTCTATTATGTCACACAAAAAGCTGATGTCGCCATGTGAAGCATTGAATATATTTAGCTTTTTCCCACTTTGGCAATGTGTCTGCAACATACAGTGCACTGATGAACTACAGAACACAGGGAAATGTTTTACCAGTTGCACAACTTCTGTCACAGCATGCCATGGAAACAATATTATTTTTATGAATAGTTTTAATAACTTTCAAGCATTTACAGGACAACCATCACACGCACACAAACACATTCATGGCTGGCCCGGTGACACAGTGCATGCTGCAGTCAGTAATTACTAAAAGGTGTCTGAGACGGTGAGACGTTTTTTTTGGATGGGTGCGCTCAGTCGTCGTGTTTCAGCTTCCTAATCTTTCCCTTGTGGCGGTCAATCTCGCGCTGCAGACGCTCAATTTCCTTCTTGTGGTGATCAATCTCCTCCTGGTGGTGCTGTTTGAGTGCAGCCAACTGCTCCTGCTCCTTACGCCTTGTGTGCAGATGGACAGACAGATATCAGACAGGATTAGTCAGGCACAAGTAATGAGATTGAAGACAAGAGGCAATTTATAAGGTGGGGTTCTTTCTCGATTATAATCGAGCCCACATTTGGTGTAGAATAAAGTGACACATACTTGAAGTACATCTCCTCCTCAGCAGCCTGCTTCTTCCCCATGGCTCCACCTGCCTCTCTGATGGACCCCCCACCTCCGCCGCCCTTCCCTGCCCCTTTACCTAGCTCACCCAGCTGAGACAGGGTGGGGAGCAGTGCAAAGAAGAAGAAAAAAAGTTTAGTAAATCAAACATTGCGTCTTTGCTCTGTAGAGAAGGGCTTCAAATTACACACATTCGGAGACAGTTTATTTGTTGTGTTTACTTAAATGAAGGTAGAGCAAGTTAAACCCTGTCAAATAAAATCTGTGTGTTGAAGGTCAATATTCATTTCCTTAAACAAAGGAAGTAAAATGGCTTCTTTGTCTACTAGTTGAAAATGGAGGTATTTAGATCAGACCAGAAAGTGCCTGTCCAAAAACAAAGCCACACAACCTCAAAGGACAAACACACACCTGGACTGTCCTTTCTGAATTGAGTTGTGTGATGTAACAATATAGACGCAACTTGAAATCACTTTAATCCTACCTTTAAATTAAATCCCTAAAAAAATAATCTGACATGTAATCATAACTCTTTTACTCAATAAGACATGATCCCTGATCCATCTTAGCTAGCCAAAACTATTAGGCTAATCAATAGTAAATTACTCTCCCACCACCCTATAACGGTCACGGAGGGAGTGTTTTGATACGTTTAACGGCTATTACCTGATCGGACGACATTCTCAGCTGCGAGGTGACAAAACTCCTGATGCTGGGCCTCAAAAACCTCGCCATGTTTGATGTTCACATGAGACAACAACACTGACAGCTTTGCCCTTGCTCACAAAAATATACCACAGGACGGCGCCATTATTAGCATGATGGGGGGCGGTGACGAGAGAGTCATGCTCCTCTAGTGACAGGGCACCGTTACAAAAAAAAATAATATGCGCGTGTGTTAATTATAGTACGATTGTATAATTATTCTACGAACGTAACGAATAATAAAATAGTGTAAAGAGAAAAATGGTATACCATCCGTAATGGTATGGTCTCAAAAAATGGATCGCGCAATACTTTACGTTCTTTACGTAACTGCTGACCTTACGTTGTTTAATGGCGTTTCTATTTTGCCATAGACATAATGCTTTATTCTAATTATTGTAATTATTATTATTTAAAACATTACATTAAAACTACTGATCAAAATTATTTGAAAACGTTTTATAACTAAAGAACCCACTTGTTCCAAACTATACTTGTGCATTAAATATATATATTTGAGTTGGTTGTGAATCCCCGGTGCAACGGTTTCTGGAAACTGCTGATCAGTCGTCTACAGCTGCTTAAATGATCATATTCGTTCATTTAGTCCTCAGCTCAAATTCAAATAATCACAGCAATCAGGATGTTTTGGTTTAGACACTAAACAAACAAACAAACAAAAAACTTGAAGACAGCTATATGAATATAGTAAATGAAATGAAGGACCTGACTGACTGATGACGATATTCTTGACAGCACTGTTTTGTGAAACACCTTGTGTGATTGGGGTCGTCGTCTTGCTGCTTGACCAAATTTCTCTTTAGAGTCAGCTCATGGAAGTATGTCCTGACATTTTCTTTTAGACTGTGCTCTTATAATTGTGAATTCAATGGCCCATTGATGACAAGCGAGTACTAGAATTAAGTGTTTTTTCATTTCTTAAACTAAAACAGGCCGTGCTGTCATGCACTATTGTTTTTAATTTAAATAAGCAACCAGAACCATGCAAATGCTTTGAAGGATTTTATTCAACGCTGCAAAAAAAGCATAGAGTCCCCTCTTAGAACAAACCAAAACTCAGGCTCACGTGGTGAAAGGAACCTTGCAGACCCTCTCCCCCAAGTCCAATATAAATACTTTGCTTCCCAGACAACACTGGCCCAAAACCATGAAAACGTAAAGAAACATCATGCCAACTTAAAAATTTCAAATCACTTTTTTTTTTCCACAATTCACTTCATACAGCTTTACTCTAATCACCAAAGTTACATATATACAGGTATGGTTGGACCCTAAAGCAAATGCTTCAGAAAAGTAAAATGTTCCCCCCACTGCGTGTAGAAAATGAAATTCTAATTTAAAAAGAAATTCTTCATCTCGTCTCCATTATCAGAACGAAAGCGGAAATAGTTGGAGGTGCTCATGTTTTGTCACTGTGACAAAACATCTACGGAGCAGAGAGAAATGAACATTTGCTCTTGAGCCTGACCTGGAAATGCTGTTGGAAGAAGTTTAACTCGTTTTTAAATCAAAATATGGCCTGTGTATCTATCAAAAGCATTGTCATGGGTAAAGTAATGACCTGATAAAGAAATCAATAAAATATGTGATCAACAGATGAGTGTGATATCTGCATCCCAGGACAAGGATTGATTTTGTTGTCAATTATATTGGAGTTAGAATTGTGCAAAAATAAAATACCTTCTAAAAAAAAAAAAAAACTATCCGGTCAATCTTCAAAATCTGACAATATCCTTATTTACATACACAACCAGTGCATAACAGGCGTTTCTAGAGAATGGGATAGTACAGGCTTACAGTTTTTAGGCTTCCTTGTGCTGATATAATTTGGTTTTGTTTCAGGGAACACAATTGAAAGAAAGGCAAGTGAAGAAAAGGCTAAAATAAGATAAAACTAGGTAAAGGGGGGGGCAGATAGAAGAAAAATACAAGTGCATCACAAGGCCAGGAGCGGTCTGCGGAGGCCCTTCGGAGGAGGCGGCGGTCGCTGCTCCCCCTTCCAGCCCCGTCAGTCTTGCTTGACGCTGCCCAGCGCTCTGAGGCGCTCGAGGAGAGGAGGGTGGGAATAGTGCCACATGGAGAACAACCAGTCAGCAACGGGGAAACCCAGGTTGTCCTTATTGAGCTTGATGAGAGCAGAGTACAGCTCAGAGGCTTTGCCCATACCGCGTGCAAAGGCATCTGCCTGGAACTCAAACCTGCGACTCAGGACTGTCAGGCAGAAGACAAGAGCTGCAAAGGAAGAGGGAAATATTTGAGCAACTCAAAACAAAAATACATGGTTGAGAAAGTTTGTGGGCTCTTGTACTCACCTCATTGTAAGGGGAAAAGATGAACTGGAAGATAATCATCAAGCCTATTAATGTGGGTTGGCTGTCAGTAAAGCCAAAAGCTTCGAAAAGCTCCTTACGTCCAATCAGAACAGCAAACAGGGAGAAACACAGGAAGGAATTCATCTGTAGAAAGAAAAGTCAGCAGGTGTTACACATCGACATCTGAATATCTGCATTATCATAAATAATCAGGGTAATACTCAAAGACAGACATATTAATGTAGAAAATGAAGCACCTGACTGATGACGATATTCTTGACAGTATGGCCAAGCTTCCAGTGGCCAAGCTCGTGGCCCAAGACGGCAAGGATCTCTGGGTTGTTGCATCCCTGTTTCTTGTTCTGCAAAAGTAAGAAAGCAACACTGCAGGATTAAACAAAATCAATCACCTACAGTCACCTAAAACAGCCAGCTTGAGCATTAATAACTCTGTGTGTTAATTAGACGCATGGCTTTGAAACCTTGGGCTTGGCTTTTGCCTCGCTGGACGTCTCGTCGTTCTCTGGCTGCTCGGGCTGCGGCTCCCCAGCTTTGTTCAGCGGTGAGAAGTCTTCCAGCAGAGTGTCAAACAGCACAATGCGCTTGTTCTTGAAGAAGCCGTAGAAGTACGCATTGCTGTGCGACGATCGTTTGGAGCCTGGAGAACATTGAAGATGAGTTAAGAGCAGTGTGTCTACAAAACACCAGCCTGCTCAACACACCTTAAAACCTGACTTAATGACATCAGAGAACTTACCTTCAACTACATAAACCTTCGTTAGGGGGAAGTTTATACTCTTGGCCATAGACTCAATCTCTGTCTTTAGCTCTCCTTCTGGCAACGGAGTAAACTTGTCAAACAGTGGAGCAATGTAATCAGCATAGATGGTTACAAGTACCTAAAGACATAGGAGAGGAGAGAATTAACAATCAACAGTATGAACAGTATTTATCACTTTTGATTTATTCACAAATAAAATATTTTTTTGTCCAAGTTCACAGAACGCAGCACTAACCAGAGAAACAGCCAGGGTAAAGAGCCAGGCATAGATGAAGAAGTAGTCTCCACCAATCTTTATAATGTACAGCAGCAGGGAGGTCACAGGCAGCAGGATGCACTGGGTCACGACAAACTTCTTCACAGCATCTTTCAGGAAGAACCCCAATGTCTAAGAGGAGGACCAGACATTATGTGGAAAGAAGACAACAGATTTCACTGTAAAAAGGTTTCATCCTCAGAGAAATCTGCAGATGAAACTAATATTAATGGTGACAATTATTTAACATGGAGAAACTTCAGTATCATTTGTTCCTTCATTGCTCTGCATGGTTCCTTAGCCACAACAGCTTTAAAGGCTATGAGGGTAATAGCAACAAATCCCTTAATTAATGTTGGCTGCAAAAAAAACATTGTAACCATTAAGACATCAAGCTAATCGAAGAGTGAGTTTCCCCTCACACAGCCACAAGGAGCCTCTCTAGTCAGACAGGGATTGAGTGATGCTCAACCAGCGTACCTGCTGATTGAACCCGTGCTTCTCCTCAATGACAAACGTGTTGTACAAACTCCAGGGAAGTCCAGTGAAAGCACTGAAAAGGGTGGCAAGTGTCAGAAACACGAGGGACTGGGTGATCTCGTACTCCGGACTGAGTCCAAAGCGAGCCGTCACAGAACCAGCGACGCCCCACAGAACGGGGATTCCACCGAGCAGCAGGATCAACTGAGAGGTTTTAAAGGACAAGATATTAATATGTGGAATAAACATAAAGAATGACAGAGAAATCTGAACATTAAACAATACTCCTGTTGTTTCATTAGTCTCATCCTTGTGCATTTAAACTTTAACACTTTCAAACCTCATCCTTGGTAATTAGACGTAAACAGTAACTGTAAAAGGTTGCCTTACCGTCCCTTCAGTCTCCGAATAGAGTCCAGACCAAAAGCTGAAATTACTTTTGTCCAGCTGATATAGACGTGACTTCTCAAAGGTTTCAGAATCCATTATCTTTCCTAGCTCCTGCGGTACATGTGTTGTCAATTTGTATATCCTCCTCTGCAGAGTGGAAAGAGATGAACACCGTGTTAATTTTTACTTGAGACGGTTAGTAAAATTAGACTCCTGAGCGGCAGATATACAAGGTTATATATGCATTTTTAACTTCAGCTTTGTTAGCTATCATGCAACAGATATAATGTCCGCTGTGTGCACCAAAAAGCACCTTTAACCCTGTTAATGTGTGTAGCTTCTTTAAAGATACAGCATATGAATTTAATACCTATAAAGTCCTAAACAGCCCTGCAGTATGAACAACGCTGTAACAATCTGATCTGTACAAGCAGCTTCATGTTGCATCTCCATGGATACTAGCCGTGTGTGTGTGCAGTGCAGTGCAGCTGCCTGTATGTGCGCCCTGTTTCAAATGTGGTGCCTGCGCAGTGTCAAAGTACATCAAGAGCCATGGACTGTCTGTGTCAATATGCATGACTAAAAAAAAGTAGATTATGATTCTTTCTTTTTTTATTTGTACCATTCTTAGAAGTAGTTGTGGTTTCAAGAGGAAGTTAATCCACCCTAAGATATCATGTCAATGTGACTTTAGCCAACCAGGCACACTTGATTTTAAAATGTTTTTATGGTTCACAGACAGGTGAAAGGCCATGAACAAGGCCACTAACATTTCTAACAAGCAGAATACACATTAAAATACATTCATTCAGACTACATTAATGGCGCCTAACAGTGCTCCTTGAAATTACACATTTTAACTTAGGAATAGTTTGTTTTTGTATTTTTAATCAATAAACTTGATTACTATTGTAAAAGGGTTAAGGAGTTTGATTAACTTACCTGTCTGTGAGAAAGGTATGCTTCCCATAGATAAACCGTCCATGAAAATCCCAACACAGCATAAAATATCTGCTTTTCCACCGGTAGGTCTAATATAATTTCAATCATCTTTGCTCTGTTTTTGGTCTATGTTGTTGTTGCAAGGCGGGCTAGCTCGGCAGCCTAACTGGTAGTTTTAAGCTAGCGGCTACTTAACTTCCGCTCTTCAAAGAGACAGACAACTATTTAAATTTGAATTATGTGTAAACGGTTCCCACGTTGAATCGCCAGCTACAGAAAAATTAAATATTTGCATCCAGTTTCCATTCCTAGGTCAAAGGCTTCTACAGCTAGTATCATTCCATTCATGCAGTGAGAGAGAGGCGAGATGCGAGCCTGGCGGTGTTGCGTATCAATGAATTCTGACCCCTAAGAAACGCCGGTCATACTTTTGGTTCCGCGTTGGACTATTTTAATTTTGTACCAAATATGCTGAAAAAAAATATATATATCTGGGTGCTAACCACTGACTGTATATACTAGGTGCTAACGGATATTAAACAATGACACAGAAATTGGTGTTGTTTCGAGATTCGTCTTTCAGAAAATGTAATAATTTTGTGTTTAAATAACTAATCGCTAAACAGTGGCAAGTTGTGTGAATCTTTACACATTCACCACCAAAAAAAGTGTAAAAGAAAAGTGAAGTGTAGGGATAACGTAACATTTGCTGTCTAACTTCCTGTTAAACGTGTCTTTGGGGAGGCAGTTAAGAGGCAACCATCGCAAAACACTAGAGGTGTCGAAGCAAACAATCAAGCCTCCAGGTGGCGCTAGAGTACTCTCCCCTCTTCAGAAATTGTGCCACACCCAAATTTTACAAGAACACTAAAAATGTGTAAATATTTCCAGTGAGTGATATATGTATATATGGTCATTGAACCCTAACCCCTGGGTCTCATTATTTAGCATTGAGGACAGATAGTGGCATCATCCCTGTGCTGCAAAACTGCCTTCATGTCTGATGTGTGTGGAAAATGAACACGAACTGATGAAAGCATTCACACTTCCAGAGGGACACGTCATAAAGGCTTCTATTCAGTTGATATTGTGCTTCAGTGCCGAGTAGTCCCTTATTACCAAACAAAATTACAGTATAAATTATCACTGACCTAATTGCTGTACAGTGATCTCAGGGCTTTTGGACTGCTCAGGGACGGGGGACATTAGCATGGACCCATTATGACTTTGCGAGAACTCAGATGTGGCGTTGGATAAATGGCTAAGAAACCCGTACAAAACCAGGAAACTAATAATAGTATTATTAAAGGCTGACTTTTATACACTTTGCCAATTTTTCAAAACAATAACCTAAAAGTGTACAATTAGCTTTTTAGCAGATTCCAGGCTGAGGTAATTACACACACAATGTACTGTGATATCCTAAATACTCCTTAGGCCGGATTACAATTGAGCAAAAAGGTTCAGTTGTCATTTTAGTGCCACTTTAATAAGATACACCTATTAAAAAAAGGTAGCCAATCACACAACTCATAAAGTTAAATCTTTCTTTGTATTAATTCCCACATTTATTTTATTACAAAGGGTTACATACATGTCTGTCAACATCTGTCCACAGCATCCCAACACTGACTCAATATAAACTGAGGTGAAAAATAACCATACTCCTCGAGTGAAAAGGCCTCGCAATACGCTACTGACCATTTCTAACAATCTGAAAAGCTGTACATTTATCTCAGAGAACTACAGTATATACACTGGTGATGAGCCGAGTCTAAAAAAAACACAGTCAAAATTGGATTTCATGTGCACTGTTAAACTTGTTTTTAATCTTATGCTAATTTCTACAACTCTTCAGTTTGGCAACTTAATTGGGGGGAAAAAAAAACAGCAAACAGAACACCTCCCTTTTTTGGGAAACAAAAATACTGATATGTGAGTGGGGAAAATACAAAGAACTTTGCCCTAAGCTGTGTTAAAAATGTGATCGGTTAAACTAACTTCCAAGGATCAGTTTGCTGCTGTTGGTGTCTGATGGGAAGAGGTCAGGCAGGGTGGTCGTGCAAACAGGTCGCCCCAGCACCACCACGGGTCTGAGGTACTGAAGCTGCTTGATAGCCAGGTCCCCACACCCAGCCAGAGCTTTGTCCAGGATGGACTTCAAGTTTTGGACTGACGTGAAGTCCCCAGTCATAGCATGGGGCTTCAGCAGTGGGGAATGAGTGCGTCTGCTGCGGGTATGAGAAACTCCCAGCTGGTTGTTCTCCTTGACGGAACAGCTGCGTCTGATAGGGTCTCGCCGTTTCACTGGCGTCTTGTTTTTCTCTTTTGGAGTTGTTTCTTGTATGAACTTCAAGAAGGAGGACTCAAAGCCGATAGGCTTATAGGCATCGATGTCAAAAGTGCATGGAGAGGGGCTACGAGGCTGAGAGTCTTTTACATTTGAAGGCTGTTCGGACTGTTCGTTTTTCCGTTTCAGTGGCGGGCGAAAAGGAGGAGAGGACACCGACGTAGACCCGTTTAACATTTTACCACCGTCTTTGTTGCTTGATGCATCTTGGAAGCCCTCGTCAGTGCTAAAGCGAAGTGAACATGGAGGTGAGAGGTCGACAGTGAGTGGGCGAAGAAGAGGCTTGATTTTATCCAAACTTAATCTCTCCTCTTGTTTCTGACTGTTCTGCGTTCCTGCAGCTGAGTCTTCAGTGTGACCACCTGTGCTTGGTTCACCATAAAGCACTTCATCTGCCCCAACGAGGACGCCATTTCTCTCTACAGGTGGCAGCTCCTCCTCTTCCTCCTCTGGGAATCCCAGATCATGATTACCCTCATCCTGTGCCTCTGCGTTTATAGAAAGCAGGCTCATGGGTGCAGGCTGTTCCTCTGTGTTCTCTGGCTCTGACTGGTACTCTATTTTGTGAACCCCTTTAGGGGAACACGCTTCTGCAACAGTTGGCCGAGCTGAATTCCTCTGAATGAGTTCCTCAAGCTGCTCGGCATTGAAAACAAGCTTATCTTCATTCCTAACGATATACTTTCGGCGCATACGGTGCACCCTCATGTAGTGACGGTGCAAGCTGTGGATGTATGTGACCACAGAATCACAGTCCTGAACCATGCATGGGTAGGCCACACGCATCGAGCGGTCCTGGCACAGCTGTAGTGCTTCTTCATGAGATCTAAAGACAAATCGATACATGGGATATCGTTTCTCCCTCTTGTTTTCTCCTGACCCTTCATTCTCCTCTACACCCTTGTCACTCGCTTCCTCTGACTGGGCTGCCACTTCAGGCGTCGGACTCGACCCTCCAGCCTCTGTGGCAGGCGAACCAGGTCCTTCTTTCTGAGGACTCTGTGGTGCAACTATAAGCTTCTTTTGGCATCCAGTAATTGACTTTTTATGAGTGCTCTGCAGACGAACCACCAGAGAATCGTAATACTCACAGTGACTATAAAGTGTGTGTTTTTTAAGAGCTTCATTGTGGCTGAACACTCTTTTGCAGCCGTCATATTTACACCTGATTAGCTCGGGTGGCTGTGAATGGTAATCACGAGTGTGACGCACCAGGCTACTCTTCAGGTGGTAGGAGGCGTTACAGTTTGCAAAATGACATTTGTATTGCGGCTGAGGTTCGTCCGAGTTTGGGAGAGGTCTTTTCTTGGCAGGCTCTTTTCTGACTTCCGGTCCTTGTTGCACCTCAAAATCTTTTTCCAATAAGAGCTGGGAGCGATTGTAATGATGTATTAACTGTAGATGGCGCACAAGGCCTCCCTGGGTTGAAAAAGCTGCATCACAGTTTTTTGCCACACAATGAAACGGTTTGCTGAATTTATCCAGTATATAGCAGAGATTACTTTTGGCTACCAAACGTCTTGTCGTTCTGACCTGTTGTGGTTTTTTTTTTTCGCCTTCTTCCTTCTTATCCTCATCTTTCTCTCTACTGTCTGCTTCATCCTCTCCTTCCTCATCAGATGGGGAATGACTGCGAAACTTCAGTCCATTTTCGCTCGTCATGGTTGAATTTTTGGTCTCATGTTCGTGCTGCATATTCGGGACGTTTTTCTTCCACACTTGCCGACCGTGGTTAGTCAAAAGCTGCGCTGTGGTTTCTTTTTTTTCATTGTGCTGCACAGATGTGCAGTTTATTTTTTCTACTAAATTCACACTCAGGTTGTGGATGTGAAGATAGTGGGCCCTCAGCACATGTTTCTGTCTGTGACTCTTGGAACAAAGCTGGCACACGTAGGGTTTGAAAGAGGTGGTCTTCAAAGAAGTCAACGTTCTAGCCTGTTCAACGGTACGGCCATGTTTATTGTTATAGTGTCGCAGTAAGCTGTAACTTTGAGCAGTCCTAAAGCCACAACCTTTCATCTCGCAGATATATGGCTTAGCAGTGGCTAATAATTCAACACAGCCTCCTTCGGTGGTTACTGATGCTTGCTCAGTTTCATCTTTTATCTTGTCCTCAGGCAGATTTGGCTTCTTCTGAAGCAACATCACCACAGGTTCTGCCATAATTGCCTCGTGAAGAGACATTTGTGATACATTTGAGTCTGTGTTAGACGGAGAGGGCTCACTTGGCAAACTCTGAGGTGATGAGGCATTCAGGTCCAGTTTACTCAGCCCAATAAGAATTTCTTTCAGAGCATCACTTTTTGTTTGAAAGTTTAAAGAGTTTGTTTCATTGCTTTTGGGTTGAGTGGGAGATTTTCTTTCGTTGCCAGCTTCCACAGGCTGAAATTGAGCTGAGAGCTCATTTTTTTCCCTTTCCTCCCCGTTTGGGTCATCTTCAGTCTTTATCCCTTTGGACTTGGATCCCTGCTCTTTGTCGTGTTTGTGTTCTTTATTCTCCAGTTTAAGATGCTCTGGGTGAGCACATTTCAGGTGTCTTTGGACATCTCTGGCCCTGGAAAAGGTCATGCCACACTTCTCAAAACCACAAGTAAACTTACTTCCATCAAAACACACAGCCACCAAGGTCATTGTTGCTTTGGGCTCCTTGCTGTCTGATTCCTGCAAAGTGGAAGCGCAACTCACTGAAGGAGAGTTTATGACGTTTCCAGCTACAGTGCTGTCAAGTGATCTGTTAACACGAGACATGGCTTCAGTCTTAAAAAGCTTCCTCTTTGCCTTCCTCTGAGCCTCGAAGTCATCTTCAGAGAAGGTGATATTGTGTGTGGATAAATGCTGTATAAACTCCTTTTTGGATAAGTAGTATTTTCTACATTCAGTGCTAGAGCAGGTGAACGCAGCATCTCTGAAATGCTGTGCTTCATGGTGATATATCTGTCCCAAGTCAGAATATGTGACGTAACAGTCTTTGAGCTCACACTGATAGTTGAGCTGAAAGCCATGAGTCTGTTTGTGGTTGACAAGTTCGTTGGAAGTACTAAACTGCGCGCCACAACCTACTACCACACACATGTAAGGCCGATCACCATAGTGAACTCTTCTATGCCTGCGATGGTGGTACGCCGAGACAAGGTGACGCCTACAAAAGACACACTTCTCCCGCTTGTCTCTCATCTGATGAAAATATTTCACATTCTCATCACCTTTGTGCTCTGACTTTAAGTGGACATATAAGTACTTGGAATGTTTAAATATCCGAGTACATCCGGTTCCTGGACACGGATACTCATCCCGGTTCTGCAGTTTGAAGTGCTGGTCTATGTAATCGAATGTCACATGCTCATCTTCGTCCACGTGCTTCTCCTTCACAGTTTTGGCTTGTTCCACAATGTGATGCAACACATCTGGATCGTGTGTGGATTTGTAATACAGCATTAAGGAAGGGTCTATGGTGATCTCACCCGGCTCGATGTCATCATCCTCCTCCATGGGTCTCTGCACGTCCTCTCTCTGTGCATCGCTTTTGTAAAAAGGTGATTCACTTTCGATGTGTTCTTTGACGTGAGGAACCAGTTCCTTTCGGCTCGGAAAAGTTTCCAAGCAAACAGGGCAGGGGTGGCTGTCGTCCTCTGCATGTCTTCTGGAGTGGTGAATGATTTGAGTGTCAGTGACTGACCTCTTACAAATCTGACAGCAGAACCTGTATTTCTTTGTCTCCAATTCTTGGTTGATTTCTGTTTGGTCACTACTACACTGCTTCTCTTTGTCCGGCTCGTGACCATCGAGTCCTCCATTTATCCTACCTGAGTGCTCAGATTCTACTTTCACTGCAACTCTGTGTAGCTCATGATGCATATCTTCTTTATCTACAGTCTCTTCTTCTTCCCCTTCTGACTCGGGCTTCAACCCCAGAAGGGAGACGCAGTGATACTTGAGGGTTTTCCAGTCCCAGAACTCTGGGTCAAAAGGCCAGTATGCTTTTAGTGCTAGTAGCAACTCACAGCGTAGTGAGTTGGGAATAACCTCGTTTTCCTGGTCATACTTTTGGTCTGGGCGTAAGTAGAGCTCTTCAAGGGAGCCGAAGACCTCTTGGTTGGGGCCAAGCAGGAACTCGGTGAGCTGGCAGGCACGCAACACTTCAAGGTCATCTGGAAGAAGGCAGGACATGGTCTTGCAGACAGAGATCCTCATTTCTGAGTCATCCTGTTTCGGAAGTTGAAGGGCTTTGACGCAAAGTTCTACTGAGGCAGGTATCCCATGTTCTTCAGTCTAAGAAAAGATAGTTATAGGTTACCATACCATACCAAATAGTTGCTGCAAAAGTCAAAACAGGTCCAATTGTTTTTGCTATTTTAAGTAACATACATTTACATGACAAATCCTATTAAAGACGCTCTAATTTACATTCTACCACACATATGCATCTCTGCTGGACAGACCACAAACCTGATTTAAATCTAGCTTTATTTTCTCAGGCTATATGCAAATAAGAGGCCAAACCTGTTTAATTCCAAAGCAAGTGCTATTGTACCTAAATGTATTTGTGCCAAAAATGACATAAATATACATCTTCAACTGTTCACACTCACCTCTGCCTGAATCACACGGACTAGGTAAACCAAATGGTGGACCGTTTTGGCAATGGCACCAAGCTGAAGGCATCGTTCCAGAAGAGACACCAATGAGGGATCAAGCCTCCTCTGAAGCTTGCTCCACAATAGAGTCAACTCCCTTTGAACAAAAAGGACGAGAATGATTACACACTCAAGAGCCGGCCAACACAACGATGACTAAAATAATATAATAACATTAAAGCCAACCCAAACAGAGTCTACTCACCAGGAGCAGTAAAGACTCTGCTGTTGTAGCTGCTGTGTCAAGAAGGTTGTGCACAGGATGAAGGCTGTATTCTCCTCCCCCTCCGACTCCAAATTACATGTGATCTCCAATATATCTTTACAATCCAGTCTGGATATCTATCAAGGAAAAAATGCAATAGCAACTGCTAAGTAACCCATACAAGAGACAACATATCTCTGGGCATTTCTAAACATAGGTAAACGAAACCAAACATGGATTAATAATGAACTATTTGATCAGATTGAACATCAAACACAAAAAAAATGAAGCCTAATACACATACATTTATGCACGCCCTACAGGAAGCAGTCATGCGCTTACAATCTGATCAAACCACAATACATGGCACTACAGAGGAGGTAGCCATATATCCATATAAGTCTCCAGGAAATTTAAGGTAAAGTTCAAATATGTTGTAAAAAAGAGAACAAGTTTCCACTCATGTTTTGGGAGTAAATAACCATTGTTGTTGCTGTAATAAACAGTGGGAAAAGTCGAGGTTGTGAAAACAAATAGTTATGACTAAAACAAACTTTATCAAATTTCACTGTTTCCCTAAACTTTTGCTGATGTGATCAAAAATGTGCTAAAGAAAATTTCTAGTGAGTATAAGGACCGCCTCCTCAACAAAAAACACAGCCTCTGTACTCTTATTATTAGTTTGTCTATAGGCTTGAGCTTTTAGTCATTTATAATTTTATTTTTCAGTCAAATAATGCACAGGAACACCCTGTTTTGTCAATGTGTGCGCAGCTGACATATGTTTTCTTTACAGTGGTGCTCTTCTATTGTTGGCCTTGTTCACATAACTCTATATTGAGAGGAGATTGAAGACATCAAACCTAACCTGTGGATATGCAGTGTAGCCAGCCAACACCTTAAACAAACAGTAAACCCTATACAGCCGACTAATTATTACATATTCACTGGCTGAGTGAAAAAAAAAGTAATAATAATTATGTTATAGTGTGCGTCTCCCTTAATCTGCATTCTTATTAGCAATTTATTTCAAGTAGGAGTGTAAAACGGTATGTAGTCTGATATAGTGTATTTAATGCATAACACATTAAAATAAACAGAAAATATGCCTTGAACAGTTTTGTCTTGAGCAAGCTGAAGGTCTTCAAGACAAGAACAAAGCTCAATTTGCATGTGAATTTGGGGCTCTATTTTTGGAAACAGTACAGATAACTTTATAAATAGATGCTTTTTAAAAAAAAAAATAATAATTGTCATCATGCAAATATGTCTCCATTTTTTTATAAATCAGCCAGTATCACTTATATATTGCCTGAAGAGAGAGACAGAGAGAGAGAAATGCTGTGTGATTGAATACTTCAGAGGCGGTCTGATCCGTCCTCTGACAGCACTTCACAACGGCCTGCTGTGAACCCTCAGCAATTCTTGTCAGCACCATCTGTCTCCTACAACTGAAACACCCTGACCGCCATGATTATTTCAGAGAGTGTCACACTAAATTTAAGTTATTTAACACTTCACTTATTTCACCTTTAGGAACTCCTACAGGCCGGTTTAACAAATAAAACAGAGGGCACTAAAAGACAACCAAAAGAGCGGTCGAAGAAATTCACATCCATTCACAAAAACAAAGTGCAGTAATACCTCCATTATGGCTTCTTCATTGGGCAGCAGGTGACAAAGCAAAGAGACGAATGTTTGGCGAAACGTGGCTTGGTTGGATATGAAGCTGCATTCTGTGCAAGATTTAGCCAACACCACAGCCTTGGCAAGTTCGCCCATCTTCTCCAGATGCTTCACCCGCATCTCCATGAAGCCCTCGCCCTCCAAGCTGATGTACGCATCAACTAAAGACAGAATTCAAACAACATCAGAGTAGCACACCAAGTTAAACACACAGTAGCCCATGACCTGGATAAAAGACTTTGATCCCAACCTTCTTCTTGGTTGGTGGGCTGGCCGGTGAGGAGAGAAGCGAGTACTGGATTGCTCCACGCCCCTCCCTCTCCTGTGATCTGGAGTAAAGCTTGTAGGTCTGTGCTTCCATACTGTAACAAGGTGTCATGGGCAATCTGCAATAAAGACACTAATATTAACTCTACTGCAATAAATAAAACTAACAACACCTTCTTGAAAGGCTAGAATATTAACTTGCATAACAACATCAGTGACTGCTATTTAATAACTGATCTACCTGGTTTTCTACGCTGACAAAGGCCTGCTAAAAGACAAATCTTATTTGAAATGACTTCAAAAAATAAAACAATACGTTGCAAGGCACAATGTAAAGATTAGAAAAAAAATGGTAGTACTTTTTAAAAACCTATATATTAGACTGTAACTCTAATAGCAACTGTAGTGTGGTAAAAGGTTCCCATAGCTCTTTATAGCTTACCAGTTATATTATAAACACTTCGGCACCCATTTGCCACAACAGAGAAAGTTGACAGCCACACAAACCAACCCGCGAGACACAATTCTCACGTGGTTCTTCAGTAAAATATACTCTCTTATTGAAATTTGCATTGTGTATTTCCAGAAAATGAAATGTGAAATTCACTTAAAAATTACACAGCAAGGCAAACAAATCATTGAACAATCAGTTGCCAGTTTATTGGGGACACCAGTGAATGAAAGCATTCTAATGTCCTGCACTAAATCCTAGATTAATGAAAGCATGTTCAGTGTTTGTTTAAAATAACAGGGAGAGCTGTTGTTTCATTTTGGAGGCTGTGGTTTGTAGCACTATTGAATTGTTTTGTGTTCTACTGACACATGTTTATATTATTTTGGCAACCTGACTTTAGTCAGCGTGCCAGGCTGAATAACAGAAACACTTTTGTGTTTAATTCAGTATAGATTAACAGCAACACAAGTTACATCTTCCAAAATGATCATACAGTTGAGTTATCACCGGTCTCACACTGTTTCAACATAAACTGAACATTATAACGTGAATACCTCATATCAAGAAGACATATTCAGTGCAGGACTGCAGGGCATATTCACAAGTGTACCTAATGTTTTGGTCAGTGTATAGTGAATGTGTGTATACTACACCGTGTAATATGACAGAGAAAAACAAAGACATTGTAATCACTGCTTGAGGTTTTGAACCGGAACAGACATGCTGCAGTCCAAACCACATTATGAGTGTGTGAAACGTAAATGTTTGTTAACCACACACAGCAGCAATATAGCATAATGTTTGGTTTTTGTGTACAGATCATCAGACAACACCTTAAAGTGAAAGAAAGAGGCTTGATTTGGTGGACTAGATACCTCTGCTGATGCTAACAATGCACCATTGTTGTCATGTAAAAATGACACCAATTCATTGTGCTTCTTTATTGGATGCACAATTGGACTGGATACTTTATGCCTGATATGCATTTATACGTCTGTGCATCGGTACACACTTGACCACCACCACCAGAGGCTAATAAAAACATAACACTGCTGTCTGCACCAGTGTAAGAATTCATTCTCAGTCACTGCTGTCTGTTATTGCTGAAGTACTCACTGACTTTAGCAGTCTCAGATGTACATTTCCCTGCAATGTCAATCAAGAAACTGCTTTAAAATGTTCTCTACCTGAACAGAGTGGTGGAACTGAACCCAGGCTTCATATGGGATTTCATTCTCAGGCACTGACAGCAACAATTCAAAACAGCTCCTGCAAGAAAAGAAAAACAAGATGACGATTTCATTGAACTATGATCACACCCTAGCACAGCAGCACAATCTAATCCAAACTACTGTCAAAAGGACATCACTGTGACCTCCTTTGTTTAATTCCTTTGAGAAGATGAAGGCAGATTTGGAATTCTTCATCCCTGCGCAAAGGATGGGAACTCAGATACTTCCTAAAACAGAACGGGCCTCTCACTTCACCTGAAAGTGTCAAGAATAAACACTGCTTTGACATATAGAGTTAAACACAAATTATGGGATAAATTAATAACGTGTTGGGTCAGCCTGCTGTGGAAAGAAAAATGAAACACTTTCACTCTCACATTAAATCAAAAATATCTCTTGAATTAAACATATAAAATCGTTGTTCTCCCCCTATCTCTCTCTCAAACACACTCACTTCCCTCTTTGCTCTCTCACGCTGATAAGAGCTCCCAGACTCCATGTCGCAGATCGTAAATGCACAATGCTTAACAGTTCTTCACATTTGAATTTATTTCAATTAGTGATCTGTATAAATTTATGTCCCGTAACGACACCATGACTTTGAGTTTCTACCAGAACCATCTTTTTCCGTCTCTTCAACAATTGACCAAGTCTATAATCTATTCATACATATTTAACTCCTTTTTATTATTCTCCTATAGGTGTTTAATCAAGCTGGTGGAGGTTACTGAAGTATTTGAAACACTCACATTGCATGAATATAATATCAAGTCAATTAGTGATACTGACAACTACAGTATAGTAATTTAAATCAGACTGAACCATCAAATTATAGTTGAAAAGATGAATTTTAGCCATTTTAATGACTATAATATGCAATATATTCTTGAAATGTACATTTTATTTGAAGAAAAGAAAGTCTTATGAGCATTATTTAGTTTTAATCATTTTCTGAATCAGGTAACAACTCCATGTTGAGTCAGTCAAAGCTTCATTTTTAGTTGTGTAACTGAACGTTGAGCGATCAAGACTTGTCAACAGGGTTAAAAATGATCCAACATAAATGAAATGAACCAAGAACCTGCAGAGGCACATCACAGTGGCGGCGCTTCAGTCAATCTCAAAGGGATCCCCCAATCAGCTGACCAGCACCTATTGGACCTTCGCTGTTGCCAGGCAACCACCGCATCCCAGGAAGCGTACCTTGCAGGGAGATTGTGAGTGAAGTCGGCACCAAACAACACCTCCGGGTCCAATGTTGATGTTGGGTAATACCCTGACTCCCCTAACATTCATTTTTAGAGCGGTTTTAATTAGGTCCCCATAGCATTTTTGGAATCCAACACTAAAATTATATCCTCGTTTTCACCAAACCAAGCAGTTTCCATCCACTTTCCCAAAACAGCCATTCCTTTATAGGTTTGTCTCTGATATTATTATTACATTCCATGAAACATTTGTCAGAAATAAATAACGTGTTGTTTCAGGTGACCTAGGATTTCTTTGATTCAAATCAGTTCATCCTTGAATCCAACATTTGTACCAAAAGCAAAATTCTGCAACTGACTTCGAGATGCAGCAGTAATTTGTTTAAGAGAAAGCTAATAAAACAGTCGCCATACTTTTACAATTAACAGCTGTGCACGATGTGTTGTCGCTCAGCCTGACATGGGAAGCTTAGTGATACACTATATTACCAAAAGTATTCGCTCACCCATTCAAATGATCAGAATCAGGTGTTCTAATCACTTGGCCTGGCCCCAGGTGTATAAATTCAAGCACTCAGGCATGCAGACTGTGAAACAAGACATTTGTGAAAGAATGGGCCGCTCTCAGGAGCTCAGTGAATTCCAACGTGGAACTGTCATAGGATGCCACTTGTGCAACAAATCCAGTCGTGAAATTTCCTCGCTCCTAAATATTCCACAGTCAACTGTCAGCTCTATTATAACAAAATGGAAGCGTTTGGGAACAACAGCAACTCAGCCACGAAGTGGTAGGCCACGTAAAGTGACGGAGAGGGGTCAGCGGATGCTGAAGCGCATAGTGCAAAGAGGTCGCCGACTTTCTGCACAGTCAATTGCTACAGAGCTACAAACGTCATGTGACCTTCAGATTAGCCCAAGTACAGTACGCAGAGAGCTTCATGGAATGGGTTTCCATGGCCGAGCAGCTGCAGCCAAGCCACACATCACCAAGTGCAATGCAAGGCGTCGGATGCAATGGTGTAAAGCACGCCGCCACTGGCCTCTAGAGCAGTGGAGACGCGTTCTCTGGAGTGATGAATCACGCTTTTCCATCTGGCAATCTGATGGACGAGTCTGGGTTTGGAGGTTGCCAGGAGAACGGTACATTTCAGATTGCATTGTGCCAACTGTGAAATTTGGTGGAGGAGGAATTATGGTATGGGGTTGTTTTTCAGGAGCTGGGCTTGGCCCCTTAGTTCCAGTGAAAGGAACATTGAATGCTTCAGGATACCAAAACATTTTGGACAATTCCATGCTCCCAACCTTGTGGGAACAGTTTGGAGCGGGCCCCTTCCTCTTCCAACATGACTGTGCACCAGTGCACAAAGCAAGGTCCATAAAGACGTGGATGACAGAGTCTGGTGTGGATGAACTTGACTGGCCTGCACAGAGTCCTGACCTGAACCCGATAGAACACCTTTGGGATGAATTAGAGCGGAGACTGAGAGCCAGGCCTTCTCGACCAACATCAGTGTGTGACCTCACCAATGCGCTTTTGGAAGAATGGTCAAAAATTCCTATAAACACTCTCCTCAACCTTGTGGACAGTCTTCCCAGAAGAGTTGAAGCTGTAATAGCTGCAAAAAGTGGACCGACATCATATTGAATTCTATGAGTTAGGAATGGGATGGCACTTCAGTTCATAGAATGAGTAAAGGCAGGTGAGCGAATACTTTTGGTAATATAGTGTATCTGAGCGATAAACACAACTCTCAATCATCTGCCGTAGAGCAGTGTTACACAATCATCTGTCATTAATCGGCAATTTGTTTTAGCGGTGTAGTGAACATGAAGTAACAAGTACAACTACCTGCAGCTAAAGTCTCTTTAACAGACAGGTGACACACCCAATAAGTAGCAATGCCGTTTACGTGTTAAGACAGAGAAGATAAAAGAAGATTAAAAAAAAAATGCAATGCAGAAGTGAAATCTAAAAAATTAAGTCGACCTCTAAAGACAGCAGAGTGGAGAAAAGTGCAGGGGGTAATGTGTGCCTCACGCACAGAGATACTTAAATGAAGCTGCAGCATATGGAGACTCAAGATACAGGTTTTAGTTAAACTGCACTGTGCACTTGTCAGGCTTGTGGACAGAGTCACTGCTGATAAACAGTTATTATTGCCGCTTGCAAAAAACGATTAGCCTTGGTGTCTTCAGCTGCGCTAATCAGTACTAGCATGCTGAATGTGAAATGGCATCAGTCTGGAGGAAATGTCTAAATTAAGACTATATCAGGTGAAATTGTGGGCTTGTGTTGGAAGGTTACTAAGGACTTAAAAATAATTACGGGAGGCTGAATGTCATTATATCACCATAAAGTGAAGTAATAGGAAGTCGCTGAAGAGAGGAAACCACACCAAAAAGTCTAGTTACTTCACCGCTCTGGAAATGGTTTGGTTTAGCAATATCTAACACAGCAAAGTTAGTAAAGGTTTGTTAAAACCAAACGTGCAGCACAACAAACCTGTGGCAGCAGAATGTTTGTGTCCGACTAAGAACCAACCAACTAAAAAAAACAGCAAAACTGAAGCTATGTAAGTGTTATTGGATAAATAGAGCACTGGTATTTTTATATTAGAGAAAAATAGGTGGTATTTATTTACAATGCTTATGAAGGTGCTGAAAATAATGCATCGTAAGTGCGAAGCATTGGGTGGCAAACATAAGCCGAGGTTTGTACAACAAAACCTGAAAAAAAGATTAGGGTGCAGCAGGAAAAAGTGTTGTTTAACTCAACAGCAACAGATCTCTGAACCAGGACGACCATGCAGCCTGACATCATTTTACTTACAAGGACTCTAAGTGATGCTGCTCTTATGTTATTGTTCTGCTCAGCAGTGTCACTTTAAACAACTACACACAGTGTGGTTTAAGAGAGCATACTGGAGAACATTTTCATAAACAAAAATTCAAATGTTGGCTGTTTTCATTGTGAATGTTTCTCCACTCGTTGCCAAGCAATAGACTGATATTACATATACCAATAAGTTTTCATAAAGAAAGAAAAACATTTTTGAATTATGATTTGTCTTGAGAGTTTTCATTTACTTTTTGTCATATCAGCTAACTCTAAAATGACCAATAAAGTGTTTCTCAAGATAAGCCAAGAACAGGATGTTCCACATTTAAATAGGAACATGAAAGAAAAGAAAAAGCTGTATAAACACACTGACTTGCCAGTTCATTAGGAACATGAAAACGAAACAAACCCACTCATGTGTAACAGTCGTGCGCCAAATCCCCCTTCATGACCGTTGAGATTCAGTTTCAATATTATATCAAATGAACTGGTAAGTGGGTGTACATCTCATATATTTTCAGTGAAATATTTTTCAGTACTCACAAAGCTAGTCTCTTCAAAACAAGGGCCACCCTGTCGGACTCTGCAGTCAGGTGGGATCGGGCTGCGGCAAAGCAGTTAATGGACAGACAGTAGACCTCTAGAAGAGGCAGACCATGCTCCATGGAGTTCCTGCTCCCAGCATAGTGCATTAGTGCCTGCAAATAACAACACGTCAAAAAATTAAGATAAAGCAGTCAAGACTGTCAACATAGTCAAAATATGAACAAGATAGAAGATCGAGCAGGTGACATTTGGCTGGATGTACAGGGGTTTTCCACCAGTGGGAGACTTCAGCCTCTACCTGACTGATCCCAGCTGACACTGTCTGCTGTGACAGGTGTTCCTGATTGGGCCTAAGGGGACTTGACTGTAAAACATATGGGAATCCTAAATCTGCACTAAAAACAGACTTATTGTCGCATTTTAATATACACTGTGATGAGCCAAATCAATGCGTTCACCCAAATGTGTGTGTTGGTTTCACTGATTTTGACAACTAATGTTAATAAGAACATAAAAATAACCCAGAAACAGAAAACAAACAGGGTCTCTTATTCGTCCATTAAATATAATGGACAAGAAAGTAAGTAAATAAGTTAGTCACCTGTACATAGGTGTCATTAAATGAGGGTAGTACTATCAACATCCCAGGAGTCTCATTTGCCAGAGAGCAAAAACACTGCTGGGTGGTTTTTCGGTCCACAGTGGCACAAAATTAATTCCCCTCTGCCTAAATATACAGCCTCCTCTCCAAGGAAGCCAAGAATGAAGTTTTGACTCCTGAGACCTACATCAGTGAACTAATTACATCTGGGCTACTTCCGACTGGAAATGAGAGACACACAATCATTTCTCCAAAACACACTGAAATTACTATATTTTATATTTTATAAGTAGCTGCATGTCCATATCGAGTATAACTTAGTGTTCCTTCCCATGTATGTGCAGAGGTTGCTTCATAACTTGAAACTGTTTATTTAAATGGGGTATACTAAATGTTCCTCTGCAGCTTGAAGATGTTTATTTAAATAGGGCATCTTTAAAGGCCATTGACTTTTAAGTACAAAATAATCCTCCTATTATTGCTGCCCCTCCTCTACAGCTAAACACAAAGGGGTTATTTCAAACTAAAGACCACTACCTGTAAGAGAAATGATTACCAAGACCAACGGAGACCATTACCAGCAGCTCCTGTCTAAATACGGGACTAATGAATAACTCTCCTCTGCCATCCGCTTTGGCTGCTAACCACCTTTCATGAAAAAGAAAGCCCTAGTGTGATAACTAGATATGAGTTTCTCCAACGAGAGGAGTCTGCAAAGTAAAAGCCAAAGGAATTCCCCATAATGTTTTTACCAAATAGGAATGCCATGTTTGTAATTTGGATTGCACTTTATATTATGATAAATCCAATAACTATTATGTTTGATTGGGTTGAAGCAGCTGCACAGCAGACCTGAGCGCAGTAACAAACCCACTTTGCTGCGCAGGTTATGACAATGCCACCAAATATAAGAAATGCACTATTTAACAGGTAAGGAATGAGCGCGTCTTTTTAAAGACAAAACAAAAAAATGCACTATTGTTGTTGCATTACGCCCCAACTAGCTAGAAAATGTGCATAAACATACCGCGGTGATGCCCCGCCCCACATACATGCAGCTCTGCATGATCTGCAAACTGTGACAATGTCATGTGCATGCAAACATTTGTTGTAGACTTCCTGCTTTGCCAGCGTGTACAGATTTGGAATAAAAATAAGGCTAAATCAGAGCTGTATCGATGAATTCAACCTGACAGTTTAACTTGAGCTGACACACAGGCAACACATCTGTCAGTGCAATTAGCCCAATGTTGGAGAGATGTTTTGGCCGTGCAGTAAAATGCAGACCTGAACAAATATATATATATAAATATATATATGTGTGTGTGTTGTGCAATTTCTTACTGGTTTTCACGCCTTTTCTAAATTTGACCTGGTAGCTAGCGGGCTAATAGGCGTTGCAAATTAATTTAGCTCACGGGCTGCTAGAGGAAAAAAACAACAATTCTGGTTTAGCTAACGTCAGGCTAATTGTAGCTTCGATGTTGTATGTACACATTACCTGACAGAAGTTGTCGCAGTACTCCGTGGAAGATGCTACAGATATCTCTTGTTGCCTGAGCACGTCTTCGAAAGCTCTCAGCGTGGCCAGCAGGGTTTCCATTGCAACCAGAGTGTCCTCGGCCGTGTCCAGGGCCCGGTCGCTCCATTCGTACTCTGGTTCGACATTATTCTCCGCCATCTTCGCTCTCCGCCACGGCGCGTATGCAGTAGTGCAGTCTGACGCCGCCTTCACTTGCTGTCGGAATATTTAAAGCTGTCAGTAGAACAGCCTCTTTTTTTTTCTTTTCTATCTCTGTTTACCATTATGTTTCACCCCGAACTCTTTGCACATGTTTCGCAACTTTAACCACAGTCACAGGCTTTATTTTGGCATTTCAATAAAGGCTGATCCGGTCTATGCCCGATAGCTCAACTTAGGTGACATTGAAAATGGTAACTTACAAAAAGCACAGGAAGGTAACATGGCACGTTAGCTCAAGCATAACTGGATACTTTTTAATAGGAAGCATAAAAATAAAAACTGAACACAAACATGCAATTTATTTTGAACATATACAAATTTGTGAACAGCACAGGAGGTTTTTCACTTAAATGTGACATTTTTACTTAAATTGTTCTATTATATTGTAGAATTTGAAGCAGCAGGGAAACATAAATACTAAAAACGTAATTATATATGTATGTATTCTATTTTATCATTAACAATATAATTTAATTGTTAGTTATTTGCAATATTATCCTACCAGTCTTTTTAAAACTGATATTTGGCGCCCTCTGTGTTTGAGCAGGTGTATTTAACGACTCCACTCTTGACCCGGAAGTAGATGTTATTTCTCTCGGCCGCACGTGGAAAAGGTAAGCAAAGTCTGAAAACACATCTGCGAAGGTTTCTAGAAACTGTTTTAGAGAATGATGTAGGTTTTATCGATCAGTTGTTGTTGTTGTTTTATCCAGTAAGGCTATACATTAGTGACCGTGGCACAAAACGGGCAGTTCGGTTTTAAAGCTTGATCGTGTAAAATTTGGACGATCTGTACTGCTGTTGATAAACAGAAGCGCAGGTTTTAGTTGACAGTCATTGGAGTCTGCCGCCAGTAATCATTAATCTCATTTAAATGATTACTTTGTAGATTTATGTTAATTGTATTCATCTCTGCAGCGGAATAACAAGTCTCATTTGACCCAGTCTTGTAAGGTCTACCATGGGGAAGTCTAAACAAACAGGAAATCACAAGAGTGACAAGAAGAAGAACATTGCAAAGACATGGAAGACGAAACGCAGGACCAAAGACTTGGACCAGATCCACACAGACATGAAGCCCGAGACGGCAAACAAACTGCTGCATCAGGAGGTGGACTTTGATGTGACAGGATGCGCACAACACTACTGCTTACACTGCGCGTAGGTGTTATACCCATTCACACATCTGACGGTTCCTGTCTGGAATCAGGCTTTCTGAGAAGTGGTTTGCAAATATGACCATCACACTGCACAACCTGCAGCAGATGTTCTGACGGAGATAGTGGCACTTTCCAAAACATTAGGTGCACTAGTGAATATTCATTGTATTATAACAGACCTGTCAGATTCCATTTGCTTTTCTGCTAGTGCCCAGTGCGCATATCAGGAGGTTATGACGATTAATTTATTTTCTCTGTTAATTAAATTGCCAGCATTAAATACATTGCATTAACTGTCACATTAGACCAAAGAAATTGTTGTGATTTTAGTATCTACTTCTGACACCTGATGTCACTAGCCATTTAAATGTTTTGATCTCTCTCACAGTTGTAGAAGAAGAAAAGTTTGCAAAGCAGTAATGTATTTAGACTTGTTTGGAACCACTGAAATTGTTTCACCTCCGCTGTCTACTTAATCGTGTACTTCTATTTACATCTTGCAGGAGATATTTTGTGGATATGAGATCCTTAAAAGAGCACTTCAAAACTAAAGTGCACAAAAGACGGTAAGGCCCAACTATCCCAAAAGACATAGTCACATATTTTGACTGACAGTTTCCTAAGTCCAGTGAGTGTCACACCGTATCTCTCTGTCTCCCTCCAGGTTGAAGCAGCTCAGAGAGGAGCCCTACACCCAGGCAGAGGCAGAGAGAGCAGCAGGCATGGGCTCCTACGTCCCTCCGAAAACGGTTGAAGTGAAAACACAGCCAATAGAAGAGGAGATGGACTGAGCACGGGGAAAACTGAACGACGATGGACTGATTTAACAATATGGATTATTGTGTATATTTATTGTCGTCACAAAGTCAGGAAGCATTGGTAAATGCCTTCTGTGACAGATGATGTAATTTCTTCAGTCAGCTGTGAAATGGATCTGGTTGTTTAACTTTGATCTACAGACTCAGAAAGGCTTTTCACTATAATCTAATGCAGCATACACATATCTATGTAGTAATTCCATAAAACTGTGTGGAATAATATTGAATTACATGCTGAAGTGGATTCAGAGGCATGTATGAGGTTAGAGGGATGTTCTTCAACCTTAAATAAAGAAATGGCGCAGATATATTTCTGTAAAATAATGATGTTTCCGTATTTTTTTTGTTTTGTTTTGCAGAGCAAACAAAATTATCTGACATTAAGACACTTTTTTTTGGCTGAACTCCATGTAAACCATTAACACTGTGGTCATCACATATTGAATAAGATTCACTGTACAGGCCTAAAAGACTGGGGGTAACCCAGAATGTGCTTTAGCTGGAGGCTTTGGTCCTGGTCCCTATGTTGGCAACATTCAATTTTAAAGATTTAAGATTATGGTTTAATAGAAAATAGTTAACGGAGTCTCATCTCTCTGGTCTGTTGCTCGATGAGGTTTTCTTTCTCCCCACCTTTTCTGACTTTGATGTATGCTGTCGAACAACAAATCAATAAAAATCAGGTTTAAAAGGGTTTTAAATAATAGATGCTACACTTAACTCTTCCCTGCATCTTCTTACTTCTTCTCCACCGTAGGCCCATTTCAGAAGGTTATTTGACAGCCACATGATTAAGATTTTACAACATGTATACATTTAAAGTGTTATATCTGAAGGGTCGAAGTAAAAACGAGTATGCATTTGCTGATGCTTTAAATTGTATTCTTTGCTGTTATTTCATTATGTTTACTGGCGTGTTACTAAAATGTTTAAGGTAAGTCCAACAGAAACAGAGAATTAATCTCTGTTGGTTTAGATATAGCACTATTTACCAAAGTAAAGAAGGGAGAAATGAATGATAGACCTCCTTGGCAGAAACGTATAATTAAAGCTTGTTAGCAGACATTCCTTGGATCAACAAGGCGACCCTGCCCCTTTAAATGCTGCTACCGTGCCAGCATGCCAAGTTAGGGAGAATGTAAACTACAAGTTCCGGTGACGTCTTTCAAAATAAAACCAAAGTGGGATAGATTGGCCACAGCTAATGCGTCCTTGGCATTTTGTTCACTACTCTTTAATTTGATCACACAATACGAGGATTTGTTCATCTGAAATCACAAAAAGTACACTTAAACAGGCAAAAGGCACAAATGAACGCCCCTCGCTGGATTTACGCAAACATCCACGCTTTTATTTTGAGCCCTTGGAAACCTTGATATCCGGTTTAACGCATCGGTTGACACGCTAGCTTGACGTATTTTAACCACATCCATATGGTTCCAGATGAGATGTGGGAAATAAGAAATCTGTGCGGCTAGCTAACGTCTCACAGCCGTTGCCAGCGAGGGTAACGGCCGGAAAAAGACCCGCGATTCCCGGCCACGGGATCACAGAAGAGCCGGCGAATTCCACACACTTTAAGGAGAAAGTTTACACTGAAAGATTACTGCTGGCAGCCTTTCTTTGGACCTTATTTTACGACCATGCCCTCGTCTAAATAGCCGTGGTGGAGGTCGAGGATGGCCGCAGACGTAGATAAAAGAATCCCCGAGGAAGCGAGCGAGACTTCGCCGCAGAATGGGCACCGGACCCCGGGCTCTGGGTCCTGGATCTACCGTGGGATGTGGACCCTCCTGATTGTCTGTGCTGTCCCTCTTCTCGCATTTGGGATCAAGTACTACCAAGATGCCCAGCTCATCAAACGTCATGTGAGACCCACATCTGTAATAACAACGCCTCATAGTTTAATTTAATCTGAACTTAATCTGCATTCAACTAAAACTTTGCGCTGACCTTCTGGTGCATTCAATGACCTGGCATTACATTACTGCAGAGGCGTTTGTGTTTTTGTTTTTTTGTGTTTTCCTAAAACCTTTGAGGTAATTATCAGACATCCGACGCCTTTCATCACCACATCTGCAGTTTTTCCACTCCGTGGTGTTTTATTAGTGGGGTGGGTCTTTGTCCCAGCTGTTTAAACTCAAAGCCCGTGTTTGAATCTACACTTGTTTGGCTTCAGAGGGTCTCCAAGTTGTTCTCCCTCCCCCTCTGTCCCTCCATTGTACAGCCGCTGGCAGGCACGCATCAGCCTCTTGAAGGGTGGTCTGACTGAGACACATGCTAGGAATCTGTGGCCTCTGGGCTGATCTTTATCCAGGATGTTCAGACAACATTCATCCTGCAGCGCTGCAATACTCAAACATATAATACTTGTTTTGTGTCATTATCTGTGTAAATAATAATGTTTTAAACGAGGAGTTGGCTTACTGTCCTAGTTTTGATGCTGCATTCAAAGTCTCTGGAGCGTGTAAAATGACAATAAGGATGAGTCTAACGTATGTGTCCCTCCAATAGGAAGAGAGCATTCGAACTCTGGGCGCCGAAGGCCTTTTTCTCTTCTCCTCCTTAGACACGGACCGTGACTTCTATCTCAGTCCGGAGGAGTTCAAACCTATCGCAGAGAAACTCACAGGTACAGTCGTGTCATCTTTCTTTCTTTTTTTTCCCGCTTCACTCATCCTTTCTCCCTGGAAACAAATACAAGCCCAATCTCCTCCCTCAGGGATTACAGCCCCGGTGGATTTCGAGGAGGAAGTGATCCACGATCCCCACGGAGAGACTTTGACCTTGGAGGCCACAATGCAGCCCCTGGTGCTCGACTCCATGACCAAAAGCAAGGACGGATTTCTTGGGGTGAGACAATACAGCAGGTTCTCTCTTCCTCGTGACTGCTGCAAAGGCACTGCAGAAGACTCACTCTACTACCATTGTTCTTGCAATTATTATGGTGAAATATGCCGATATAGCTTCTGAATGCCTGACTCAGCAGGAGAATTTACGTCCTCCGTCTCTTTCAGGTGTCCCACAGCTCTCTGAGCGGACTGCGGTCTTGGAAGGGCCCTGCAGTGCCTTCTTTGTCATTCTCCGCCGGACAGTTCAGGGTCTTCCTGCCCCCGAAGAACAAGATAGAGGTGGGAGACACGTGGTGGGTGATTCCCAGCGAGCTCAACATCTTCACCGGATACCTTCCCAACAATCGGTACCACCCTCCCACGCCGAAGGGCAGAGAGGTACCCCTAAAAGTCCACCCCTTTTCCCCTCTCTTGTTGGATATTAACCTGTTATTATTACAGCGTATATTCATGGCTGTTCTTCTCCTGCTGCAGGTTCTCATCCACTCCTTGCTGAGCATGTTCCACCCTCGGCCCTTCATCAAGTCGCGCTTTGCTCCGCAGGGCACAGTCGCCTGCATTCGTGCCAGCAACGACTATTATTATGACATAGTGTTCAGGTGAGGAGGAGACATAAAAGAAGACAGCGGTGCTTTTTCATCTTTTAGCCCATCAGCTACTAAATTATTTTTACTCGGCGTTGGTGCAGATTTATGTTTAGGAACATACGAAGAGTTGCTGTTGTGCATCTGCACAGGAAGCTGCTGGTTTCAGTTCTGATGCAGCTCAGCTGTATTTTTATTTTGTGTTAATGCAGCCGAAACCGGTGCCTGTTTTTGAAATCACACACTTTATGATGCTTTCTCTTACCAACAAGCGCATTTAAGAATTTTCAGAACAGCCTTCCTCGTGATATAACGTGAACTTATATAAAACAGTCTACTTGTTAAAGTATGACAGCATTTAAAGATTGATGTCACACACTTCAGTAGGCTCTTTGTGACTCGTTCTGTTCGCCTATGCAGGATTCACGCAGAATTCCAGCTCAACGACGTCCCAGACTTTCCCTTCTGGTTCACGCCGGGCCAGTTCACTGGCAACATCGTCCTCTCTAAAGACGCGTCCCACGTCCGCCACTTCCACCTCTACGTCCCCAATGACCGGTAAATCCCTCAAACGCACCGTAGCGCGCGTGCACATGTTCCTCTATGCGAGTGCATTGCGCTGAATGCTTGTCCTTGCTGTGTCTCAGGTCTCTGAACGTGGACATGGAGTGGCTTTACGGAGCCAGTGAGAGCAGCAACATGGAGGTGGACATTGGGTATCTGCCACAGGTACGGCTGCAGTTACGGTCACTGTTACTTTATTTGGTGTTCCAGCAGTTGTGTGTTCATTTCTTAGGGCAGATAACCTCTTGAAGGTGTTTCCTATTTAGATATTTCATTTCCAAGTCGATTTCCTGTTTTTCCTACACTGTTTCCAGTTAGAGCTGCAGTCCTCTGGCCCATCCACTCCCTCCATCATAGTGGACGAGGAGGGCAATGTCATCGACAGCCGAGACGGCAGCGCCGAGCCGATCCAGTTTGTCTTTGAGGACATCCACTGGACCTCGGAGATCAGTCGGCACGAAGCTGCCCGGCGCCTGGAGGTCACCCTCTACCCCTTTAAGAAGGTAACGGTCCACGGATGGAGGAACCACTCGTGTGTTGTTGTACAGAGACGGCAGTTTCACAAATGTGTCGCTGCTGTGCTCCTTCACAGGTGTCCTACCTGCCTTTCTCAGAGGCCTTTGAGCGAGCTGAAGCAGAGAAGAAGCTGGTGCATTCCATTCTGCTTTGGGGAGCTTTGGACGACCAGTCCTGCTGAGGTGAGATCTGCTCTGAATGCTTTGAAGATTTAGACGCCTGGGTTTGTACTGGAGCACAAAGCACAGATACTTGAAAGAGACTTTAACCTAAGTATCTCAGTCATAAGTAATAAAACTTACTGTCTGTCATTCTGGTATATTCAGGCAGCGCGTTTTATGCATTGTGTATGTTTTTAAGACTTTTCGTCTTTGCCTCCCCTCCTCACCGCTACAGGTTCGGGGCGGACTCTCCGGGAGACAGTCCTGGAAAGTTCGCCCGTCCTGGCCCTCCTCAACCAGAGCTTCATAAGCAGCTGGTCTCTGGTCAAAGAGCTGGAGAACATGCAGGTGAGCAGTCAGGACGGAAAACCACCCACATTCAGTAATTACAGCTGTGCATTAATTAATACGATTTTGACTCTTCTATTAGGCTGATGAGCAACACCCTGCGTTGAGTGAAAAGGCTCGCTTACACCTGGAAAAGTACAGTTTTCCTGTGGAGATGATGTTGGCACTGCCCAACGGCACCATTGTGAGTATAATCAAATCTTTTGTTAGCTTACAGTCAGGTCTAGATAACTATATTGTGAGCAGGTCTTTTTCCTTTGCTGCCATGTAACAACAGAAGCCACTGTAGGTTCCCCTGCACCCTTCCAAAGGGGGATATTCAGTAGGGTGCAATCTACAACATGACCACTAGTGGTCACAAACCCCCAGACAGTGGTCCTTTAATACATTCCTGATTGTGGAACAGTGAATACTAAATAGGGTGGTATCATTTAAATAAAATAATAAAATAACATAAATAAATAAAATAAAAATAAAATTGAATATAATTAATGCTCTTTCTACAAGCATTATAAAACCAGCACAGCAATGACAGACTATGTACCCCAAGCCTAGCCCTAAATAGCAGCCCTAGCTATTGTCAAGGGATTTGGTTAATTCTCAAAGCCATTAAAATCATCAGTCATCCATGGAACGTGCTATAAATCCATCTTTTCTGCCTGGCCTTAGGTGCACCACATCAATGCCAACTTCTTCTTGGACCAAACTGCCATGAAACCAGAGGAGGAAGGGGCAACTTTCAGCTTCTCTGGCGGCTTCGAGGACCCCTCCACATCCACTTACATCAGCTTCCTGAAAGAGGGGCTGGAGAAAGCCAAGGAATACATGGCACAGTAATATGTGTGTGTGTGTGTGTGTGTGTGTGTGTGTGTGTAGGAGTCTGAGACACTAAACGGGAGGAAATTGCGCCCATTCCTCTGGGTACTGATCCGTGATAAGGAAAAACAAGTTAAGTGGAGGAGTTTTCTCATCAGTGTCGGCAGCTGGAAGAAAAAAAAAGTTTTTGCCTTCTGTCCTTTTTGTCACTATTTATTTGGACGTCCCTCTTGGTCGACAAATGAAGTTTTATACACGGTATTTGTATTGTGGGTAGTACGTGTAGATGAGCCACAGGCAAATTGTTCTTCTCAATCCATATGCATATTTTAATGGGATACAAAGGCCTTGCACAGTGAGCAGAAACAAATGCATAAACACATTTAAAGCTGCTCTTTCTGCTGATTAACGACGAGACAAATGCTAAGGGCATCACCACACAGTATAGTATCCAGTATATCTTCTTTTATGTTTCGATGTTGCACGTGCAATATTTTGTGACCGAGCGAGTTCTGCTGCTGCTGAGTATACCCCCGAGACGGGGCGGCTGCTGCCTCCGGGTTGTGTCACTGCAGCTGGTGAAGACTTTGCCTGAAAGCTCTCTCCGAGCCGGGCAACGCCTGATGTTCTTGCAGAGGCTGCCGGAGGGAACACCCTGCTCTGGACTCGGGGGACAAAAAAGCAGCAGGAGTAACTAAACCGGACGGCGGCACATAACACGATTAATTGATTTTTTTTTCCTTATAGTTTGAAACCAAATGTCGATGAAGTTTTCTGTTCAGAGGAAGATGTAACCACACCAAAGAACATGTATGCAGTTAAATTCATTGGACTGCTTTCCTACTTGCTTCGTATTTATTTAAGAAGAAAGCAGTTGTATGTTGCTTAATGTTTTTTTCAATCCCTGAACTGAAGGACACTTCATGTAGTCATCAGCTTTAGCTGGCTGAACAAAAGGAATTCATTTTTGTTTTAATGCTAAAAGACAACAATCTGGACCTGCAGTTGGCTAAATCTCACTTCATGTTTCATTCTCCTGTTTATTTTAAAGTCAGACACAGAAAGGGATCGGGAAAACTTTGAATTGGTTACTCTTTGAGTTTTGCACTTTCCAGGTCTCGTCCATGTGACTGTTTGGAGCCTTTTTGCGGTAAAACACTGTTATCATGTAACCTACCAGTGCCATGCTGTTCTCAAACGGTGAAATAAAATTGTTGTGCTTTTTCTTTTCTTTTTTTTTTAAGAATTGCGTCCTCTTTGCGTTAACGTGCAGCAATCAGTCATACAAAAATCACATTGTGCTGATTTTTATTAACTAATCTACAGTACTGTACAATCTATGCAAAGTAGACCGGACTATTAGAGTGAGCACGAGGGTAACGGATACAGCTGAGAGACAAAGCTGCACGAATTCGAAGTAATTCTTCTCAAGCTTTTCTTTCATGTCCAGAAGTGAAAGCGTGACAGCACTTGAAGTGAATGAGGCTCTTATGAGCCATTGCAAATACAGATGTTCCTCGGTCGGGAAGCGTTTCACCAAATGGAGCTCCAAATGTTCAGCATTCATTTAGACCATCTGTGACGCTCCGTGAAAACCCATAAAATAAGCGGTTCGGTATTCGCCAGACTACGTGCGGCTTACAAATGTGTTGTTTCTAACCGTTACATGAAAGCAGAAACATGCATTACCTATGGAGACAGGTTCATGTTTACCAGATAAATGAACAAATATCATTAAGTTATTGATTTACAGTACGCTGTGAGCAGCAAAGTGCAGTCTCTGAGACTTGGTGTTCTCTCCGTTCAGACTCGAAGTTTCAAGGAATCCAGTTTCGTAACAGTTCAGCTCTGCTTAATACAGCAGGACTCGGTCTGGCTGCCAAATCCACAGGAATGAGTCAACCGTGAGACAGTCCACCATCAGTCTGGGACAGCCGGCCTCATTCAGTTCACTCCAGCTCAGCTCAAGTCCACAGCACTTAATCACACGGATGAGTCCAGCAGTTTGTGGCTGATATTTTATATGGATTTCACCATAAAATGAAGGAGCAGCTGCAACAGTTTTGTTTTGTTTTTTTCTCAGTGATACAGTAAAACGCTGTCTTTGATTAAAGCCGATCAGCAGCGACGGGGGAGTAGTCCAGGTGAAAAGTCTTCCAGTCCCTTCAGCTGAACGTCCACACCTCCAGCTCCATGATCCGGAAGTCGTCGGTAGATGAGAGGCAGCAGTTGTTGAAAGTGTAGCAGGGGCTGCTGCGGCCCAGGTACAGGTTCTCATCCACCCACAGGCCAAAGTGACCGCTGTGGATAATACAGGAAGAAACGGTGGTGAAGAAAAGGAAACTGACTTTTTAAAAAAAAAAAATTAAGTATTAATCATGCAAGTTATAAATATTACCTGCCGCCACCAACAGCAAAGGAGTCCAAGTCTCCTTTAATGAAGAAGGAGTTCTCTCCAGTCCATCTGAAACACTGCAGGGGGACGACACACACCGTCACAACAAAACTATGAACCAATCACACACAGAAGCACGGCCTCCTCCAAGTGGAATGCAGCCTTACTAAACATGTGCTTTCCCTACGCTTATACACTGATCAGGCATAACATTATGACCACCTTGCCTCCAAAACAGTTGTGACTCATCAGGGGTGGTCTTGTGGTGTCTGGCATCACATTGTTGTTTTTTAGGGGGCAGAGGGACCTCTGCGGATCATCCCACAGGCACTTCACTTTTGGATCTAGTGAATTTGGAGGCCAGGTCAACATCCTGTGCTGTTTTTGTTTGTATCTTTGTTTGTGTGCGTGTGTCTGTGTCAGGCTGCATCATTGCTATGGGCCGGGGGTGCCTGGTCTGGTCTAGGTGGGTGGTACTCAGCAACATCCACACGAATGCCAGGGTCCAAACGTTTCCCAGCAGAACATTGTACTGTCACAAGATGGTCAATGTTATTTACTTCTCCTGTCAGTGGTCATAATGTTATGTCTGGTTGGTGTAAGTCAAAACGTTTGCCGTGTAAAAGGTCAATCAATATTTCTCTTTAGCGTAATCAGTCCAGAAAGTGCCTTCTTCCAGGAAGCATCACGAGCACTGAAGTTGTGGACATTTTTCCCATGCTGCTCATGTTTCATACTTTAGCGCTGTATTGAATTTCATAATAGCTTTGGCCCCTGACTGAACCAATAAAGCTGCAGTAGCCTGCTCAGCGTGGCTGTCAGCTCGCTCACCTTGAAGCGAGGATGCAACATGAAGAGGAACGTTTCTCCCGTGCCGTAGAACGCCTCGCTGGGCCTCAGGGGATGAGAGAGGAAGGCCCCGAACATCTGATGAAGAAGAGTCCCAGGAGACACGCACGATAAGAAAACGCAGCAGTTACGAAGGTCAGTTATTATTAGAGCCGACACGGCGTTTGTTTGTTTTTACCTCGTCCAGAGCATCCTTGATAATAATGAGCACGGGAGAGTCCGTAACGCTGAGCTTCCTGTAGAGGGACTTGAGGCTGGCGCCGTGACGGGACGTGCTGTATGCCAGCTGCCACGTGTGGCCAACCGTCCTGGGTGGAAGCTCCTTACACAGCTGGAAAGAGGAATTAGAAGAAAATAAAACAAAGGTAACATAAAGCTATGGCGTGCATTTAAGCAGCATGTGTTTCTAAACTAAAAACAAGCTGCATCACTGTTCTAATGTTAAATATTTACAGTAAACTGCCCGCATATTAATAAATGATCCATGGACTTACAATGAATTTCAAAATGTCACGTAATAACAATGCTGACTGAAGGATTAATAAGGTTTGTCATACTAATATACATCTAACTAGAGGCCGATGACATCAACAACAAAAACATACTGGTCAAAGCAGAGTGAGTTGGGATCTAACGCCAGAACCCTTGACTGTACTGAGCTAAAACGTTTTATTGCTTGTGAGTACAAAGATTTAATTTTATTTCAAAAGATATAAACAATCCTCCTTTCAAAAGTATCCTCAAAACTTAAAAAAAAACACCAAAACAATATGTTAAACAATACGTATGACAGCATACTGTTGATAGGTTTACACAGTGACGTAGTTGCTGCAACCTGAAACTGAAATTTGAATGAAATTGCAGCTGCCAGTAATTACCAGACAATTATTTTTTGTTTGTTTTTATACCTTTGCCCCAGGCTTTGTCAAGTGTACACTGCTCTACCTTGTGAGTGGGGGTTGTTGAGAGACATTCACAGCTTAATAGATGTGAATATCTTAACTTGTGCAGATACAAACTTCCTACCTATCTATTTTGCATATTGTTCAATAAAACCTTGATTTTTCTCCATAACATACAGGGGAACTAAGGTTTTTTTAAAACCTGGACATTATTTCTGGCATAAAATATGATCGTTTACTCACCCATATGACTTGGTGTCATTTGGAGTCATTAGGACAATATTTAGATATGCGTATATCCATATAATGGGAGTGAATGGGGCACCGAAACGCAGCCTCTAAATAACACATTATCTGCCACAAAACTCATTCATTTCACTAATATTTTGTTATGATATGCTAGTGCTGTTCCCCATTGAGTCCGGAGTTACCTGTTTGTTGTTCTTTGGCCAGCTGTTCCTCTCTGTGCCTCCACATCCTCCTTTCAACAAGCTAATGCGTTATTTAGAAGCCATGTTTCGGTGCCCCAGTCACTCCCACTATATGGATATACGCGGATCTAAATATCATCCGAATGACTCCAAATTACACCAAAGTTATATACCAACGATAGTTCCCCTTTAAAGTAAGCTTTTATGGAGTTGATCTGATCCTGTTGGCTTCACTGGACCATTCAGCACACACAGGGAAGGTTTACAACCTAGTGTAAAGCCCTCGGGTCGGGAGGCTGCACCTCCAAATCTGAGACCACGATGACCTCCAAGAACACATGGGATTGCTTTTTCTACAAGTTGGGCATGAATGGCTGCCCCAAGTGAAGGAGTTCAAGTGTCTTGTGACACTAAAAGCCTTCAGATTTTCTGGGATTTCAATTTTGGAAGTCAAAATTTTCATTGAAACATCTTTTTTAGACATAGCCACAAGTCACCATGACTGATTTCGCAATCGGATCCTAAGCACACAGATGATTAAAAACACAAATCCACACGTTACTCACCTCCCTGACATGTGAGGCCTCCAAAATCTGGCTGCTCTCTACAATATTCCCGAGCCCTTCAGGGTCCCTGTCAATGACCAGGCTCGGCTTATCCCTGCTCTCTTCCATCAGCACCATCTGCCAGAGAAACGTGGACAATGCAGACAAGCCAGTTTGTTGTAGAGCACTAAAAGGAACAATCGACTCACAAATACAAAAACACCTGCTTCCTATTCTTTAAGCTAAAGTCAAACTGACCTCTGTCTCTCTGTGTTTGCCACTCCATGAGAGCCAGAATATAGCCACTCACCTCCCAGTCATCCCCGGAGCTGTGCTGCCTCTGGTACATCTCCTCTTCATCCTCCTCCTCCTCCTCCTCCCCTTCCCCTTTGTCCTCAATGAGCACAAACTCCTCTTCCTCGCGGTCTGCCTCTCCCTCATCCGCCCCTTCTTCAAGTATACACAAGTCCGGCCGACAGTGTTTCAAGTAGGCATACAGCTCGTCGGCGCTACGGCGGGAGAAGAATGCAGTCGCTCAGAAATGTTGAAATGGCAAACAACGCCGACAGCTGCGTCAACACGGTGGGAAACGGGACACTGCCCCGAGCAGACTGACAGGCCACTGCTATTATACAATAACTTCTCCTTCTACTGAGGCAGATCTTCCAGTTTTTGTGCTTCGCTGACCCTCTTCAGCATAAAATATCACTAAAACCATCACAATGGTTAAAGAGTGACAGCTTTATGTGGAAAGGTGTAGCATTTAAACAGGGGCGGGAGAGATGTTCAGATCATTTGCTTAAGTCAAAGCAGAAATGCTTGACTAGACGATACGCAAAGCCGAACACGTGCATTCAAAATAATGCACAAGAGTTTTTAAAGACGCAGTCAGTCTGCTGCAGGAACTTTAAACGTGCTGTATTTTAACATTACTGATGCATTATTGATGTTGATCAAAGGTCAAACGCTAGCTACTTTAACTTTTATTTCATATATAAAGAAGATTCTTTACAAATGTAATATTTTGCTGATCTGCTCTCACTCTGACAACTAACTGGTACCTGCGTCTGTGAAATAAATACCACTCTAAACACCCAGAGTAGCATTAAATTCATATTTATATAATACGCAAGCACAAATGGCTCAAATCTTGACTTGAGTAAGCACATGCTGCTTACTCAAGTTTGTAGATCTGCTTTGACCTTATTCACGTGAGTAAATGTTTAGTTCCACGGAGTAAATGAAAAACATTGCTGCGTGCAGATCGGCCAGGCCGTCAACATGAAACTGCAGCTGTTGGGTGTGAATTTGGCGGGAAGGTCTCATGAGGAGCTTGCACTACGGGAAATGCAGTGATTTTTTTTTAGAGTTTGTCACGTCCTCAGCCCTAAAGGTCAAGAAATACGTCAGCCTCTGAGGTGGAGAGCAATGACTTTCTAAATCGTTTGAGTGCTAAATTGTTGGAGTGACCCTTTTTAAAACCCCAATCTTGCCTTTATTATCTTTATATCTTGTGTAATAACTTATGTTTGCACGTCCTTATGTGCAAAACATACACAGAAAAATGATTTCTATTGTATTTAAGGTTTTATTTGTTGCTCTTATTTAATTATTATTAAACTTTAAACAGTGTTCTGCTGCAAAGTTGCAGATGTAACCCCTGTGGGACAAATAAAACATCTTATTAACTGTACCTTTCTTGCGACAGGGCAAGCCAGGCATCCCTTCTCTGTGAGGTTTTGGCTGACCCCAGCTGAAGACCCCCTATGCCCTTCTTCTTTCCTGCAGACGGCTGAACCCGCAGCCGCACAAACATCAACCCCCCAAGGCTGCCCGCTGATGACCTTTGAGGAACTGGGGAATGAACATACAGTTTAGAAAATGTAACACACATTTATCAGACCGGATCTTAATTCACGCCTGTACCTGCGGTCTGATTCTTCACGGAGGACTTCTCCCCTTCATCGGTGGGCAGCAGCTCCGCGTTCACCTTACTCGCCGCCTCCTGACCCACGCAGCAGAAGGTGGCAGCGCTGCTCAGGACGGCCGCTCCCAGGCCGCCCACAGACTCCTCTGACAGCACCTCGAGAGGGCCGCTGTCCAGCTCCCGCTCAGCCTCCACCATGTCTCTGCTCTCTGCCTCCTCGTCTTCAGAAGCCTCCTTGGTCAGGCTCAGAGCCAGACTGGATAAGTCTGCCGGAGAAACCGGCACCAGAGCCGGGGCAGACTCACCCCTGTGGTTTGGGAGGCCGCCTGCTCGGCCTGTTGCGGTTTTCAATTTCTGGAAAATTTTCTTTCCTTTTCTCCTAAAATAATAAAAAACAGCCACATTGGTATTTAATGTAACTTGACTCACTCTGTGTCGTGTGTTTAGAGACCGTGACTCACTGCTGACCTCTGCTGGGAGGTGTTGAAGTGAACATGCGAGATGTCAGAGAAGAAGGACACAGATGCCAGACTGTCTACAGAGCAAGACAGAAGGTACTCCTCCCAGCCATTTTCCGTAACTAGAGGATGCGTCTTACACGGATCAAAGAAGATCTTATTGCAAGTCACCAACAGGATACCCGAAACCACACCCTGACAAGAGAGAAAAACATTAGCTTACATTTGTCCACACACACACAAAAAAAACTGAGTCGGACCTGCTTTCCTTCAGCCTCACCTTGCGGTCGGTGATGTAGCGGCAGAACAGTTTGAGGTACGGCATGGCCTCTGGTCCCTCGCCCTGACAGCACTCTGGTGGCAAGGCCAGTAAGCACAGCTGGCCGTCGGGCATCGGCACCGCCTCCACATCCTGTCGGCATTAACAGCAAAATATGGCTCTTAATAAACAGCAATAATATTTTCCTCAGCAAATGTGTCATAAAAAGCTACTGGTTCTAGTGTAAACATCTTACCATCTGCTGATTTTCTTTGTTTTAGGGAATACAAGTGGTTACGCATGGGTTATTTAACTGTTCATCAGAAAAAATAAGACCACTGGGAAGTTACGGTAGAGATTTTGGAGATCTTATACCCAAGACAGAACTGCAGTTTACAAATTTAGCTAGTAAAACAAGAACAAAGTGTTATTATTTTCTAAAAAAAAATGAAATTAAAGCTAAAATCAAGTGAATTTTACGTGTGTAGATGCCTCCCCTTTTGTCTGCATAATAGCGCAGTATCACGTTATGTTTCTGTCCTCCTAAAATTCAACCCGGGCTCAGTGCCGTCATGTTTCCATGTCTTATTTTGTTGCTTGTTTCCACGGTAACATGTTCCTTTCACTATAAAAACCTTAATATTTTACTCGCCGCAGCTACTAAGTGCCAAATAACTGGGAAAGGAAATGCGTGCGGATCCCATTAAGATGAACAGCGAGTAGTGTGCTACAGATCCGTTTTATTATGTTTCTTTTCTGCTATGAATTCGTACATTTAATTATTTTTTTTGTCTGGAACATCTGCTCAGATGCACCAGGGCAGCTTCTGCGTTTTCTAAAGCCTTAAACAGGACTTGTAGAATTTTAAATACTCCATTACAAATCAAAGTACGGCCATAAAACTAAAGAATTAAGTATTATGAGAAATGAATAAAGTACAAAACACTGTGTCTTGTGAGTGATTATTATTGGATTCATATTAAAACAATATTGATAATTTTCAGAACACACATGAGGAAAGAAGCTTTAATTTGACACATTTGATATTCAGATTAGGATTAACTCCTAAATTAATTTTAAAACATTATTCATTTATTATTTTAATGAAGAACCAACCCAGTCTAACATTAAAACAATGCAGCATGTTGTGTTGCACATACTGTTTAAGGAGAAACATCTGTTTACGTCAGCGCCTGTGTTTTTGCAGAGCATTACGACGTCACAGTGAAGTTGACCTTTGACCTTTTTAATATAAAATGACATAATGTTGTGTCATAATTAGCGTATGACGTGTAATCAGGTCATCCTCGGGTCCAAGTGAACATTAATCTTTATATCTGAACAAAGTCCATCAGGGATCTCCTGAGATATCACAGTCACAAGACTGGAACAGACCAACTGCAGTAGAAGAGTAGAGCATATCATTCAAAGACCCACATGTCTGAGCCGTGAATAAATACCAAGCAATTTAAAGGAAGGTAAAACTATTTTACAAATATTTGTAAAAGCATTAGCACCTTGAATGAAATAGTTTGTAGATCTGTAGATCTGTAGATCTAAAGATGCTTTCAAAAGTTTGTCATGGATTTGTGAAAATTACAGACTTTTAAGAGTGCGTGAATAGATGTGGATCAGGTTGCAACTTTTTTTTTTATTTTAGGATCCACAAACGAACGCTTTTACAAAACGGGAAAGTCTAAATATTAGACTGCTGGCCACCTTCTGATCAGACGAAATTTTGAACTATTTTTACATTTAAATATGCAGGTGTCACGTGTCTTCAACTTGGCGTCCTGAAAATAGCCCCTCACAACGTGTTCCATATCGCGATGATGATACGACATGCGATAATTAATTACTGGAGTGTGCCCACATTTTCCTCAGCTTCTTCAGGCAACATGCCAGCACCAGTTTATCTGAAGCTAGGTGGCAGCTAGCGGGGGCTTTCTCTGTCCAAATACCAGTTTTGTATTAACGAATCAAATTAAATTCACTTCCAAGATCTGTTTGATATGTACAGATGTGGTCAGAGTGTGGTCAGAAGCACTCGTCCAAACGCGTGTGTTCATAAAGGAAAAGCACAAAGCAGCTTCATCCAGTAAAGAAAATAAATCCTCTCAGATAGATTTGATTTTGCAAACCGTCCTATGGCATTATTACAGTGTTTATTATTATTTTATTGAGTTAGCTCTCGTCCTAGAGAGTCGTGAAATCAACAAGAAAGGTCATCAACTAATTAAAAAGGCAGAAAAGAAGAAAAGACGAGAAAATCACTGCACTCCACCTAGACACGCAAAGATTTTTAATATTTTAATTTAAAAAGAAAGAAAGTACCGCTGTCAAGAATAGTCAAATATAAACCTCTGAGGATTTGAAGTATAAAATGGCACAAATGTAAAAGCTGCTACTTTCAGCACTGCTTTCCACTCCAGGTTACTAATCTTTCCACGTTTCAGAACAAACAGTAAATGCGGTCTGCGCTTACCAGCAGTTTGTCATATTCTGCCTCCGGCGAGGGGGACGGCGGCTGAGCGGCGAGTGCATCCAGGCGGTCCTGATCTGCCTCGGCCTCCGGCTTCTCCTTAGCACCGGAGTCCAGTTCTGGGTGAAACGACCCCTGAGCGGTGGCTTTCCCCTTCGGAACGACCAGCTGCTTCAGAGTGGAAGCCATGATAAGAATAGCTGTGACACTGACATGGAGATACTGTGTAACCCAGAGACTTCCTCTTTCTACAGGGCTGAATCCCCCCTCCCTCCTCTCTGTTTGTTTGTGGTCATATCTTTGCTCCTAATGAGGGCTGTGAGCTCGGAGAAATACTTACTGCAGTCTGTGACATTAAAGTGACAGCAGCTAAAGAGAATATAATTACAGGAGCCTCCTCGTGAGAAAAGATTTTGGGTGAGATTCTGATTGCGCAAGGTGACGGAGCATACTTCCTGCCTTGAGCTGAATAACTGCAGTCATAAGGCAGACAGAGCGAAGGTCCTCTTTTGCATTTCAAATCAACAGCTGTGCCGGCGTGTTATTTCCATGCTTTGACACTCATAACATACACACCAAATATGGGAGTCACATGTCAGGAGCGCTCGTGGGCTTCCAGCCGACTCTCACCTCTCTGGGGATGAGGGCAGCAGATGAGGGCAGCTGTGAGGACGGTCGGGACGGGCCCATTTTACCGTCTCCTCCCGAGGATGCGGCGCTGAACTTAGATGAGACGCTGAACACCGTGTCCCCTGGGAGACCCTGTGTGGACAAACAACAACACATCTGATTGTTTTTTTCCAGTAGAAGATTAGATTTGAAGTTATTCTTTATTTAGGCACAAGACAATTTGTTTTGAAGACGCTTTTTTGCATCCTTCTTCAAAACTGAAGCCCGGAAAACAGCCTCCTTCATCTGTAGGAGGGAGTAAACTTCTATACAGCAAAGGAAACTAAACGCAGCGTCCGTCTAATTGTCATGAGGCACCGTGTGACCTCTGAATCACTTTTTCATTCGCACAATAGATCGCCTTTCACGGGAAACCGTTCCCAAATGATGTGATCGTTTGTGAGTAAGAGGATCGCGTTAGAAACTGTGGGAGTCAAACATCACAACCGTCATCCGCCGACAGATGGATCTGTTGACCTGAATTAGATCACTTGCGGCCGACAGATTATTTGACAATGGAAAATCACTTGCGCTTTTGCGTGGGTATGAGCGAGCGGCCGTGTCTTAGGAGCTAAAATAAAAACTAAAATAAAACACAACTGACCCACAAAGTGGTTCAGCTTCCACCTCTGATCAGTAACATGCACACACACACACAGATTTTAACAAGAAGCATGACAACGGCGAGATTGTGTCACAGCAGACAGAAAGATCAACTTTCTTTCTATTCTCGACTCATAAATACAAGCTCAAAAACCCAGCTGACAAATACCTTAGAATGAACGTCTGAGAACACATTCCTCCGGCTGTATTTGTCGAGGAGGCTCTGAAACAGACTCAGTTTCCCCATGGCATCAGAGAACAGCCGAGGCAGCTCTGACAGCTCTGAACATTGGACGCTCTTTATCAAACCCGTTTTCGGGGGGCCATAAATTGCAAAGCTAATTACCGGCCGCAGCGCACCCAATCGGACGTTACATAAAAGCGCCAATTAATGCCGACCGCTCGCTTACCTGCTCCTGCAGCTGTGCCCCACGAGAGGCAAAATGAAATCTGCGGAGCCGAAGACAAAAGCATGTGACTCACCTTGCTGCTTGTGCTGACATGCGATGGCTCACCCGCATGCTGTTGTGTCGCAACAGTGTTGTTCAGGTCCCAGGAAGTCCCTGTGGGAGAAAGACTGCCATCAGGCCTTCTTACATAACACCCAGAGTGCAGCAGGTATGAGGAAGTAGTACCTCTTCAGTATTTGAAAAATGGATTACAGCAAGCCACAACCACTCATATTCCTGCCTCTGGATGAGAACAACTTTATGCAAATCCTTGAAACGAAACTGCCAGCGAGTCCCGTATTATAAAATGTAAATTCAAGCCATTTTTGCCTGATGCAAACGGTCTGCACCCCGGAGGTCCAACGCTGCAGGAGTACCTTGCAAGTAGTACTGCCGCAGCTTGGGATTTCTGATGTGGGGGACGTGGTTGAGCGGCCGCCCCACAGCGGGCTGGCGCTGGTGCTGGCAGCCGGCAGCGGCCTCCTGCATCGCCCGGGCCTGCGGCTGCGTCTCCCAAGGAGGCTTCGCAAACTGTGGAGGCTGAGAGACACCAGGAGGCAGCTTGGATCCCAACCTGAGAGACGGATAAAACCGTTCTTATATAACTACTGTTGACGTAATAATTGTGAATCAGCGGCTATTAATAAAAAAGGAATAGAAATTGGATAGCTTGCTGCAAGTTTGACTTGTTTAGTGACAATGCATCTGTGAATAAATCACGGTGTATTTGTTCATTCAGAGCACATTTGCTAAAATCACACGGCGGCAGCGGTGGGAGATTTAATCCTTTATTGACTATCTGTGAAAGAGCTACCAGATTTATCGTTTGCTGACACCGTCTCTGCTCCTCGGGGGAGACAGGTTCAAACAGACAAAATATATATGCAACTATCAATAAATCGGATGGTTATTATCTCAAGTCATCTTTATAGCATGAGCTATAAACAAGCGGTCAAAAAGGGAAAGCTGTTTTGATCAAATTAGTCAGAGAAACTCAACAGACGCACACATTTGACTGACTTCCTGAAGATATTTTGCCAGGTTAGACAGATAATACCCACGCAATGGGAACAGATCCACATGCTGCTGTTGTCTAACCTAGCATAGGACAGAAAGATAGGAAGTCAAGACCTGACAGAGGGTATGGAGGCCTCTGGTTGGGGGCCCGAATCCCAGTCAGAGGGCCAACAAAGGGTCAGTTAACTAATCTTATCAGACCTAAAGATTATTTAGTTCGATACTGCGTCCAAAGCTCAAGATCGAACATCATCACTTAAATACAGTCTTTCTCTTAAAGGACGATTTTCCCCTTAAATAACAAGAATTCAAAGATTTTGTTGTTTAGAGTATTTGAAGTGTGAATAACAAGAGTAGAGCAGCATTCATGGTCTAATTCGAGTTATTTATAGGGGAGTGGGAGTTGCATGTGCAGTGACTAGAGAGAGTGCCACAGTTCCCGGCAAGATGCTGCAGCATTCACCCACATGATGCTCCGTGATCGAGCCCTTCGCTGGCGGTGGATGAAGCCAGACTGCTGGAAATGTGCCTTCCTGGCTGCCTAATCTTAAAATCTAAAATGTTCTTATCAAAGCCTGAATTGTTGCATGTTTAAATCTGAGAAACACACGTCAGCCAAAGTCGTCACGTGTCTGCTTTCCCTCTAGCTTTCTCTCCGGTAATCCACATATTTAAGAGGCCTGACCTGGACTTCACGTTGCCAAAGTAGCTGGTCCTGGTCTTGTCCCTCTTGGGCTCGTGGTCCATAGATCCTGAAATCTCAGGCCTCCTCACAGACTGAGCCATTTCCTGTTTTTCTTCAGTCGGATGCTGGCGGCCGTGGCAGACGCAAGGGAATCGGGGGACTCAGCTGGCATCCTTCCTCCTCCTTTTATTCCCCATGCCTACCTTCTGCCCCAGTTACAGCACCTACACAAGGCAAGTCACAAAAAATGCGGGCTGATTTTTAACAACAACATCCAACCAGACGTGGGGAGGGAGAGCTCCTGCAGCCACATGATCCTGCAAGAAACTCAGACACTCAGCAGGGTAATGGAGCCAGGTTTCCAATTCAATAAAATCGAAACATGTAATGAGTGTAAGAGTGCACTTAAAATCAATATGGGCATGGTTGCAGACCAAGTGGGACAAATTAGATCTATTTTGCACTTGCACATAGCTTAACATTTCTCATATCTGCAATAATATTAAACAGGCCTATGATATGAAACTTATTAGATGTATTTCCTGAGTCTGAACAGTACACAGATGCATTTAGACATCTTATTATGAGAGACGAACGCATCAGGCTGCATCCTAAGAAAGACTCATTTCTGCCACTCATTCTGTATTCCGGGGCTCACATCCCTCCTCTGGGTGGTGATTTGTCTATCACGTCTGAATTAGCAGCGTTAGCTTAGCTTCACCCTGCATACCTGAGCAGCTCCCAGCAGCAGTCATGAGGTGAAGAAAAGATAACATTTCGCTTCCTGTAAATGATGCGGGTGCTTGTGTCATTGTTGAGGAAGTAACCATTCAATGCGACATCAAAGAATGATCGAGACAGTGGGAAAATAAATAAATAATTACATCCGCAGCAGATGTAACAGAGATGATGGGCTCACGGGAGCAGCAGGTTGAAGCGAGTAGCATCTTTACTGACCTGTGTGTTGGCCCGGGGATGGAGACGGGTGGCGGTCACATGAACGCGTCTTCATATTGCAGTGTTATGATATCACTGCAGACAACAGTAACAAGTTCAATATTGTCGCTCCGCCCTGAGCTCAAAGCGCCGTCGCACAGATTCAGAGCGAGTTGTCAAGATAGTTCTCCCCCTGCCGGAGGGCGACGACAGCGAAGGCGGAAGTAAGTGGGAGTGATATATCTTGAGGAAATGTATGTGCCAAAAAGGGCAGCTAAATTTCTTAATTTATGTAATAAAAGTAGGATACTTGATTAGGTCAATGAATCTATGTAAATAAACCCTCTACACAATTGTGAAATACATAATATACATACATTCGTGGTAATTATTATGACAGATTTATCAGTGTCCCTTGTATATATTTTTGGTTATTTTTTTGTTAATAAATTACAGAAAACAATTTTTACTACGTATTTTCAGTGTTTGAATCCTGAGCAATTCATATGTATAAATATAAAAAAATTGAACTGTCCGTCTTGTAACTTTTTTTTACTTGTATGTAGGCTACCAGTATTTTGCAAACTACAAATTTCTCCACATTTGCTATAATAGCATAAAGACTTAAAAAGATGCCTTTTATTTTACAAATTAAACGTCTGCCGCAACTCACCGTATTGTCAAAATGTTGTGGAATCTAAAATACTGCTAAAGTTGTGCATTTCATTTGTATATGAGATGCAAAGCATGATTTGACTCTTATGGTAATGGTTACTGATTTACTTAATAATTTTTTTTAAAAATGGCCAGTTGATACTTAATGCTTTTTCAATATTTAAAAAAGGCACCACTATAAAAAAAAAAAAAAAGGTCACACATGCTAATAATTTGTGTCCTGTGGGTGCTCCGGCTTTTCCCCATAGTCCAAACAAATACACATTAGATTAACTGGTGATTCTGAAATTGGTTGTAGGTGAGTGTGAATAGTTGCCTGTGACAATGCCTCTCATTCAGGCCTCAAAATTCCCTAGATCCCAAACAGAGTTCCCTCCCCTCAACCCATAGGACCCAAAGGCCCCCCAAACACCACAGGACACCCTTAGAAGGTCCATGTGCATTCTTTGGTGAGTCACAACTGTTTTGTAAAAACAACTATGTGCAAAATGTGCCAGTACAATAAATCCAGGGTAATGTGTGACACACAGATGAGGAGTTGTACAGACTGATGGCTTGTGGTAAGAAAATTTTCCTGTAGCGTTCCTTGAGACAATGAAGTTGTCTGAGCCTTTTGGAGAAGGTGCTCCATTGTCTGTCTGTTATATGGTGGAAATGGTGGTCAGGGTTTTCCATGGTCAATGACAGTTTATTCTGTGTATTTTTCTCCACTACCACTTCAAAAGTCTCCTGTCTGCAGCCAATGACAGAGCCAGAGCCACAACAGACTGAGAAACGATTTCCAGCATCTTGCTGCACACATCAAAGAATCTCAGGAAATAAAATAAAAAAACACAAGGAAAAATGTTTAACATTACTGTGAACTGTGGGGATATTTGACAGATTGTTGTATGTTGTATGTTACAATCAAGTGTTTTTTAGTATGAACCAACAACAACAACATGTATGTACAGCAGCGTTTGCATATATAGATGCAAAGGACACTACAATAATGCAAAACCGTGTAAAATTTGTTATACCGAGTTATTTAACCTGACAAATACAAAGTCTCCTGGACATCACCAACAACTCGTATGGCCTCATATATAATCTTATAGCATACGTAGTGTATGTTTTAATGGCTTTTTCTTGTTTCATTCAGTCCACAGCTTCCACCACCAATAATTTATAAAGTATGTACTAAACCTAAACGTTGTATTTACTGAGTGTCGCCACCGCGCTTCCCATCTCCACCTTAGGGAGGCGCTGTTGGGTCAGTTCTGATCGAAGAAGCGCATGCGGCTCCAGCCAATCAGAACGCAGGACAGGAAGGCACAGGTCTCAATGGTTTCCGGCCTAAGTAACGACAAAGACGAAGAGGAGAAGCTGGTAGACCAGGAGACTGTAATGGTTTAGCTTTGCATGATTCAGCTTTAATATACCGTAAGTTTAACTCTTGCGTCGTTTATTGAATTTTCTGAATATAGGCGAAACAATACCGGTAAACGTCGGTTATGTATGTGGGTGAGGGTCAAACAGGGGACCGTTTACGGTGCTGCTAAAGCTAACTGACTGTTAGTGTTTGCTACCCGTTGCTAAGTTAGCTACCGGCTAATGATAAACTGAGCAAGGGTAGCCAAAATTAACGGCACTAAGGCTTGTTTTTTTTAAGCATTCATTATCTTCTTTTATTCCCGGTATCGTCGATTTAAAGCAGCGTGTAGCATTTCATGTAATTTTAGTTATCTAGCTTTGTCAGCAATAATTTTTATTCTGGGCTTTGTCAAAGGTTGTTTTTTGTTTTGTTTTTAATTTCCCCCCGATAAGATGATTAAGTTGTAGCATCGCCAGCTGGCTCGGCAATCCTCTACGAGCTAGTGTCAATTATTATTGTTGTTTTATTAATTTACCTCCAAGTCAAAATCATCTGACCCTTATAACTTGTGTTTTTCTTATGGTTTATAAACTATGGACTAGCTTAAGTAAAGAATAGCTATGTTATGGATTGCTGGTAGGCCCATAAGAGCTATTCTAGCTATTCTAATGATCCAGGTGCGGGTTCAGTTTGCATCTTACTTTGCAAATTACTCAATTCTGCAACCTCTGTTTTCAAATTTACTTATTTGAAAAACTGACTGTGAGGAGCTGCTGTTGAAGTAACAGTGGCTTTAAGTTCTCCTCCTGCTTGTTTCTCTTGACAGATGCTCTAACTTATCACTAATTTATATTCCAAGAACTGGCAGCAGCACTGACATGGCATGTGTTTACTGAACTGCTCCTTCTTCAGACGCTGCTGAGCACCAAGCTTTGGTGTCCCATCTTTCCCAACGAATGCGACTGATCCACCATCACCATGGAAACAGAAACAGTAAGTAGCTCTTCGTGGCATCTGTACTGTTGCCATATTATTTACTTACTTACCTCTGCAGAAAGGACTCGTATATTTTTGTCCAATGCTGTTTTTATATTTTACAGGATGTTATACCAATCTGGCAGAATAAGCCTCACGGATCCACTCGCAGTGTTGTGAGAAGAATAGGTTCTACTCTCCCACTCAAACCCCCACAAAGGGCATGTTTCCAGGTACATATATTATCCCGTGTCGTCCTTCTGCCTAGTAATTATATTTCCATCAAGAGTGCCGCACTGCTCTGTACAGCATTAACTGGTGTCGTTGTGCTTTAGGAGCTACCGGGCTTGCCTCCTCTCAGGCCTACGGATGGTCCTATGGTTCCTACCTTGGCAGACATAGCCTGGATTGTTGCAGATGAAGAGGAGACATATGCCAGAGTGAGGTAAACATGAAGGTTATGGAGCATTGCCAAGTCATTATTGTATTAAATCAGACTCTTAACTTATTAAGAGCACATGTTTAACTTTACACAGCAGCTGAAGTATCACATTTTTGTTGCTATTTTGGTGTTGAGTTCTTTGTGGATATCTGTAGTATTTTTAATGATGAAAATTGCACTATATAAACTTGTTTATTAGTTTATTACACCATTCAAAAACCAATAAACAGTTGGCAAGCATAGATCAGTGGTAGGGCATGTTCTGGGCAATGGGTAACAAAGGCGTCAAAGAATGCAGCACATAGTGAAAGCCAGACTAAAAGACATTAGGTTTTACATGAACAGCTGCTGTTTGCTGACACTCATCAATCACTTTTCTTGTTTCAGGAGTGACTCGCGTCCTCTAAAACACGAGTGGAGGCCCACGCCGCTCCTGGTACTGCACAGAAACTCGTCTGTGCCCAACTTCCGCCGCGAGGGCAAACGGATGGAGGGGCTGAGGAAGCCCGGGGTGACTGCACTGAACCGCACTACAGCCCTGCAGGACGAGCTCAGCAAACTACGCGCACAGATCGCAAAGATTGTTGCAAATGATTCTGGTATGTAACCTGACCAGAGACGCACCCAGTAGGAACACTGTGCCAACAGATAGAAATGTATACTTTTGTTTATTGATTCTGAAAACTGTTCCTCATAAGTAATATTTAAGATTGCTTCTTCAGTTTATGGAAGTGTGTCATTGTCTTCATGTGACCGTGAGTCTGATTCTTTTCTTGCCATGTCAGTTGCCCTGATTCTCCAGAAGCTCTTTGGTATTAAGACTTCTTGGCAGCAGTTAGTAGGTCAGTGACTAAAGATCAGCTCTGGTTTTGTGGCAGCTTTGAACAATTCAACAAGGATCCGGTGAGAAAGTGTCACTCTATTCAAGCTGAAATAATGACTTTCTGATATGATCTTAAAAGTGTGTACAAGTATCTGCAGCTGTCAGACATGGTAACACACAAGCCAGGTATAGTGGATATACCTGGATATAATTGCTGAAACTGCAGGTTTTCTAATGTAATAATCAAACTACAATATATCATATCAGAATGTTTAAAATAAAATGTTAAAATTTAGGGACTGTCAAATGCAGCTGAAAAAATATGTGACACGTTTCAGAGAAAGAAAAGCTAAAAATAAACAGCTTGACCTATCTGCATGAGTATGTGTCAAAGACTCGGCCTATTTACTATCCATGGTATTATATTGATGGTTTACTTGACTAGTTTTTAAATGTATGCACAGTGGAATGAGCATTGAAAGCCCAGACTGTATACAGTAATAAATATTTTTCTCATGAAATAATCAAATCCTGCAAAGAGATTACTTAAACAAATCATTTGACTGTAAACTCGCAGCGCTCCAAGATGCATGGATCTGCTCATGGTACTGAAAACAACAGAAGCCACGTTCATGCTTTGAATTAGATTCAACTGATGAAACCAAATTAACATATTGACTGGTTTTAGAGATGTTGAGTCGTTCAGTCTGTGTGGAACAATGCTGAGCTAGACGAGCTTCCCTAAACACCAGCTGCTGCAGAGATTAACTCAATTATCTGCTCCGCTCCTTCCTTTTCCCTCCAGGCTCCAACCCCCTCACCCCTGATCTGCTGTCCCCCGACGACACCAGCATGAGTTTCTCCATGGCGCCTTTCGAGGCGGCGCCCTACCAGCCGGCCGCCACAGCTGCCGCTTCCTTCGTCATCAGCGACGTAACGGAGGAGGAGGAAGAGGAAGAGGAGGATGAAAAAGATGTAGTCTCTGTGGTTTCAGAGCTGGTCCCCGACCCTCTGCCGCCTGTTTCCATGACGGCGTCGGCCACCTTTGATCTGGACAGGCCCAGCATGGACTTCCGTGAGGCGGAGGAGGATACGGTGTCCCTGTCAAAGTCCACTAGTTTTGCGGATGTTATGGACATCCTAAAAGACATGAACCGCATGAAGATGAGCAAAGATAGGTAAGAGATGTATTATATTAAAAAAAAAAAAAAAAATGCAAAGTTCACAACTTGTTTGGTTTTTCAGTCTCAGGTTGTATGTTTTTTGGTACGTCACAGGTACAACAGAGGCTGCACGTCCCTCAGAGAGGAGGACTCGGCCACCCTGATTTCAGAAGCTCTGAGGAAAAAGTTTGTCCTGAAGGAAGAAGATGGCGCGACCGTGAAAAGGAAGTAGCCTTTCACACGTTAATCGTCAATACCCGATCCTGCTGCTCCACGTAAGTCAGGAGAGAGAAGCTCAGAAGTTTCTTTTATAGAATTTTTTTATAAAGAACTTTTGACGGCAAGTGGTAGGTTATCGTTTTCAGTGGCCGAATGTTTTTGCTCAGTTTTTTTTCTCTCTCTCTCTTCCTCGTTATTTTTAGGCCTTTACCTGTGGAATATGTATCCATGGATCCACAACTCTGCTCCTCAGACCCAAGGCAATAGAACAAGAAGACATGTTTTCATTTAGCTCTCTAAAAATACTTTGTTTATTTCAAGGACTCAACAGGGACTTGGTTGACTTGATTCTATTGATGAACGGCCACGTATATCTGGGATGTTTTTTATATATATATAGAAAGGCTCAGATGAGGCTTTTTTTGGACTTTAGTTGGAAATGTCCCTTTAAGAAGCGTTTATTCATTTTGATTTCAAGAGTCCTGCCTGAGTGTTTCTTTTTTTTTTTCACAGATGCAAATAAGTCTCTTTTTTTTTCAGTTGTGTGAAGAAGTCCTCTAACATACTTGAAAATAATTCACGTACAGATGAAGCTGCTCTTGCGTGTACATGTGGAGATGTACTGTAGCTTTCCACCGTGTGTGTGTGTGTGTGAGAGAGAGAGTGAGAATAATAACTTCACATCTTTGCAGAGCATCGCCTGCTCCCTTTGTTTGCGATTAACATATAGATTGATAGAACCGCGGGACACTGACTCTAAGAACCCAAACAGAGAGGAGCGTTAATACATTAATGATAAAGTTTGAAGAGTGAACTGTGTGGTGTGTAAATCAAAGAACATTAGAGTCGAGTGAAATGTTCTTCTATTGTTCTTTGATGCTGTAACAACAAGCTTGTACAGGTCTGTTTATATACATATCTCCCTGTGTGATGTAGAATGCGCTACCTGGAAACCACCTGTATAACTTTTTTTTTCTCAGTGTTGTTATTTTTAATTTAAAAGGTGATTTTTATTTGGGCTGACACACCTGAGCTATGTGTGTGCAGAGTATTGAGAGTAGCATGGGTAAAAGAGTTTGGATTATAATACTGAATATTCTTGTTGACGCCTTACCACTGATCTGTTGCCTGTTCAAATGCCTAATTTTATCCCCGTATTAGTGCCATGGGTTTGTTTTCTCATTGCCTGCCCCGTGTTTCCACTGATTGTGCCCTTCCATTCTCAACTATTCCCCAAACATTAGTTAAAAATAAACCCCTCGTGCTACTTCTCCGTCATTCGCCGTCACATTTATTAAGCTCAAGCGACTGGGAGTTCTTTTAGTGTAATTTTGCTGTGTGAAAAGATACTGCCAAGATGTTTGAACTGAACAAAAACATGTCCTCATCTGTGTCACTGCAGTGAAGTTGAAGTGTGCTATGTCTTGCCTGAACTCATGAATTCCCTTCTCCTTCGATGAAAGCAATGAAGTGCAGCCTGGTTATAGCTGTGGCAAATATTATATGCAAGGATGGTGCATACACTACCAGCTGCATCACTATTACTAATGACAAGTAGAGGGGAAATTTACTGTCTTTGTTTTGGCCTAGTTTGAGTATCACCTTTGTACCTCTGTGTAGCATTGAGCTCACCATCACATGTATGTTTTTTTTCTTGTTTTGTTTTTTCTGTCATGTAAGGACTTGTAAATAAAGAACGTGCAGATGTTTTGAATCGGTCTGTGATTACCGTGCAGCGACTGATGTCACCACACGAGGGCAGTGCAGGTGAACAAAACAAACCATGTGTTTGGTTTATTATTTGACAGGATGAAACTTTATTCACAAGGGAAATTTGGGTGTTACTGACACGATAGCTCAAAATAGAAGTTTGATTTAAAAAATATATATATTTACATATATATAAAACATATTCAGTGTGCAATAAATATTTAGAGCTGCTGTGTCAAACTTAAGCAACCAAACTTCAAGTGATGGAGGTAAAGTGCACACTATGGAGGATGTCATGAATATCATGAATACTGATAACAGTGTGGCTCTCGAGCAAAGCATTGCACATAATGTCATGATAAACTGGTAAAATACCAGAGATACAGGAGATGTGCGCTTGAGAAAAACAAAAATTCTTGTACAAAATGAAAAATTTGTACATTTCCTGATTTATGGAGGGTAGAGGCGTGCAGTAAGCTGTGCAGGAAACTCAGCAGCAGTCAGTAAGAAATGCTGATGTTAAAGATCCTGACTGCTGAATGACTCCTGGTATTATCTCTATACTTTTTTTTTTTCATTGAGATCTTTTGAACTGCTAAAATATCCGTATATATACCAGAATATATTATTGATGCTTCATGCATAGCGATGGTGGTGCAGTAGTTTGCATACCTGCCCAGGTTTGAGTGGCCTGTGCATTTCCGGTTTCTGTTCTGGTTTCTGATCAATAGACATTTGACGTGCTCTCAAAAGGTCACAGGTTCCCATCTGCTGATGTGCCCTGAGCATGCATCTAACCACTGAAACTGCCCCCTGGATGCTGCACAGGGTAATCAGGATTTTATTGGTGTATACTTAAGGTCTGTTTAATCCATACCAATGTTACGAAGAAATCATTTTTATCAAGAGAGGTGCACTGGCACGAGCATCACAGAATAGACGATGCTCTGCACATGTGCACTCTAATTGACATGTCCTTTAAAGAACATCTTAATTACAGTCACATTAAATGAAAAATACTCAAATACTGGTACGTTTAAATTGGACTTTAGTGCAAGAAATGAATAAACACACTTTATCTTTCACCAATTTAACTCTACTCCTCAAAAATATGTTCCTATATACACAGTTTTTGTGCCTCACACACTGAATAAAACCTGGCAGACAGTCATAACTCGCGCTGCCTCTTCACTTGATTACTCCCATCAAGCGTCTGCGCTCACAATTGCGCCTGTAATTTCCAGGATTATTGTTAACCCACTTCCCGTTCTTTCCCAGGATGATACGGCCCCTCGGTGAGTCGCAGTCTATTTTCTGTGCGAGTCCTTGGCCTACTTTGTCCCTCTTCACCTCCACGGTGGACTTCCTGCCTATTTTAGATGCAGGGAGATGTCTGTGGAGAGCTCAATTAATGGGGCTCAGTGTCACAATGAGGCTCCGTCGAACCTAAATGCGGGCCCTTGGTCCAGAGTGACATTGACACATTTTCAACACACTTGTGAGGTGAGTTTCAAAGCAGGCTAATGCGCTCCTGAATGAGAAGTCGCAGGACGTTCCCAGGAGCTGCTGAAGGCAATGACCGATAATTTAAGAGTTGGTAACTTAGATTTTCACACCAATGACGTGTGTATTTGCGTAGTGGTTTCCTTTAATGTGGAAGTATGACTTGACTTGAAACACAAAGAGTAAGACCTGGTCTACACTTGAGTCAGCATTCACACCAACTTGAAACTGCAGACGTTTCTCTCCAACAGGGACTCCGCTGGATGTCTGGCCCTTCCCGCCACATGAGGCACCATCTTCAGCTGAGTTCTTGTCTGCGTTAAGTGGCAGCGAAGCAACTAACAGGTAGAGTATCCGTCATCGTGACGGCTCAGCATGGCTCCTCCATGTCCCTGAGCCCCCGAGCATTTTGTCAGTGTCTCCTTACGTTGCTGGAAGCTCTTCATAAGGATGCCTGTCGTTGGAAACGGTGACAGCGTCTTTGTGGTTTTCCCCCGCAGCCCAGCGGCATTTGTTCGAAGAGATTGCTTTTGAGATTTTCCTTTGTCTCGAGAGAATGGAGGAAGTTTTACTTTGGGTGGAAATGCTGTTAACTGGTTTTGATCCATCTGTTCGACAAATGGGCTGAAAACCTGCAGCAAGCAACACGCAAGTAGAGAAAAGCCAGTCCAGTAGCCGTCACTGTCAGGTGTAAGAGAACGTGTCACAACATTCACTATTTACTGACATCATTTGCTCCTTCCTTGGAGTGATAGGAAATGGCTTACACTTTAAAATTCATCTGAGTAACATTTTGTCACAAGTGAAACATGCAGTTAATCATCCACCATGCCAATTGTATGACCACAATTTGATAATGAATTATGAAATTTGTAAAAGATAGCCTAGTTTAGAAAATGCTTCTGGGGTTCATTGCGGAAGCTGTACCCTGTTCTACATAAAAATAACAGTTTTCTAGATTAAATAGCCTTTGAACTTTGGAAATACCAGAGGGAATACCAAACTCTGTTCTCCTCATTATACACTCAAGGGAGAAGGCGACCCATGGCAACATAAGTCCTGTCATTTTCATTCAAAAACTCTCAAATTAGCATTGCGCACGTCAAACACAGTTAATGTGTGATTTATGTTAACCATTGCAGCAAGACGTTATCTGCTAACAGCCAAACAATGGTGTCTGCCTTCACGCTGGCTTAATGTGGGCAAGACGTTTCAACTGTGTCTGAAATAGAAAAGAAGAAGCTCAGAATGTGTAAAAGTGTAACAGCTTTTATGTGTTTGTCTGCGATGCTCAGTTTGAGTGTCATCACCGTCCGCGTGTATCGTAGCAACAACCCTCTGAATGAAGCGGGGACCGAGTGGATGACAAGGGTCTGGGGGAACACAAGCACTGCTGCATCTGCTGCTCCCATCCGCCCACCCGCCCCAAGTGTCACCCACGCATCCGCCCGCGTCATCAAGACACAAAACTAACACTTATGACTCACAACAGCAACGGCGCCACGAGAGCGGCTGCAGATCCGTTGAAAGCACTCTGTTGTTTCTATTTTTGGGCCTTTGTAGAGTTTCTATCTTATTAGTGGGCTTGCCCTCTCACCATGATTGCTTTGTGATGCAAAGTAAATTGTGTCCATAAGTGGAGCTGTTGATAGCACTTAAGTGCCGTGTTGTTGCCTTTCACTTCAGAACCTATTGATTCTTTTTCCAATGTTGAAGCTCACCATCTTCCCGCAACTACACCACCACACCAAAATATCCGTAACTCTGTTAGACATTTTTTATTCAGCATTATATAATCTTTTTTTAAAATTTGGTGCTAAATTCATCTTAAACAGCCCAAATTAAAGAGTTCACACCACTTAATTGTTTATGAGCAGCTAGCTTAGCATAGCATAAACGTCCCCGATTTCCGGGGACAGTCCCCGTTTTGGTGTCCCTGTCCCTGGCTAAAGCTGTCCCCGAAAATGTCAAGCCAAGATGGCTACCGTTTAGGGTGAAAAGTGTTCGTCGTTCCACACTCAGCATTTTGAGCGTTTTGAGTGTGAGTACGTGTGAACACCCTCACGTACTCAAATTAGCTATTTTAAGTGCAGAAGTACGCGATTTGAGACACAGCCCTTGTTTGCTCCGCCACTAGTGTCAACACGTCAACTTCCGGTTAGGGTTTCAGAATAAAAGCAATTTCTCCTTAAAAAAAGAAAAACATTACACGGTAACTGTTTTCTCTTAGGATTACATTTATGAATTATCAATTTGAAAGTATAACAGTATACACATACTTCTTAATATCTTTTATAAAAGCTACTTTTAATATCTTTAAATGCAGTGATGACGTCATCTGGTGCGCTAACGTGCATGTGACACCAACGGACCACATCGTGATGACATCATCATGACGTCATCAAGTTGCCAAAGAAAGCTTTTAAATAGGACCCACTAATAGCTTGTAGACTCCAGGATCTAATCCAGCAGGATGAGAACCCCGGACCAGGGATCCAATCCAGCAGGACGAGAACCCCGGACCAGGGATCCAATCCAGCAGGACGAGAACCCCGGACCAGGGATCCAATCCAGCAGGACGAGAACCTCGGACAACGGATCCAATCCAGCGGGACGAGAACCCCGGACAAGGGATCCAATCCTGCGGGACGAGAACCCCAGGACAAGGGATCCAATCCAGCGGGACGAGAACCCCGGACAAGAGATCCAATCCAGCGGGACGAGAACCCAGGACCAGGGATCCAATCCAGCAGGACGAGAACCCAGGACCAGGGATCTAATCCAGCAGGACGAGAACCCCGGACAACGGATCCAATCCAGCGGGACGAGAACCCTGGACAAGGGATCCAATCCAGCGGGACGAGAACCCAGGACCAGGGATCCAATCCAGCGGGACGAGAACCCAGGACCAGGGATCCAATCCAGCGGGACGAGAACCCCGGACAAGAGATCCAATCCAGCGGGACGAGAACCCAGGACCAGGGATCCAATCCAGCAGGACGAGAACCCCGGACCAGGGATCCAATCCAGCGGGACGAGAACCCCGGACCAGGGATCCAATCCAGCAGGACGAGAATGCTGGACCCAGGACCAGGGATCCAATCCAGCAGGACGAGAACCCAGGACCAGGGATCCAATCCAGCAGGACGAGAACCCAGGACCAGGGATCCAATCCAGCAGGACGAGAACCCAGGACCAGGGATCCAATCCAGCAGGACGAGAACCCAGGACCAGGGATCTAATCCAGCAGGACGAGAACCCAGGACTAGGGATCTAATCCAGGATAGGAACCCCGGACCAGGGATAGAATTTAGGATAGGAACCTAAGACCAGGGATAGAATTTAGGATAGGAACCCATATGTATATAGTTAGGCGAGCTCTGATGTGTGCATCACATTTTAGGAAACGGTAATTGTCCCAGTTTCTACATTTCATCCTGATAAAATAATAATAATAATTATTATTTTTTTTATCTCCGAGTTTGAAATGTCCCCGGATTTCATTTCAGAAATCTGGTCACCTTAATAAAGACTGAACACTAATCGCTCATTAACATATCCTGTGTGATCACCAATGTTTGTCTTTTATGTTATGTCTTTTATTTATTTAGCTCTGAAATGCAAAAAACAATCTTAATTACGAACTTACGTGGGCCTGCAAATGAGGTCAGTGAAATATCATCAAACCAAATGACTCAGCACATGGTATAGTCCAGTGAGGAGTCTACAGTATTTATTCAGGCTCCAGCCTCGGCCACACGTCTGCTCATGGACGGACCCCATGACCAGGTAACTCAAAAAAAGAACTAAGGATTAAAACGGTGCCTGGTCAAAAAAAAAAAAAAGGAAAAAAAAGAAAAAAGAAAGTTGCAGCCAAATAAAAGGTCACACGCTCTAATATTTCATTGGGCCACCCTCAGCTTTGATTACAGCACGCATTCATCGTGGCATTGTTTCCATAAGCTTCTGCAATGTCACAAGATTTATTTCCATTCAGTGTTGCAAAACCTTCTCCAGCACATCCCCAGAGATTCTCAACAGGGCTAAGGTGTGAAATTTTACCATTTGAGCCCTTTCCACTGGATGTGTCTTTCAGCATTGTTGAATAGGAAATGAGAGCCTACTCATTGCATCTGTTGGGGTTAAATAACTTGTCTTTAGCTGAAAGTTAATCACCCATGCAGTAATTATCCAATTGCAGGCTTGTACCTATTTGCTTAGTTAAATCCAGGTTGGGACTTTTTTTTTTTTTTTTGATCAGGCAGCATACATAAAACAAAACATCAAAACTAACTAGCCAATAGCCTCGCAGTGTTTAATATATGCATGTCATTTAACACTAAATGCAAATGAAAATCTAAATTAAGCAAACTGTTAAATAACTTGAGATTAGGTGCGGGTGACTGCAAATAAAACTAATGGTAAATGCGGGCTGCGGTGACCTCACCATGTGATCTGAATTTATGCCTTGGAGGACGCCACTAGAAGAATATCTGAAATGAGCCTCAGTGTCTCTGGTTTCTATCTATGACCACCTGCTGGCTTGTATTTAATGAAGCAGTGCTTTTGATTTCTGTACTTTTAACTGAGGCCTTCAAAATGTGGAAATGATGTGATAGATGATCAAAAAACGAAAAAAAAAAACAAGCGATGGAACATGAACAGTGAAGAATGAGGAGGATTTACAGAAGATGCCGTTGGGATCTATATGAGGACAGCAGAGCACCCAGATATGTTTTCAAATCCATCATTTCACACCACTAATTGGAGCACGTCATCATCATGGCCTTGTTTTATTCCGCAGCAGGTGGTGGGTGTAGATATGTAGAAGATATAATAAAACAACCTGTTGGTAAATCAAGAATCACAGGAATGTGAATGTGTTAACGAGTGGTTTTCCTCCTCACCCACTGCCCCACAGCCCTGAAGTCACGTCTTTTATAAGACATTGATGAGAGACGGTTTGTGAGTTCCAGATGGCCCCCCCCAGTATCATTGCAGTCATTCATAAATGATGAGGTTTCTGTAGAAAAGGGAAAGTCACAGCTAGAGGACAATATGCTCCCAAGATGCTCTCTAGTTTATGAAGCTCTCTATTCACAGTATTTGAGTAACATGTTAGATTTCTGAATACTGTTGTTTCATGTTAATTAAAATAAATAAATAATCAGATTCAATTTGAGTCACCAATTTCCAGGTACCGATTGAAAGTAAACAAGGCTTTCCATGAAATGGACTGTTACTGAGAAGTTAAACTGAACAACAGAAAAAATGAGGAGCGCCTGTGCCGCTAATACATTTTCATTTTTAATAATAAACTAAGCTGATGGGTTATTTTTAAGCTTTTCATATTTCCTTCGCCTGCTCCATTTTGACCAATTTACCCAAATATGACCAAATTATTAACCCTGGAACAATAATTAAATCCTGCAGGCCAGATTAACCTGCCAGTGCGATCTTGGGGAAAAACAAATGTGCAAATACGGAGGCATAAATGAAGATTTCATTACATTTTATTTGTCATTATCAAACTATATTCAAATAACAAAGGCCACCTGTAGTTGACAGCTGATCATTTTGTGGGTAATCCAGCCCTGAATATGGCGACAACAACAATAGATAAAACAGAACACTGGTGCAAAAAAAAATCATAAAACATGATTTATTATTAAAGGCAAGACCTAAATTTTGAAGAAACAGCATGGAATGTGTTTGTCATTCGCTTTAAAGTTCACTTTAAAGACTGCGGATACAGGTATTGCACACACGTTGCATGTGTCTGCAGCGCTGAAGCTTTCACTGGAGGGGGAAAGTCCTGAAGCTCATGTTAAGTATCTTCAGAAATAATATAAATATATATGAATCAAAGGCAGAAGGAAAACAGAGAGCGAACATGCTCCCTTGTTAACACAGAAACTGGCATGGCAACCGGTAAAACGGAGCTAGCCGTGCTTTGTGGGGATTAACAGCACGGTTGGAATCCGTCTTTAATAAATCAGATTGTTTGGCTGGACTGATCGTGGACTATAAATAAAACATCCTCCTTGAGGCCAGCAGTGTGAATTAAAGAGTGTTGCTTTCTGCTTGAGTTGTGTGATGTGTTGTGCACCCTGTGATCAAACCTTACAGTACAATAGTCAAACGGTGGCCTGTGGTGATATATTTTAAAGTGTTCCACTCTGTAAAAGTCACCAAAGCAGAAATAAGCTAACATGTTTTATGTTTTATCTGTTAATTGTTGGACAAACCTTGTCATGGAGACTTAACTTTGTTTCAGCAAATTCAATGAAAAGATGGAGAAAAAAAAGATGAAAGCTCCGTTAGGAAGCTCTTTTTACACTCAGTAAAAATTAACTTCATTCTCGATTTCATAGTGGACTACTCTTTACAACTCTGGTCCTCTGTCTTTCAGACTGTCTGTCGTACTCCATCAACCTCCACCACCACCAGCGTCTCAATTCGGGTGGGAATTAAAGTGGAACTACTGTTTTTTACAACCTGGACGTTATTTGTAGTATAAAATACGATCGTTTACTCGCCCATATAACTTATGTGTAATTCGTAGTCGTTCGGGAGATAATTAGATCCGCGTTTATCTATATAGTGGGAGTGAATGGGGAACCAAAACGCAGCCTCTAAATAGCCTCTAATCTGCCGTGAAATTCGCTAGTGCTATTTCCTGTTGAGTTAGCTGTTACCATCGACCTACAGACCCCAGATGATTTGCTACTGCTATGGTTCATCCACAACCTCAGAATCGGAAAAATATTCAGCCGTGTTGTACAAAACTAGTAGTAGCAAATTACAGGTAAAGGTGCATTATTTAGAGGTTGTGTTTCGGTGCCCCAGTCACTCCCGCTATATGGATATACGCTGATCTAATTATCTCCCGAAGGAATACAAATGACACAAAAGTTATATGGGTGAGTAAACGATCATATTTTATGCCAGAAATAAGGTCCAGTTGTAAAAAACAGTAGTTCCCCTTTAAATGCTTGATCTCACCTTATTGACATAACTGTAGCTAAAGTCTTACTACCCTTTCTTATCTGCCACATAGACTCTCATTGTTGTCAAAAACGGTTACCCTATAAGACAAAACCCATAAGTTTCCAGAAGAGCTGCTCTGAAGCTCAGTGTAGTGGCTCTGGATGTTGCCAATTTGGATTTTGCACCTAACGCCGTCTAATCCCTCCAGACTAATGCAAGAATGGAGGAGAAAAGGCCTCAACAGTGAGCCAGGTGCTATTTATTATTGCAAACAAAAGACAAAAGCAAGAATTGAGTTGTCAAGCCTTAAGGAGGACTTTATGGTTTCCTTCACTTCTTGAGACGTAGAAAAAATCTTTTGTAGACCTGTCCAATGCTGATGTCAGTGGCATACATCCTCCTAAATCTTACACACTCTCGTCTTTATTGGAGTGATTTTATTCAGCAAAGTTATCCAAATGACTCATAAAATTCCTCTAAATGACATCCGACGAATGGTTTATGAACTTTTTGATCAACTGCACAATATCACAATATACAAATATTAAAACCAATATACTGCATGTTAAAAATATCAAAACTAAAACAATCAAAAGCTCCGCTGCGCTGATTAACCTCCCTCTTCCTCCCAGAGCGTCGTGGCTCTCAGCGAGGCGGCGGGTCAGCTGCTGTTCTGTGCTCCTTTTAGCCTCTGTTGTCTCATTAGCTGTGACTGGCGCACACTGGGACGTAGAAATGACCAGCAGGAGACCAGTTACATGGGGGTCAGCAGTATGTCGCTGGATTTAAATACGATGATGAAAGAATGATCAGCGGCGCTCTCGCTTCAGCCAGCGTCCAGCCGGGAAGAAAGGACAGGATGTTCAGTTTCTCGATCAGCTGAGCTTTACACCTCCAGAGTGTGAGATCCTGTGAGGTGCAGGGGATTTGTGAATCAGACGAGACAGAAGCATGTTTTGAAAACCTGGTGTTCCTGAAATATAAACCTGAGCATGCTTGCAAGCACACAGACACACAGCACAGCCATGTTAGTTTCCTTTTTAGGGTTTGAGGAGAAGATTGGCACCACTCTTCTAAGTTTTGTCGTCACGGGAGGTTGCCAAGCAACCAACAGAGTCTCCAGGAAGTCATTTAGGCTTGGCCAAAGAATAACTCAAACATAAAGCCATGACTAGTTGTTGCCACAGTCTCTAAAGGGAAATTACCATTTTTGGACCTTATTTATTTACTCACCCATATAACTTGGTGTCATTTGGAGTCTTTCGGATGATATTTGTATATGTCCATATAGTGGGAGTGACTGGGGCACTGAAACACAGCCTCTAAATAACGCATTATATGGAGGGAAACTTGTTAATTTCACCAATACTTTGTTATGATTCGCTAGTGCGATTCCACGTTGAGTCAAGAGTAGAGGTTAGAAGATCAATCTACAGACCCCAGATGATTATAACGGGTAACTCTGGACTCAACAGGGAATAGCACTAGCGTATTATAATAAAATATTGGTGAAATTTCACAGCAGATAATGCGTATTTTAGAGTTTGCGTTTCAGTGTCCCAGTCACTCCCACTATATGGATATACGCAGATCTAAATATTGTATTTTGTACTAGAAATAAGGTCCAGGTTGTAAAAAACTGTAGTTCCCTTTTAAGCTAAGGTAAGCTAATGGCTTTCTTGTCTTGTCTGGTTGATTGACGCTACAACCCCAAAGAAAAAGGGCACTTTTAATTTCATGACGAGCTGTTTGTGGGAATATTTGTTGACTGTGTGTGATGACTTCCTGTCACGCCTGATTCCAGCTTCACTGATCTAAAAGATGTCTGGTTCCTGGCAGACATGAGAGTAGTCCTTTTTTTTTTTTTTTTTTTTTTTTAACATGGGTTATTAATTTTATTCTCCAGAATGTCAGACAAGTCCAAATCCCTGCGGTTCTGCTAATTTGGTCATTGTGACATTAATACCATGTTTGCCCTACGAGCGACAAAAGTTCCAAAATGCTCGTTGACGTTGTTATGTCCTCACGTGTTTATTAATGAACTGGTAAAACAAGCACATGGGATTGGCTGACGCTTCACCGTGTCATTAGGGAATCGAAACAAGCATTAGACCTCACTTCAGTTCCACTGAAAGGGATTCGGCGGTAGTTGCATTTTTTTTTTTTTTTGCCAGGAGTGCACACAGGATAACAGTGTAATGCTTTATTTAAAGTATGTGCTGCAATTTAATGAAGTAACATTATTCTAAAGGGAGATCTCTCATACACAAACACATACGCACACACATACGTACTGTACTCCCATTCCTCATTACTTTGTTACACCCTGCAGAGACTAGTCCTAGGGAGGCTTATAATAAGAAGGGCTAATTAGCCTTGATTCTTGGGGAATCAATTTGCCCATTACTGTAACACATGCTGGGACATGTGCGTGTGTGTCTGCATGTACATGTGTGCACGTATTTAATAATGTATAATGTCCGGCTGGGTCATTGGTAATTGCTAACATTTTCAGTTTCGCTTCGAGCTCCCGGAGTGAATTGATGGCGTTCGCTTTTAGATGACAGACGCCGTTTCAACCATTAATGTGCTTCACATATTTACTGTTTGCTCTGAAACCACTCCATTACAGATGGTTTGTAGGAATGCTTTGCAATGCCTTGTGATCCATGTAAATGGTAGGATTGCTGCAGTGTTTAACCAGAACCTGGCTTCATTCAAGCCACCTTCATTTTCAGTTTTCCACCATGTTGTTAAAAGTCGGGGTTGTTATAAATGATCCAGCCATACGTTAGTTTTATCAGCCTCTTTTCTTCGGCCCTGAATGTGACAAAGCCGATGACAGGATTCCACAGTGATCGTGTCTTCTTGGCACCATAAAGTGATGCCAACGCTCTTTGCGTGAGCAACAGTCTACACTCCAAGAATAGCTTTCCTGACATGTTGAGTCTCCCAGAGGAGCTGAGACGGCACCATAAAGAGGCACAATGTGGAGTTTGGCACATGCAAGTGTGACAAAATCTGACAGGGAAATACATAACCTCCTGGTGTTCAAGAGACAATGAGGGGAGGTGGATCAGACTATGTACTTCATACGAGGAGAAGTAACCTTTGTGAGACTTTTTAATTTGTTACGATATGAACTGAGCGGGTCAGTCACTATAAGTCAGTATCGAAGCATATATCCATAGATCTCATCTTTATTTAACAAGTAATCTGCTAGTGAAGTACAGAGACACAAACACTCTGGCACATCCTCAAATACACCCCCATCAACGGGTCTGCCACACACGTGTGACGGCAAGTGTGATCAGATAACGGCTCACTGTGGAGAGTTCAATTTCGTGCACACGTATGTGCGGCGTTAACAATGTTTTGAGTGATATCAGCTTCTGCGTTAACATCAAAACATGAAACAGCTCCAAATAAAGACATTTAAATATATTTTACAGTATCACACACACGTAATAGCAGACAGACTGCACATTTGAACCATTGTGTGTAAGGGAACTCCATATCTAAAGGTATTTATACATAAAATAGTTATATTCCCTAAGAAAATGAATAGAAGTCTTAGAAATAAATGGAAATAAAACACAATACAGTCATTCTAAGAAATAAATAAATAAAAATACTTAAATCCGACAACTGTGAGCCATGAAATTGCACCACTCGTCCCTTCATGTTGCCTTAACGAAACCTTTCATTTGGAATAATTAACCCCTATCGCTCTCAGTCCTCATCCTCCTTCATCGCTCCATCTTCCTCCCTCATCTTTTCACGCCCTCCTTCCACCATGGCGGTCCGGCAGCTGAGAGAGGAAATTATAATGTTGTTTCCCAGTCGCTCTTTTGCGCTCGACGCTCTGCTCTGGCTTCCTGGCACGAATGGTCGTGCGTTTGGTTCTGTCGCCACATGATTCGCACTAACTGCACACACACCACATGGACATACAGGGACAAACGTAACATTGACTCACGCTCCGATTGACTAAGTCGGGGGATTGTCTTGTGCTCTCTCCGGGTTGTGGGTTGAAGACGCAAGACCTCAGCTCGTTTGTGGGCAGATATGGGCTAAAGTTTGATCTAAAAATCTCACAGATATTTGATTTGTTTTGGATCTAGGGAATTTGGAGGCCAGGTGCTGATCTTAACCCGTTTTTAAACTGCTGGGGATGGCTGCTGCCATCATATAGTGTCATTGCTATGGTATGGGGGTGCCTGGTCTGGTCTAGGTGGGTGCTACATGTCAAAGTAACATCCACATGAATGCCAGGTCCAAAAGTTTTCCAGCAGAACATTGAGTTATCACAATATGGTCACTGTTAATCACTTTTCCTCTCAGTGGTTTTAATGTTGAGGCTGATTGGTGTATGTTCTCCTGACAGCTGTTACCAGGCGGTCGTACATCTGTGCATTACTGTCATTCTTCTACACCAGATGCCTCCTCTGTTGCTGCCATACGTAAGTAAATGTGCTAATTATTGAGCTCATACCAGCTTCAGCATCAGAGTTTTAAGGAGGGAATCCCATCTATTCTCGAGCCTGATGTGCAGCCTCACTCCTCGGGACTGTTGTTGTTTGCATTTCTGTCAGACTGAGGAGGCTGCAGTCTGGCGCCCGCCTCCTTTGTCCTGCAATATAACTTCAAGGACATCGCATCACGGGGGAGCCTGGAGGGAGGCGGGGTGATGTATCGCTACGGCGGGCACCACAGCTATCCCATCAGAGGCGGGGGAGATGCCTCATATTTCACTGCAGAAGCTAAACTGTCATTATGTTGTTTAGCTCCTAAATGACAGCTCATCCGTGTAAATAGAAAGGATGGTGTCGGTGTCTCCTGAGATCGTTCTCCCTCTCTGAAAAGATGGCTTCACCAGAGCTGGACCCACCAGTTTATTTACTTATCCAATAATGACTTGACATTTATAGACTCAACATGAGCTGCACCCAGTGGCTTAAATTCTGACAGTCTGACACTTCTGTGAAGCCCAACACTTGATTTACACTCGCTGCTAGGAAGACCGTTCCGTCTAGACAGAGCCTGGTTAGCCGTTTGCCCGGTTCACCATGCTAAGCTAAGTGCCTCCTTAATGCAGCTTCAAATCGAGCAGACAAACATGAAAGTGGTGCCAGTCTCAATAAATGCTGCATAATTAATTTAATAAAAAAAGTCAGAATGATTTACTTTTATGTCCAAAACTATTGAGCTACTTCATGGCATTTTCAAATGGCGTCTGTATATTTGGCGCTCAGCTAAGTTCAGTCTGAGTGGATCTCAGAAGAACTAACTAGAAGCAGAAGAAACCTGTCTGCTGCATGTGGCTGTAAGAGGTTAGGCTGGCTGTATGGTTGCCCGTTTTTGATTTAGTAAACCACTAAAACAACCCCAAAACATCTGCAGAGTCTCTAAACAAAAAACGAACAATGTATCTTGATTGTTACATGCCTTGACAGTACCCTGTTCAGCAGTCAGCATTTGTTGTTTTTAAATGTGCTTTACAAGTAAACTGACACTGACATAAGACTTGTGGTGATGCAGCTGATAGTGGGTTGCATCAACAGGATCTGTGTCCAATCACTCCAATCCAGATCCTTCATACATCTTAAGTTGGGAATCAGTAATTTCTGTTAATATTTACTTTAAATTCAAGACTGACTCCATCAATGACAGCTCGTCTCATATGCCATTACCCCCATCAGGGAGGAAGAGAAACTTAAACATTTAATATATAGGCAAAAGTAAAGACACAACAAACATATTCCTGCTTTTAACTCAGAAGAAGTTACAATCAAACTGATAAATAGTTTTCATTTATATTATAAGGAAGCGAGGGGGGAACCTCCTTTTAAACATCCTTCTACTCCTTCTAGAAACAGCAGCGCTTCCATTTGAGCGTGTGGGTGTTTTTTGTCGCTGTGTTCTGCATCTGAATTTTGTCAAGAGACGGGTCCTTGCGTCGTCTTTCCTCCTCCTTCTCCGTCCTTCCTTCCCTCCCTCGATCGTTTACATCTCTCCGCCCATCCGAGCATTGGCAACGTAAGGCGCGCGACGCGCAGCGTGGACTTGGAGATGTCTTGGCAGCTTTACGCACGACGCCACGGCAGACGCGACAGGCTCCCTCGCAGACGGACCGGACGCTCTCGAGTCGAACTGGACTTGACTTTCAACTTTTGATTCGGGAACCACTCCTTCGCCGCCTCTTTAAGACGCTTCCTCTCATCTTTTCCCACCTCGGATCCTTCCTTTCCAGAAGAAGAAGCAGTAGCAGAAGCAGCAGCAGCAGCGGCAGCGGGTCTGGATGACTTCTCCTCTTGTCCTCGGGTCACGGTGACTGTTAACAGGAATGGAAACGATGTAAACAGCGCGGTGAGGAAACGAACTCTATAGAGGAGCAACAGTTTTTCTTTTTTTGTTGTTGAGAGAGATCACAGAAAGAGAGGATGATCCCGCCGGCCAACATGATTCAGGACGAAAGTGGGGGTAAAGAGGACGAACAGGACCAGGATGAGACACCAAAATCCCCGACGGCGAACGCCAGCCAGGAAACCAAGGTAGGACATCCCTGTTGTTGTTGCCTGTTTTCTGATTTACTTCGGGATCTTATCGCACTTTCCTTCAGCCCAGCTATTAGAAATAGATAATTAAACTTAAATTTAAACCGACTCAAGGGGGATCAGACCCCCCTCCATAAAAAAATGTTTTTACATTTTATTTTATAACTCATACTGACTAACTAACCTTTTTTAAAAAAACCTCTAACAAACAGCTGATCCTGATTTAATTTAAGGAGCATACTATAAAATATCAGCAGCTTTATAAATGGGTCAGAAAGTATGAATATCTAAACAACCTTAATGTTTAACGAGATCAGTGTAAAATCAGAATAAAACACTACCCATGCTCTTTAGGTCATAGAATAAGATAATCCTGAAACAAAACAAGATAATCCTTCACAGTCGGGGATGAATAAAAGAAAGATAATACAGAGTAGCCAGTTTAAATCCAGATCAGATCATTGTGGAACATAAATATACTATTAGGCCATTTAAAGCTCTCGATTAGCCTAAAACATGTTCATGAAGTGGCACAGAATGACGACAATATGAGAATATTCGTAGAAAAAGTGGCACACTCATGGTTTTGTTCTTTCTACTTGTGGATGCAGCAGGAAAGGAGGCTGTGTGACAGAGATCCACAGCTGCCTCAGGCGTTACACCATCTATGTGGGTCACATGTTGCCCAGACTACTACAATTAGCAGTCCGATATTGGACTATCATGGTAGTGGTTTGGCAGCATCTCTCCTCTCCTCTCCTCTTACCTCCTCTGCCTGTCCCCAAAACTCCTGTACAGTACAGGACAGACGAGGCTCGTGTTGTCTCTCCTTCCAGCATTTCTTTAATGCTTGAAGCCGTGAAGCTGTGAGGCATTTTTTTTTTAGAATCAGTTTTCCTAGCTGCATGTGAGCTCTTACTTTTGGCACATTTGGCACGCATCACTGGGTATTTCAGAAGACTCCTGGCTGACTTTATATCGTTTTAAAGCTTACGCCAAACAACCGCACTCACTTCCAGCGTCTCAGGTGACAAAAAAAAAAGGAGAGGGTTTTTAAAGTAAGTGTTTGTGGCTTAGAACCTTTTGCAACCATTAAGTAAAGCTGTGTTTGTGTTTTTATTCCTCCTTTAAGAATACTGTGAGGCCTGAACTCCACAAGCGCAAGGTGAGCCTCCAGTCTCGTACACTCAGACGGTTGCGCACCCAGGCTGCTCTCAGTCCACTGTAAAAAAAAAAAAAAAAAAGCATAACTGCATGTGCACAAGGATAAAAGTTGCTTCACGCTGCAACTTTTACTGCTTCTTAAAAATAGTTCACATAGAGTAGTCGGCGCCAAACCAAGTCAAATACATCATCACCCATATTTGCAGAGAGAACTCTTTGTCCCGGGCTGTGTCGGTATTTATTTGTTTAAAAATATCTGATTTATAATCTCAAGCGATTTTCTCTTTGCAGCGCTCTGCCCGACCCCCATTAACACTCCCCTGCTCGATAATGAAATCTTATAGATTTGGTGCCATCAAACACAGCATGAGCTCCTCGGTGCATGCTCACATTCCCTCCCCGTGCTTTGTTCCTCGAGCTTGTTTTACAGAAAAGAAGGGCTGCGTCCTCTGTCATTTGTAAATAAGAGCCAACACATGTAGAGTTTTAAGAAGAAAAATAGCTCGCTTGCATAGAATCTACTTTGTTTTACCGCAGTTTTTCCTTTTCAGGTTGTGTATATTTGAAGCAAGCGAGGACTCCAAAGGGTTGTAGAGGAATGTATCTGGACTGTATGTTCGTGCCTGTTGTGTGAAAGTGTGTGTGTGTGTGGGTGTCCAAATTGATTGTTTCCAGAGTGACCAGGAGAATCGATTCTTCGTCAACAACACAAAAGCTGCAGTAACGGTAACAGTTAGTGCAGGGGTGCTCACCATGACGGGAAGAGCGCCTAACAGAGCTGCAGTTTAAGCACGGAACGTCAGAGTCGGGTTGCGTCTGTGTGACAAACACATAAGAGGACACGTAAACCGCCTGTTTGCGTTTATAAAACATTTGTGAGGGATCGGTGAGAACTCTTCCCCTACACACCTGTCAAAAAACACATTCCTCGAATCAGGAACCTGCAGCCAGAACCATAAACTCTGGCTGCAGCCTGGATTTAAGTGGGTATCACTTGCAAAACACGGAGAGGTTAAATGAGAAGTTGTCACTGTGGCGTATTATGAATAGTGTTACTGTAAAACAGAGGCCTAATGAGATTGATGCAAGCTGCAGCCAGAAACGGCAGCACGGAGTGTGAGAAATGGTGTTAATGTGATGCATCAGCCTAACCTGGTATTCACATTACCTTCCCGTCAGGAAACCTCGAAGGTTTTCCACTAAGCAGTGATAAGATGGCCCCAGGCGCTGAGACGTGTGCCTACAGGTTCCACAGATTAGTCATTTATTTAGGTTATTGGGCAAATTGATTTACTTCACATCTGACTCAGTTGTGCCAGATTTTTCTCTCTCCTCCTCATTTTTTTTCTCTCTCTCTCGTGGAATCTGTCATTTTTCCCCCCCCTCATTCACTCCACTTTCCTTCAACTCTTCGTCTCTCTTTTCAGCTGCAAAGGCTCAAGCGCTCGCTCTCCTTCAAGACCAAGAGCATCCGCAGCAAGAGCGCCGACAACTTCTTCCGGACGAGCAGCGAGAACAAGACGGAGCTGCTCTCCGACGTGAGCAGCAGCACGGGCCATCTCTGCAACATCGGGATGGCCCCGCCGCACACCACCAGCCTCCCCATCCCTCCGGTGCCGCCGGCCATTCCCAGCGCCCCTCCGCCCACGTCGCGGTCCCAGACGCGCAACCCGCTGCAGGTAGACTCGGCGGGGCACTGCTTCATGGAGCACATCTTCAAGAAGCCCACGTTCTGCGACGTCTGCAACCACATGATTGTAGGTACGGGTACAGCTTGGTTGTTGTGATCAGAACATCAGGCAGAGCAAACCCCAAGAGTAAGCACCATCCAGCAAACTTTTAAGAAAACTAGAAATCAAGCAGCAAAAAGCATTAATCTGCACACGTTGTAGGGAAACAGCAGCTCCACGTGAGAGACTGACCTGCTTTGCATCTTTGCTAAGCGCTGAAACACACACCACATGTAGCAGGCCGCAGAAAGACAAGCTAGGCACCTGACACTGAGCATCCTGCTCGACCTGCAGACATGTGACCGAAGCATCTCCGTTCCTCTTATTAACGCGCCGAGCCCGGTCGCTCCATCTGTGGCGAGGTGTCACACGGCCAACAGCAGCTCGGTGCCAGCTCTTCTTCTTGTTCTCTCCTCGCCAGATGTTCTGGTTTCTGTGACTGCCCCCCCTTCTTGTTAACCATCAGGACTGAGGGAGCACTAAGTCCTTACTTCTCTGGGCCTGTGCAGCATGATGATGACAAGGGCTATCCGTGCCATCTGCTCAGCTAGCCTCTTACATTTGATAGGTAGAAAGTAAAAGACAGACTATTTTGAAGGTAGGTTTAAAAATCCACGTATAAACTGGACCTACAGCTCCATTTTTGTTGGTTTTGTGTGCAGAAATTAGACTAACCAGCAGTTTAATAATTGCCCCAAAAAATGTAAGATTTGTTCTTTTAAGGAAAGGTCAAATTCTGAGTTGGTAGATTAAGTCAAAACTACCCTTGCATTAATCAAATAATCACATGCAAATGGATCCCTCAGTTCGTTTCCACCTGCAGTCTGCAGTTCATCCACCTCGGCTTTGGTTTGCGCGGAACACTTTGAACGGCATTGTACACATGGTCCCGGCCTCTGCAGGCAGCCAAAAACCCACTTTATGCTTCCCATCAGGCACCAAACAACAGACAGAAAGCTTAGCAACCAGCTCGAGAATGTATCGGAGCAACTAAAGAGCACGACAAGACAATCTCGAGTGTGTTTTACAACTTGTTTCCGACGACCCAAAGTTGCCAGAGAAATCCATTAATGTATGTTCGTTAAACCCGAAGGAGCCGCATTAAGCACCTCGGTAGTGTTCATGCTTTGAAGCAGTAATGGAAAGCGCTGGCCTGTCTCCACGCTCGGAGAGAGTTTGTTTCGTGATGAATGGGGCGCCTTAAAAAGGAATTCGCGAAAAACGCACATATTAGAAGGAAACGTAGCAACAAAAATACCACGAATGATCGTCGCCTGCTTTCTGTGCCGCGGCCGGTTTGGAGTGGGCCTCAGGTGGCCTGTCGGTGATGAGGGTGTGATGTCAGAGCCGCGCCGCCCTGTGATAGGGTGCGCTGCCCTCTGGTCCGCTCTTGAGAAGAGATGCTGCCCTCGTCTTCATTTGTCCTGCTTTAATGAGAACAGTGTGGTCAGAGGCAGAGAGCGGAGGATGGTTTTGAGTGTGTGTGTAATGAGATGGTGCTGTCAAACTCAGACTCGACGTCCCAAGAGTCAAAGAGCGGCACACAGGAGGCGGAAGGGGAGATAGTGACGGAAGTGGAGGAGGAGGGTGGACTCGTACAAGCATATTGTGATTATTAAATCCCAATAGCTTCAGTTTTATGGCGTTGGAACAGTGCAGTGACTGACTGACAAAACCGACTTCCAAGACCAGACCTTTATTAATGCAAGGAAGTTTATTTGTTGACAGGAGCCTGAGGGACGAGGGGGCAGTCGATGGGATGGATGAGAGGGGGTGAAGTGAAGGCCTAAATGAGGCTTAGGTGTGGAGGAACCCGGGAAGCCAGAGTCAAGTTGGGGGTCACGTATCAGGAAGTCGTGGCCCCTTGTCCCTGTGGTTTCTACACCAAAAGAGGGAGGAGGAGGATTGGGAACTGAGTTGAATGAAAAGAGAGAGAGGGAGTAGTCTTTAGAAATAGCTTTGCAAATAGAATTGCAAGTTTTAATAACTTCAATAAAAAGAACTAAACAGCACGCAGGGACCTTTAAATGGAATATATAATATATGCACCCTTTCTTGTTTAAAAGGCATTTAAATCTCCATATCTAATATATTTACGATCCGCCCTGTGCTAATAAATGCCTGCTGGATGAATAACAGTATGCTAATATTGCAAAAGGCAGACAGGAAATATTAAACACCCACAGCCTTCCTACGGGAGAGTCCTTTATTATATAAAAGCCAGTACAAATTTAATGTGTCATCCATAATAAAAAAAAAAGGCTGAATTATATTATAGGGCTCACTGACTCATTCATCAGGTCTACTAGACGAAGGCAGAGTGAATTAGTAAATATTTCATACAACAATAAACACATTACTGTTTTTCTGAAGGCGTGTGTTCCGTGTTTTTGCCTGGAGGTAAGGCGGCGGCGCATTTATTTTCCTTTGTAGTTAAATTAGGACATGCACATGTTCGGTTTCTAATGGGACATAAAGTCTGGAAGATATTTGCAGATGAAATTTAAGCTTCAGATTTACTTGCAAAAGCCCGTAAATAGTTATAGTCGAGGCATCTTTGAAATTAAGTTAAGAATAGGAAAGTAAGAAAACTTAAATAAGTCCAGTTGTCTTTGTTTTCTATATACTGACCTGAGAATCTTCACAGTCAAATCAAGGCGTCTAGTGAGTAATTTCACTTGATAAACGTGCATTAATCTGAGCTATGACACTCCTGGATTACACACCAAAGCTTTGGTTCACCCCAGAAATCCCACAGATGCTGCTCAACGGTGCTTTTCTACTCCTCCCTGCATAGGGGTCAGGCGTTTTTCTTTTCTTTTTTATTACAGCGCACACGTCTCTTACCTTCCTGTGGCGCGCTCTGCCGACCTTGCACTTCCTCCGATCGCGCGTTTATCCGTTTTAGCCCTAAATTCGACGTCTTCGAAATGTCCCTCACACCAGTGTGCCGTTTAAAAAAAACGCATTATAAAATGTCAAACTGCACAGGTGCCATTGAGGAAAATGTCAGATAAAAAAAAAAAGTCCTGAAAAAGTTTAAATCTGGAGACCTTAAGGGATGCTAACAGCTGATAGCTGGGTTTCCATGAAATTACCTTAGATGAACGTTCATGTTTTTTGGAGGGTCACGTCTTCTTCAGTGCCTGAACACGTCAAAACAACGTCCTTGTCCGACACAGACTGCAGCCAACAACCAGCTAGCTCGTACTGTACGCACGAAAAGAAAACACCTCTTTGCACCAGTAGGTGGCAGCAGTCCGTATATCGTAATTCAAAAGGGGAAACCAGAGAAGCTGCTGTTAGCTAGGAGGCTAGGAACAAAGAGGAGCTGCTAACAGACAGAAGTTTCCTGTCCTGCATCATGCTAAAAGCTGGTCTTCAGTTTATTTATTCTAGATAATCCTTCCTTTGTGTCAGTTTGTTTACTTTCATTGCTTTAGTTTCTCTCCTCGCGCACCGCGCAGTCCGGTTCAGCGCGCTGAATCGCGCGAGCTACTGCCAGCGCGGGTCCGACTACTGCCAGTAGTGAGGGACACGCCGCCAAAACTCGGGCCAAGGGAAAAATCGCAGACGGCCCAACTGTTGACTTGGTGTGTCACGGTGCTTACAGTTGAAGTGATCTCCAAATGAGCGTGACCCGTGATTTTAGAAGAATACAGCTGTTCTCCTCCAGCAGGAAATCGGCAGATAAACAAAGAGAGCGGCTCAGGTCAGTGTTTTCGATGGGCTTAGGAAGAAGAAGAGGTGGAGGAGTTGTTGTCACAGTGGAAATGTGGAGGAATTAATGGATCAGTGGACGGTCGTTGTAAGGAGGACGTGAGAGAGAGAGCGAGGACATGGAAGAGGAAAAATTATGTGGGAAAAAATAAGTGGCGAGATGGAGAGCGGAAAATCTGGCAAGCCGTGTCCTTTACTGTAATGTAAATGGATAACGTGCTTTAATGGAGTGGCCAAGCAAATGCCAGAGAGGACAGCAGTGTCACATTCCCCACGGCTGTAATGTCTTAAGGCCTAGGAGGGAAATAAAAGCACCTTCACTAAGACCATTACCCAGCCATTATGTCAGCTTCTTATATATCTGTAGACTTAAATGCAGTGGTCCGCTCCCTCCTTAGTTAACATGGAGGCGTCTCATTATTCCCCCCATGTTGGAATGAGTCAGCTCCACCAAGCCAGTCAACAGCAGCTGAACAGGAGAGTCATTTGCTTCCTGTGTCCCGCTGCATCCGCCGAGACCTCGAATCAGGCCGTCTGCAGGGAGATTGTTCCGTTGCTCGGAGGGGAATGAAACTCGAGGTGCTGGTTAAAGAACATAATCAGTTGTCCTGATTTGGAGTGACCTAAAAAAATTGGCACGGGCCCGCGCTCTCTGCCTCTCCTGCCGCCGCCATCGTTGTTATTGTTTATCTGTTTCTGGCCAGCAGCGGTTCAGGCCGGGATCACCTTTCTCTCAGTTTCTGTTTCAGCATAACTAACTCCGCAGCTCAGCCAAGCAACACAAGAGCTTTAAATGGGGAATACAGATCCAGTTTTCCACTCATTACTAAGTTTCAAGTTCCCGTCGCTGCTGCCCGGCTCCAGATGGCCCTGACACCAGTTCACATTACAGCACGTGAAGAGCAAGCAGAGAGTTTTTCCCCCTCGTTGGCTAAGTAAACTAGACATGAGGGGCTTTGTAAGTACATGGTACCTTGTATTTGCTGTCTGGTTCAGGGATCAGGTGTTCTGCTTGGTTTCATATTTACAGGACAGGATTGCTTCTGCTCGCTGACCCATCTCAGCCTCCTCACCAAACTCAACGTGCTGCATTTCTGACTATAATCTGAACTGAAATGCAGAGGAGTGGCACAACACAATAGGAATAATAATAAATTCACACAAAATAATGAGAATATTTCAGACTTGTGCAGATCGCCTTGTGCCATCTCTCTCCATTCCCGCTGAAGTAGATCGATGGTTCCTTTGCGTGCCTGTATTTTCACACGCAAACATGAAGAGCGTGAGGATGAGCTGTGCACGTGCTTATTGATTAATCAATGACGAGCCAGAGGCGCCGCGCTGTCATACTATAGCTAATAACATCACTCAGAGTTGGTGACATTGTCTTCTCTTGTTCATATGGACTGTAAGCGCTATTTCATGCTCCTCTCAGCTTCATTTGTTTTTTTTTAATCGTCCTTGTTCCAGTGCATCCCACAGACACTTGATTAGTTTAGGATCTAGTGCATTTAGAGGCCAGGTCAACACCTCGTGCTGTTCTTCATGTTTTTTTTAAGTTGTTCCTAAACTGTTTTAGTGGCTGCATCCTGCCGGGGATGGCTGCTGCCATCAAGGAGTGTCATTGCTATGGGGTGAGGGGTGCCTGGTCTGGTCTAAGTGGATGGTACATGTCTAAGTGACATCCACACAAATGGATGCCAGGTCCAAAAGTTTTCCAGCAGAACACTGAATTGATGTTCAAGATGGTCAGTGTTATTTACTTCTCCTGTCAGTGGCTTTGACTCTTGCTGCTATTGTAGCTATCATATGATCTGATGACTAGTTTTATTTCAGTATATACTGTATAACTAGAAGGTAGTATCAGATCTCAAGGCTTTGGTCTCTCGCTCCTTCCTTCCCAAGCATATTAAATCTCAGTGGAGCATAGATTGGGGACAGTAACCTCCCTTCACTTTAGGGAACTCTGGACCCACAGGTGAATATTGAGGCTTATGCAGTCAAGTGTTTTATGAATATTTTGGTGGTCAGTGACAATCTAGATAGTGTGTGTAGAGTTAAGGATCTTTAAAATCTTTTAGTAGGTGAGACTGAGCCATGTGCTGTACTTGGCTATCAAGTTTACTTAATTAAATCGGTAATACCCCTACTTTTGATACCCCCAGAGTCCCGGCTTAGTGTTTTTTATTTTTTTTTTATTTTCATTAAATACTGATATGAATCAATGCAATCTGTTGTTGTTGAGCTTCTCCTTGGCAACCTCGTGCTCCCAAATAGAGCTATCGTCTTCTTTTTCTTTTGTGCGTCTCTCTCTCTTCTGTCTTTTTAATTTATTACTCAATCACACACATTTAAACACACATGCTAAATGATCAGACGAGCACAACCTTGGTTCACCAGTAAGTCCGATTCATCTTCATTCATGTCAGCCGTGAGTCACGTAAGCTGCACACAGACGGCAGGTCACGCGGTGGATATAGCGCTTGCTCGGCCCCAGTCCGTTTGGTCGAAAAACTGTTTTGCAGAAGCGCACACCATGCGTTGGATTTAGTAAATCGTGTCCCTGTTAAAACGCTCCGCTTGTCATTTCGCAGGTTTTTCCCTCTGCACGCTGGGAAGCGCTCCAGAAACTCTGGCGAGGAACAAGTGTGTGCAGGCGATGAATAAATGGATGACTCCGTCCTGAACAATATTTTCCATTACCTACGGCTCTCCGCGTGTCGTTTGATGCTCGCTTTTCTGAATCCGGCTCCCGACTCGGCACATTTGAACCTGTGACTTCTCTGTGTGTGTCAGGTACGACAGCCAAGCACGTGGTGTTCCTGGCGGGAAACACGGCGAAGCACGGCCTCCGCTGCAAAGCCTGCAAGATGAGCCTCCACCACAAATGTGAGAACGGAGTCGGTCAGCAGCGCTGCATGGGGAAACTGGTAAGACGCACAACCCAGAAGACACGATTAGGACAGCAGACTCCTCACTTACTGATGTCATTATGATAGCAATCAAAACAGACATATCAGCGTTGGCTGATTCCCACCAGAATGTGCTTATTCAGAAATCACACTCTATGTGTGAGTGTGCTGGTACATCTGCGACCGCCGTCCGTCCTCGTCATCGTCCTCATCATCGTTATATCATCGCTCTGGCTGTGTTGGATAATAGCAATGCAGCTCAGCATTTAAAAATAAAAAAATAAAAAGCTGACCTCTCTTCCTCCGCCACATTCTGCCGGCGCTGCCGTCAGCACGAACCATTAAATACGATCACCCCGAAGCGCCGACACTGTAGATGCGGCGTGTTGCAGTTTTATGTTTGACATTTCACAGCCTGAGCCCCGATGTCACATATGTATAAATTAGTTCAATTAAAACTTCCATGTCAGCGGAGACAGTTAGATTATGAAATGTTTCCATTGTTGTTTAAAAAAAGAGAAAGTTGGTCATGTCGACAGATTATATTTGTCATGTTCATGTTTGTGTCGCTGACATTTAAAAGCGACGGATGAAAGGAAATGTTATCTAATAGACAACAGTCGTCGTCAACAGCTCAACTTCTGCCTTTTGTGCAAAGTAGTTGTTTGCAGAGTGGTCGTCGTCTGCAACCTTTTCGTCTTGATAATCCAAACCGCCTATTTTCTTTTAGCTGGTGAAAAACAGGAAGGTTTTTGTGACACGCCAAGCCGACGGGTGACAGTTTGCCGGTGATCCTAGTTTCTGCAGTGCCTAGTTGGACCCCCGTCTGCAGCTTTTAAGCCGAAACAATGCCGGTTCAGCTCGGCGAACCGGTGCACATGAGAAGAGACGACGAAAGTGAACAAAATGACAAAGTTCGAAGGGGAAAGAAAAGCCTCTTCTTGTCTCTTCATGTCTGAACCTTCACCAAACACATATTTTCACAACAGTTTGACGAACTGATGATGATTCGGGAGAGGCACACGATAGTCTAGCACTCTTCTTAGCTTCCCAGCATCCCAGCCAACAGTTGCTCTCCCTGTTTCCCCTTTTGAATGTCGAGCACATACTGGCGCCACCTGCTGGAACATATGTGCAAGCTGGTCTAGTCTCTGAGGCCTGCTCCAGTGCAACTTTTTGGTTCAGACACAGGCAACGGGAGGCAATTTCGCAGTTGCCCCTTTACGGCTGGTTGTGGGTTTAGTGTCCATACCGAAAAGAAAATACTTAAAGACTTTTTATGCAGTTTTTGTTATTGTAGAGTCTCGCACAAAGGAAGCTATTCTTTCCCGAAACCTGAACACAGACTGGCTAATGTCGGCCATAGCCTAGCTACGCCAACGCAATCAACAGCCGCAGCCTCTCTGGAAAACTCTCACACGGTTTAAATCGAGCACCAGCGTTGTTTCGTATGAGTTTTTCTGGTGGAGCTCCGTAACACAGGACTGATTTCAAAAAGCTGCCACATTGAGTAGGGGGGTTTATCTGATGGATGCTACAGTCAGCATTTTAGAGTTACTGCTTCATAGATCAGAGGTAGTTTCATTGTACTGTAACAGCCCCCCCGACACAAACTTTCTTGTGCGATCTTTCGTCACATTTGGGCGATAACCGTTGTCGTTGCCTACGGTGTGATGCACAATCTTTATTGCCCTGCGTCACTACGTTAAAATGAGACCCTTCGGTTGAGGAGTGGGTGCACCGGGGTGGTCTGGGTGTTTTTACTGGGGAGGGTGAGGCCACACTTGTAAAAGCCACTGCCAAGAAGCATTTTCACTCCCATAGCAGTCCGACATCCTGGCAGACGGGACCGAACTGGGACTCTTTAGTCCATCCCACACTAAAGAGACGGGTTAATATTATGTGTAATTTTCTACCTTTCCTTGTGTGTTCTTTGGCACATATTTGATTATTATTGGAGATGTTTGGCTGGATTTAGTTGAGGAAATGTGGAATAAATTACGTTTTAACAAAGTGAAACAGTGTCTTAGGGTAAAAAAAAACAAACAAAAAAAAACATTAGGGAATCTTTTCCTTTGTGACGTCTTTCCTCAAGATGCCTGAGGGATGAGGCTTGAAGATATGATCGGCTCTCAGGAGTGGAAAATGAGGTTGAGGGGTCGAGCATAAAAAGGGAAGTTTCCCCAGTGGAGCACGGCTCTAAATCCAACTAACTCTAAACTTGGACACTCCTGCAGCCATACTTGTTTCTCTTGGCTTGAGAACCCTTCAGAAAAAAAAAGAAAGTTACCTCATGCTCGAAGTCTTTACTAAACATGAAACCAGCGTCTGCACACTTACGGATGCAATGGCAATCATTCCTTTACAAGTGCGGCTGCTGTCTTTGCGGTACACCTATTACAGCTAACGCTATTTATAAGGTAAGACGGGGGAAAAGGAAACGTAAATCTGTTTCGTCTTACGAAATATTGTGCTGGTTACGTAATTAACAAGAGCTGACCACTCACCAAAAAACATGAGTTGATTTGGCCTTTTGTGACGCACGTTTTCTTTTCTTTTTTTTTTGTTTTGTTTAGATTCAGTCTTGACAGCTCCAGTACGACTGGACTTGCCAGTTTGGATCAGAAAATCATGAATAATCAAACTGTGTCAGTTTATGTGTGAGTCACCGCTCGGATCTCAACAAACACTCTTGCACATGTTCACGTACTGGACGAGGTCCGCTGACAAGAAAAGTGGTTTGACCGATTCGGAACATGATAGATGCGGTGATTCACTCATCAGCTCCTGATGGGCAGCGCTTGTCATCGCACACACACCGACAGTGACGAGTGCCGCAAAAAGACTGAAGCACCCGTATTCACAGCCACACATGGGTTTTCTTTATTTTAATTGTTGCCCATCGCCGACATGATGATGAAAACGTCCTACGGGGGCCCTGACTGCGTTAATTGTCATACTTTGTCTTAATGTGCATGTTCCCAAGGTTGTAGGTTTGTATTTTCTACTCGTGCCCTGGCATATGCACATGTGCACGGGTTATTTGAAGTTAAATAAAATAAGACAAAACAATAAAACTGTGAGTAGTATCGGGAATCCTTTTAGACGACTCATCTGTGAAGTTGCATCATGAAAATTTGGCCCAAAAAATCGGTGAAAGAGAAGCACAATTATGTTACTATTAAAGGTACATGAACGTCCTCTGTTTCTTCATGTGTAGATGAATTTAGTTGTCTCGCTTCAATAACATGGGTGTCTGATAAGTGTGGGCACTGTAGTAAATGAAGTCAGCGGTGGAGTGGCGGTGGCTGAGTGGCGTCTTTTGTCTGTCGCCGTAACGAACCAGATGGGCTCCAACAAGCGTACTCTTTTAACCTTTCCATTAATGAGTTCGCCCCTTGAAAGTCTGTCATCCTGCTTCTCGATGTGCGCCTTGAAGAGCTCAAGGGTTGCTTATTTTAGCCGCCTCATCGTGCGAAGTGTGAATTAATCAGGGCTGATCAGCGGTGCAGACTTCGACGGCAAACAAACTGGAAAAAAAAAAGGTAGAAGTACAGTAGAATACGGCACAGTTTCCAGAAATTAGCCTTAAACACATCAAGGAAAGTGAAGTGAAGCTGAACAGTCTTGTCAGCTAATGGCAAACTAAGATTGTGTGGATGTTGAGGGGAAATTAAAAAAAAAACAGAAATATGCCAAAGTCATTCCTGAGCGTGCCGCAGATGACATAATGTCTCCGGGGGAATGAGGATCATTTCAATCTTTTGTGTTTCTCTGTACTTGAGAGGGATTCAGAACTGATGAGGAAGTATTGATCGGAGGGGCCGCAGACGGGTAATAGATTTATAAATGATAAATGTCTGAGGGCCTTGGGAGCTCGGGAAGGACACGGCAGGCAGATAAATTAACACAGGAACTTCAGACGGGAAGTTTTTCTAGCTCCGAGTTTAATGCTGTCACGTTTTCTACCCCTGCAGGTTAGGATTCCTCACCATGTATTTAATTTCCTTCATTTCCCTTGTGATCCTCAGTTTTCACCCAAACCCATCTCGGACTGAATCATTTGTGTCGTGTCGCAATGGATGTGGCCTGCAACAAACACATAACACAAAACTAGTTCAAATCATGTTTAACGTGAGCTAAATTTGTGTAAGTGGCGACTAGCTGAAGCTGCGGCTGCGTCTCTGCCCAGTTAAACTGACTAATGACTTCCTTTCTGTTTTGTTTCTTGTTAATGATTGGCTGTGTACATTCATTGACGGACACAGCTGTGTTTCACTGCCATTCTAAACAATTTATATCGGCCGTATGGGACAGATTGTTTTCTCAGCTGCGTGCGGGCTGCGTTTCAGCGTCGGGGTGCTTTGCGATTCGTCTCTAATGTCTGTCACCTCTCTCCTTTTTCCCCCTCTCCATTTTTCTTTCTGCAGCCAAAAGGCTTTCGGCGGTACTACAGCTCTCCGTTGCTGATACAGGAACAGTACGGCTGCATCAAAGAAGTCATGCCCATCGGTGAGCGGCTTATATGTCCGTAATAACTCTGTGCAGGATGTGGGATGTTCTAAAGAAAAACAAATGTTTTATAGATTTGTAAATCACCACATGGCGACGAGGAAAGCTGTCATCAGCTTCTATAATGTCTTGTTCTTCTATGAAGCCTGCGGCAATAAGGTGGACCCTGTCTATGAAGCCCTGAGGTTTGGGACATCGCTGGCACAGAAGGCCAAGAGGGCCAGCGGCTCTGAGTCTCCACACAGAAACTCAGTAAGTTGTCTCCGCTGTTTAAATACTATTTTAATTGACCTTTTCTTTAAACAACACTATGTTTCATGTTTTGTCCCGCCGCGGCAGACATACTGTAGCTGATAGTTGAAGTAGATAATTCCCCTGCAGAGCTGTAAACACTACCAATAAAGGCAGCACGGTCCAGGCAGACATGACGGGAGTTGTCAGTGCAAACGTTCATGTTACAGCTCTGAAGATGGATTAGTCTGATTGCAGAGCGGCCGTCCTTGCCAGCCTCCCTTCCATCTGCATGTGTAATGCACGGTGAAATCTGCTTCTCATAGCGTATCACTTCCAATGTAAGATAAACAGTACGTGCAGTCTGGATACGAGGCTCGCCTGAAAGCTGTTGGGTTGGGGCCATCGTCTCCTGTCCCGTCCCGTGCAGCTGTTACTGAATGGGCGTGTGTGTCAGCGGAGGATTACAAAGACAATGTAATCACAGCAGGGTTTCCAAATAGTTTCCAAATGCAGACTATGAAGCTGCATGTTTACTACACGGCAGAAGGATGAATTTGAGCTCAGAAACCGGACTACACGGCCGACATACCGTATCTATCCATCCCTAACTGTTCCTCTGCTTCCTTCTCTTTATTTAATATTGTTTTTTTTTTTATGTAATCTCTGCAGACCAGTGACTTGGACAAGGTTCCAGAGGAAGTGGTTGCTCACAGCAGTAGGCAGGAGCTGTCAAGAAAACACAGCGATGACGGTGAGTATCTGTTGCGGTACATTGTGTGCATCTGGATTAAAGCCACAGTAACGCAGGAAAAACACGTCGCTCTTCCCGTAACAGAGTCTAATAAAACTGCAACATCGAATTCTCCTCTTATGAACCATCAAAGAAGGTTCTCCCATGGTGCTGAACTTCAGCTGTGTTTGCTCAATCCGTCCCTGCTGCAGTAAAAGCTTCAAAAATGTGACATTTTTAGGGTCTTTAGATATTAGCTCTTTGTTTAATCCGTTTACTAAAGCGCTTGCTGCTTTGCTTTCTCAGTTTTTGCTGTGATTGAGAACGGGACGGAGCATTACCACCTGCCAGAGAGACAACCTGACAGTCTGCAGGTGAGAAACTAATCCATTATACATACCTAATTCTGAGAGGTGTGTGTTATATAAAGCCTGAGTAGCAGGGATTTTGTTTTACATATGCATTAATGACGCCCTTTCCAGGTAATATTTAAGCATTTTAAATATTTACACTGTGCATTTTGTGGCCTGCATTTATCGTGCGAACTCTGCAAAGCACCGATTATATCAAAGGTAATTTTATAGAAAATCTATCAACTGATAATTGTCAGCTGGATGAAAGGCTGCATGATACTTATGTCTTTCAGAAACTTGTTATTAAACTAAACTGACATCTTTGTCAGTGGGTGGCATCACAGCTAATAACCTGTGACAGCACCCATCTTTTACTCAATGCAGCTGCACACTTAATTGTGCTTACATTCAAGCCTGTTGAGCAAGTTAACACCTCAAGTGGCCATTTGAGGTACTGCAGTGTCTTTAGGCCTCAACGTTGTAACACAATCATGAGAGATAATTTGCTCATTTTAGCCAAGCATTAAACTGATGATTACATTTGGAGAAACGAGAAAAAAAAAAGCGAGGTTCCAACTTTTCTGCTTCGAAATTTCCCTCTCCGTTTTCTTCAGAGTTCTTCTGCAGCTCAGTCGTACCGTGGCATGCGCTATTTGCATAGTCTGAAAACCTCTGAGAACAGACTTTATTCGCTGACCAGTGCCTGAACTCTGCATGGTTAGTCTGAGAACTGATACCCAGCCAACCGATTCCGAGTCCATTAAGCATGCAGCCCCCCGCCTCCGTCGTCACTGCTGAATTTCCCAGGACTCTCAGGGAAAACTCTCCTCTGTCTTCCTGCTGCAACAAACCAAACTTGAGCTGTCACGACCGCTGGCCTGCACTGAAATGGAGAAGCCTTGACCTCGGTGTTTGGATCTGCTGCTCCCGGGGTCTGTGCTCCCGTATTTATTCTGCAGTGCTGATGGTGCAAAACGCGAGCTGGAGAAAGAAAAAGGTTAAACCTCTGTGAATATCTTATCAGCCCACACCCCTTCCCCCCCATAGAGCGGCAATGAATATTTCATGGGCAGATTTCATAACTGTTCCCTTCCTCTCTATCTCTTCTTTTCATGGAGGTATTTGTGGGAGGGGGCGGTTCTCAGTGTCACTTCTGTCCTGTTTACGTTTATAGATTAACATGTTTATCTCCATTTTCAACAGTGGAAAAAGACCATAGATACTAGGATGAACTCAAAAATGAACAAATACGCCATACAAGGCGAACACACGTACACACCTCTCCCTCCGCTGCGCAATCTAGCAGTCCAGTCGTCCATTTCGGAGGTTTGAGGTGCATTGTGCTGCGTTATCAGGCTGGACCGAGCACAGCTGGCAGCGGGCAGTTTGTCTGTCAGCCGACAGGTCCATTAGCTCAGGCTGGCGGACAGACAGATGGAGGCTCTGCAGGGTAATGAGCGGAGAATAAAATAAATAAATAAATAAACGATTCTTCACCAGAGCCTCCAAATTTGTGATGAGAGGCTCAGTCGCACACGGGATCGCCATCTGTTCACACTTTTCAGGTTTGGCGTTAAACTCTTCAAATCAGTTAACAGTAAAATAATCCGGTCTGTGCTGTGATTTCTCCTTGCATGGATTCTTTGAACGAGGAAAAGTTCATTCAAAACCAGAAAGTCTGAAAGGGTACAAAGGAGCTGCACTAATCAGTGTGTTTCGATTAATAATGAATTCAATGACTATGTGAACTGTGAAAGGTGTAATGGGATAACTGGCTGTTCAGGTTCCCAGCAGAGCCTTTTAGCATCTTTCAGCTAATTGTTTTGTTTTCCAGCCTGGAGTTTCAGAATTATGGATCAGTCCAACCTCTCATCAGCAAGCAGCTGTTCTAACGAAGATTTCCTTTATGTCCAGCATCAAATAGCAGATAAAGACAGAGCCGAACGTTTCCCTCAGGAGACCAAAAACTGAGTGAACGCTGGACTTACGTACATTTAGGTCCTAACATACTGACTAGTAAAAGCAACCCTGCACTGTTTGGAGATAAAGAATGGAAATATTAAGCTATTGTCGAGTCATCCGCCTGATCTCAAACCACTCAAGCATACATTTCACTTGTTAAAGGCAAAACTAGACCCACAAAGAAACAACTAAAGACGGTTGCAGTAAAGCATCACAAAGAAGGTAGCCCATTCTTTGGCGATGTCCATGTCCTCTGGACTTCATAAAGTGATTTCCAATTTATGATTAGGTTATATATAATTGGTCCAACCACCTTTGAGCCTCTGAAAATAGAGGACTGTATATAAAAACATCTGTAACTCCATACCCTTCTTCTGATTTGGGTGTTAATATCCCGCAAATGTGGACTTTAATCCCACATTCACTTTATAACTCTGTTTAGTATGGTTTGGCATATATGGACCTAACTGTACATGAGACCAGAAACACAATCCCAAATTAATGATGGCCAGTAAATGGCTGGATGCACCATATAAATAACGAACTGCGTTGGTCTGGAGTCGTTTTGTTGGGAACCGATAAAGCTACGCAAACTGTTTCGGTCGGAGTCGAGTTAGTAATGTTGACAACACGATGGATCTGACTGGTTGTAGGACTATCCAGTTGCTTAAATAAGTATTCTATAATTGGTTGCGACACATCCCATAATGAAATCCAAGTGAAGTATTACCAAATTCTTAGTCCGATAAGAATTGAGTCCGGCCAAACCGGGGCACTGCTGCCCTCAAGTGACCAAACCATCTGCCAGTGTACGTTTAAAGGATTGCAGGATTGGGAGGTTGTTATCCTGGCCAGCCCGCCCTCACTCTCATCCACTGCTCCATGTTGTGATAGAAACAGGAGCCTCTCAAGGCGCCCTCTTAGTTAGCTGTAATGGATTGCCGTTCCTTGATGCTGTTGTTTTCTTCCAGAGGCCACAGAGGCAGTTTGCCTTGTGGCTGCGGTTAACTCAGCTCATCCATCAGCCATGTTTCCACTCCACGTAGGCCAGCCATGAAAGACCAGAAACACTTTTCTTCATTAAAGTAAGACCCAGTAAGTCCCGTGGTGTCCTTTGAAAAACATAGGGGTCCTTAAAACTTTTAGTATAATTCCCCTCATATCACCATGTTGGAACAAGACATTATTTGGATGGATTTCAGGGATCCAGACTCAAGGTATCGTGTGATGAAACAGGAAAATGCACCCACCAGCTTTGCGTGCAGGTGCGAAAAGAGCGCCCTGCTAATTGTGCTAACACTTCTCCGAGAGCTTCCTCTCCACCCACAGCCCTGTCCTGTTTTAACTTCCCGAGCGTTCGCGAAAACCCGATCCGGCTTCTCCCACTCGTGTTGACGGAGGATTAAGAGAAACAGATTGCGGAACAACTTCATCTCCTCGGCCTGTCAGCGTGCTGTAAACAAGGGCTTCTCCTGCCTAATATGAGCGCCAGGAGATATTTTAAGATAGGACCGCGATAAGAGAAGTGTATAACGATGGGCTGTGCTTGTGTGTTGACTAGATGGAGCCGAGCCAGATGCAGAAAGACGTCCTCAAGCTCAACACCTACGTGGCCTTGTTCAGCTTCACCCCGCAGGATAGCCATGACCTGGAGATGAGGTTGGTGCACACAGCAGATGATGGTATATCTGTAAACTAAAACTAAGAATCTAAGCTGATAACAGTCATTTACAACCGACGAGCGTGTTTGGATTCATGGTGAAACGGCTTCTTAAAAACTCAACAACTCCAACTGCCTTTGTTTAAGCTCTGTTTGTTTGAATATCCGACTGTCATTACTCAACACGTCGGATGAAGCGTGGCTGACTGATCGACTCCGACGTGCCGACAATGATTTCCTTTGATGCGTTTTCCTTTTGTTCGGAGCGGGGAAGTAAACACGGAGCTCTGCGGTCTCGGTTCTCTCACATGTGAGCACCTTCACCGTGAAACCTAGACGTTCGTTTTAATTATTTACAGAACGGCTTTTTTTTTTTTTTGCACCTCAGATCAGCCTCCAAACACTCCCAATCGCGCAGGTAAAGGAGCACAGCGTTCATTCTCTTGTTTTTAATTAGCACTGCAATCACACTGCATTGATTAATAGCACGGGCCTGCCACGGAAACACAGTAGCAGGGGCCCGTGTTTCCTTTTGTAATGACTATAATAAATATGAAAACTGAATTTATGACTCTGCTCAGCCTTCATCTATTTTTCATCCCAGATTATTAAGTTATCCGTAGCATTTCGTCACTTGGTCTTATATAATCGCTGTATTCAGAGCAGCGCAGGTTAAAATGTACAAGAATAGATAGGAGGGAGCTAATTAGTGTCCTCTTTTTCTTTTTTAAGGTGACGCTCCTCAAAGATTTATTTCTCTGGAGTGGCCCGGTTAATGGTACCTGTGCGGGGGTGCGCTGTGATTGTCTATTAATATCCAGTCAGTCACGTGTCTTCTTAGATTCACCCTGAGAGAGACGGACGGCCTTTGGAAAGTCCATTTATAGCTTCCAAGGAGCTCTGACACTGGGCCAGTAGCTGAGATAAGATGTGCTGTTTTTGGAAGCTAACGCAAACTTGATTTATTTTGGTCAAAGCGCGGAGACGTTCACATTTTTAATTATTTTCTTTGTAAAGCTAGCTTGGAAGGAGAACACCTGCGTAATTCAGAATTTGGACTGAAGACAAATAGTGAATCTTGACTCTTCCCTGCTCAAAAGATTTTAAGCTGTGAATTTTAAGTCAGCGAGTGACACCAGTCTTTTGACTTACGGCTGATATCGCCATTTGAACTTCAATCATTTGGCCCAAGTTGCAGAACGACAAGTGCCATTTGAAGGCAGCATACAATGCATCCAGCCGGTCCCAGTGACGGTGCAGTCGATTATAGACATTCAGACATTTGTAGAAGTCTCTTTTTATTTTGCTTTGTCAGTCTTTCACATGGTATGTGACTTTTATGTGTCATTGACTCAGTGCAAAAAAATTGGAAATATTGCAGCACATCGTTGTTGCTCACGAGGTCAGCAGCGGCTGCTTTCCCATAACGGTACGTTCCGTTCAGAGTTGGAGGTCAGGATTTTCCGATTGAAATTGGGAAATTTGGAGTTCCAGCTGTGCGACGTTGACAGGAGACTGTGCAGGCTCGTACACAGAAAGAAAACAGAGGAGGAAAACACTTGACCATACTCATAGAAATCTTGTGTTACTTTAACTGTTGAAATGTGACATGAGGATTTACCACGTGACGTTTTGTTTAAATACGGGCAAATATACTTGTGCCTTTTAGTTGATGGTTTACCTTGCAATTTACTTTTCCATGCGACGTGCAACAACTGCTTTTTCATGCAGGTTGGAACAGACAGATTTTACCTGAGATCACAAGTGAAACTCCAGTTTACCATGGTATGTTTTCTGGTCGAAGTTCAAAAAAGACTTCCAAGTTTTCTGAAACACTGCGTAAGAAAAAGTAAATGTGATTTCAAACAATCAAACGTGTTGCATCCACGCCTTTATCCCTCGTATCAGTAAGTGTTTGGCTTTGACTAATTCAAATCACCCGATTATTGATTACTGACACAAGTCTTATATCAAAACCAACTACTGGCAGTTTCTACTTGCTAACTTGGTAGTTCAGACTTGATATTGGGACTGCACAGCTGTAGTATTCTCTCCATGTGAAACGGTGAATTCGTCCTTTAAACAGACCTGTTCGTAGCAGCAAACTCATTTTAGTTCAGGGGCCCAATACGGCCCAATCTGATCTCAAGGGGGCCAGTCGGACCAGTAAGATAATAGCATATTAACTTATAAAAAACAACAACTTCTTATCTTTCTTTTTGTTTTAGTGCAAAAAATATTTTTTTTAAGAAAAAGAAGTGCAATTTCTGTAACGTTCTAGGTCATAATGTAGTTTTATGTCCACAAATCTTACTAAATCTGTGTGAAACCTTGGAATAACAGTTCATTAGTGGAATAATTCCAAGTAATGTCTTCAATGTAATTTGCAAATCCATCCCGTGGCCCAGATTAGACTCTCTGGCAGGCCGCTTTTGGCCCGTGGGCTTTATGTTTGACACCTGTTTTTTTATAGTGTTTAGAGTATTTTGCTGTATCAGCAGACGGTGGCTTTTATGCACATACTGTACACCTGAACAGTAATTTAAATTCTACATATCCAACCTTTCTTAATATCACACGACGTCTTACAATCTTAAACTCTGGCTCCAGATTTTTATCCCTGCCATGACCATGATTGATGGGGCGTTATCTGCAAAATACCTTTAAAAATAGATCCTCAGGAAAAAGATTCATCTTTCATCATGAGGGGTCCCTCAGCCTAAGAACCCATTTGTTCCCGGGTCTCGAAGAAATCTTCAGAGGATTTAAAGATAAGAGAGGGCTCTTGTTCCCTCCCTCCCTTATTCCTATAAACACACACACACACACACACACACACACACACACACACACACACACACACACACACACACACACACACACACACACTATTCACGGGTGCCTCCTCTCTCTTTGGTCGAGAAAAACTTCAATCGCCAGACTTCATTTGAAATTCATTGACTTCTCCTGGAGGACTCCCTGTCCGCTGATACCTTTGTTTCAGATTTCTTCTCTTATGAAAGCCCACATCAAGGTTTTTTTTCGTCCGGGGGGAGCGAGCGGGGGGGAGGCTCGCTGCAGAAGTACTCAGTGCATCAGACACAAAGGCTTAAAGCAAAGTAAAAGAGAGGGGGAAAGACATGTATCTTTAATCAAAAGGTTCCATTTTCATTTTAAGGCGAGGAAAGCAGTTTTGTGATTAGTTTCTCTCACCGCCACACGTTCTGATTACATGATTGCCTTCAGCTATGATTGTAATGATGATGAGTTCTGCATTTATTTTTTAAAGTAGCCTCCTTCTCTCTCTTTTTGTTGTTGTTTAACATTTAAAGATTCCAGCCACCTTGCGACATCTAACCACGCCAGGTGCTTTTCTCACCTACAGGACCCAGTGTCTTTTGAGTTACGCTGGTCATGACCAAGCGACTCGTAACTGAGCCACGAAAGGAAGAAAAGGGGAAAATTACGTAAACTAACATTTAGCTCGGCCTTTTGATTTTTATTGGTCAAACTTAGCCGACGGCTCCGGGGCCTGGCCACATGTTTGTAATTATTGGGTGACGGGACACAGTGATTCATGCGTTTTTCCTGGATGAAGGAGAATTACAGGAAACCAGATTAAGGTGTCAGCTCCCATGTGTCAATTAAAACTGTTGACTGTACCGCAGCATTTTGGGGTGGAGCTGTTTAGTTCTTGTTATTGTTGACAAAAGTTTAACTTCTCAATATTAATACACGCGTCATTCACAGTAATAACGGAGACAAATTTAGCCGACAGCTACTGAAATGACGCTGGGAGGATTCATCATCATCAGCTCAGGGAGTCGATGTTGCAACTGGGCCGTTCACTGGTTTCCTGCGGGCCCCGGAGATCGAAGAGTAATTGAGTAATTCTTCTTTTTCTTTATCTGTTTCAGTGCTGGAGACAGGATCCTATTAGCTGACGACTCGAATGACGACTGGTGGAAGGTACGTATTAAACTTCTACATAAAAGCAGTTAGATAAACATGTTTACTTGACTTTTCAGGAGTTGTCCTAAACAAAAACAAAAGAAACTGATAAATTACAGGAAGTGAAGCTGTAAATCATTATGCGCGTATGGATACGGGCCAGCAAACAAGTGTGTGGCGGATAAATGAGGGAGACAAAAAGGTGACTAAACCTGAGTGCACAGCGGCGGCCTGCTGCCAGCGGACCGCGAAGAAACTCATCGCGCGTTTTATCACTGTTGTTCTCTGCAGGGTGCAGACAAACAGAGACATCTGGTCTGTTGGGCGTGTGAACAACGGACGTCAGGAGACAAAAACCTGATGTAACACCTGCATACAGTGAACATAGCAAACGCTCTTTACATAAGTGCCAGGCGTATCATATACGTTCATTATTTAGAATAGCACTTACAGAACCCCTGTTGTTGTTCTCTAATCGTTTACTAAAACTGGGCTTGTAATCCTCTTATGTCCTGCCCAAACATGTGTCAGCTTTTTCCATGATTTATTTATTTATTTATTTTTTTTCCAGGGGGTAATCGAGGACAGGATAGGTTTCTTCCCAGCATCCTTTGCTCATCAGCTGCGGGCCGGAGACCAAGTGTTCAGGTGCAACCGGACGTTCATCGGCTGCAAGGAACAAGGCCAGATCACCCTGAAGGAGGGACAGGTACATGGCAGGGTCAGGGAGACGTATCCTCCCTAATGAGGATGAAGAAAGAATCATAACACAGTGGCTGTAGCTGATTTATTTTTATATCTTGTTGTTCTGCCTTCTGCCTCCTTCTGGTTTGACTTCCTCTTGGTGTATTATTCTTGTACTGTTTGAGTCAGTTTTTTGGTGTTAAAGGACTTTTGCCCGACGGTGTGTGAGCATTTTCTTGCCCAACCAAGGATCCATGAAGCATAATTAAAGCTAGCATGTTTACAACGACTCCGGCTTCCTCCCACCGTTCCAAGACATGCTCATTAGGTTGATTGGTGGTTCTAAATTGTCCAGGGTGTACCCCATCTCTTGCCCAGTGACAGCTCGGATAGGCTGCAGCCTCCCTCCAAATAACAAGTCACTGTGACTGCGTCAAGTTTTTGTACATAAATGCAACAACCCTGAGAAATATAGGAGGTGTCTATTTGTTATGACACAATCCTTTTAGGAGATACCGTACATTTCTACCTTTCCACCCAGGACGCCGGGTCCATATTGTCCTCTAATCACATCACACGGAGGCATGTTGCACCGCCACAGATCTCAAGCCTGCATGTTTTATGTTTAATATCACAGCCATGGAGAGATAAATGTGATGATCCTATCAAGCAGCCCGATAAGAAGCTCACAGCTGCTTGATAATTGGTAGATCTTCATGCGGCTGCTGATGCGAGTGCTCACGCTCTATTAGGGTCTGTTTGGGAGTAGGTGTAATTATCCTCTGGTCTGTGTACGAGCATTTATTTGTGGATTGTGTCCAACATTTTGGACTTTCAGTGCGATGCTGTCAGCTGCAAGCAGCAGTTTTATTACAAGGAATGCACATTCAAAATGACATGAACGCGCCTCGCTGTGATGGTGAATGAAAACCTGTTAAAAGCTGCTAGATGACATTAAAGATGGATAAAAAAAAAAAAGCACCTGGTTTTCTCAGTAATGATATTTTTGTTTGGGTCCTCAGAGCCTGAGATGATTTCGAGTCAGTTCAGAGAACACCATCATCATCATGATGGTTTGGAGAGGCAATGACCTTTTACACGGGCATTAAAATTTCCACATTACACCTGTGTCTAATTCATGATCACACCCCGGCCATTATAGCACATCAGATTCACATTACCCAGCAGCTCCTTAGCCATGTTATTACCCTCCTGGAGCTCCCACGCCGCCTCTTACCTCCAGCGACTCTTCCCCGCAGACACTCATTCACTGAAAAGCTCAACTGGAGCTGGGTCCCCCTCTAGAGATGTCATCACATTTGCATTTTGGCGTAGCGGCTGTACTTAGATCAGGACCTCTTTTTTCCCACAATGCTTTCCAGGGCATGTTGGGACTCTGAGGAGACTTAAAGTAAGCAACCCCCAGTGGAGATGAAACCACTGAACACAAGATGGGTCTGTGACCTGCTGACTCGCTTTTCCATGCGGTCACACAAACCCAGGGGAAGATGTAGTGGAGTGCTTGGAGCAAGGATGCAAACAGCGCGCGGGTGAAGTCAGGAGCTAGAAAGAAGGAAACCTTTCATTCCTGAAAACACCTTCCTGTTTCCTCTGGTTGAGTGTTAGTATTATTTCAGTTACATATATAAAGCATATATAGCTGTAAACAGCTACTTTATCGTCACCATTAAGAGTAATGGTCGTCATAAATTAATCAATCTACACTCGGGTTTGGTTATACTGTAAATAAATGTAGAAAATAACTGGAGCCTATGGGCAGGATTAGCACGTTTTTAGGGGTGTTCAAGCCCCCCTAAACTTTGTCCCAGCACCACTAAAAATAAGAGTTGAAAAAAAAAAGATGGGTGTTTTATTTTAAAATGATTTGTCTATGATAAGATGTCAAAACAAATAGCACAATCGAAGAAAACATGTGGTTTGAACTTAATATTTTAAGTACCCCCCCTCCCCAGTGGTTCGATCCACTTCTCTCGTTTACCGCTCCTTACCTCACGCAGCGCGCGCACACCTTAGGTTTGTCTGACCACCTGAGGGACGTGGCTCCTATAAGTTACCAAACACATCAGCACCAATACATTACAGTCATTAGCATTAGCCCTAGCTTTTACTGTTGTTGTTATTGTTCAGTAGGAGTTTACTAGCTGACGTTCTTTTCTCTCTCTGGTAAGCTAATAGTGCAGGTTGTCAATCAACCACTGTCCACAGTTATATTAAGCTTTTGGTTTGTGGATATGTGTTGATGTTAAAGCCAAACCTTAAGAATAATACTGCCTAAGATTGTTCCTACCTCATCATCTCGTTTAATGCATTTTCTTTTCTTTATTTTCTAAACCAAATGATAGCTTTGTGACACAGTAGTTTGACAGTAGAGGACGATGTGTTCTCTCATTTATTGTTGTCTTTCCAGTCTTAGGTGGGGGTGACCCTAGAATCTTCCATGCTGGAGACAAATTAAAGAAAAGAGAAAGCGAGAGCAAGGAGTAAACAACTAAAAGACTTTAAGTTTGAAAACTCACTGGCTAACAATTTACATACAATATAAATGAGGGACTTACCCTTAACATACCTTTTAAGTTAAGATAGCTATATATGTAACTCAATATGTCTCACATTCAAACCATTTGTTTATTTTTTCCATGCATGAACTGTTACTAAAAATGGATTCTTTAGATCGATTGTGAAGCTCCGTGCGGCGCCTCCAGGTGCTGCCATCTTGGCGCCACAGTCCGAGCTGAGAAATTAAGCTTACTAAATGATCCTAATTCGAGGTGTGTCTCTTGCCATCGTCTTCTCCATGGTGTCCACCAGAAGGGGCGGGACATCTGCTCTGTCCAAAAAAAATCCAAGAGATGAGTGCTCGTATTGTGGGCATGTGACGTCTAGGTGGTGATGTGGCGGCATCTCTTCATCCAAAGTGACCATCCTCTTAATTATGCGTAACTTTAGATTCAGTACAAGTTAAAAGAGTCACATACTGTTGTCATAAACATTCATTTAGCGTTTACCAGGCTGTAAAAAATGTTTATTTGCCACCTTTTAGCGTGGAGGTCTGTGGGTATGGACTCACTTTTGGAGTTGCCCCCAAGTGGATATTCAAGGAACTACAGCTTTTGGCTTCATTATTTGACCCTGGTGTTCGCTGTGTGGCGCCATATTCAGGCCTTCTTTCAGTTTCTGTTTGCCAGTGTATACAAATAAGCTCAAATACTTCAATTCCAGGTGTTTTTCTTCCTAAAACGATGCTTTCTCTTCTGGCTTTCAGATCTGTGTGAGCAGCGAGGGCGAGCGCAGCGGCTTCATCCGCGTGGCCAGCGGGAAGAAGAGAGGCTTCGTGCCCTGTGACGTTCTGGAAATCATCTGAGGCGGACGCTCGGAGACGTGAAGAAAGAAGAAAAAAGAGAGAAAGGGGGTCGGCAGGCAGGCTCAGCCACCTGGAGGTCAGAGGAGTGGGGGAGTCCACCTCGTCAGGAGAGGAGTCTGAACTTGAGCCGGTGCTCGTTTTGTCACCGGAGACTCCGCTTGTTTGCATGTCTCCCTCTCGGCAAAGAGAGAGATGCTGGGGCGGCAAACTGCTCGTAGTTTGCGAGGAGACAGGGGATCACTGTGTCACTGGATTTGATTTAATTTATACGGTGTATGTGTGTCGTTTTATTTCCTCTTTAGCTTTACTCAGCCACAAACTGCTTTTAGAGGTGAGGCTGCCGACTGGCGCGCAGTTAGCAAGATACAAATGCTTTCTAGGTTTCAGTACATACAGTTGAATTCCTTCTTTAAGTAGTTTAGTTTCTTATCCTTTAATATTATGTTCCAAGGCAAGGTGGAGCTAACCCACATGCAGTCAACGGGAAAGGCTCTGAAATGACAACTCATGAAAAATGAATTGGAATAAAGAACATACACATAAGCCTCCTCTCGGTTTTCCTGAAAATATATTTTAAAAATGATTCTATGTTTAATCTCTAGTTTACAAAAACGGTCCCATGACAGAACTAAAAAAGATGAGAAACAGTCAAGACATCAGGGAGCACTTTCGGACTGACAAGGCTTTTTAAAATTCTTAATAGTCTCCTAAAAATATCGCCTCATACTCCCCGTGTTTTATTTAACCAGGCTTAAAATCAGAACACATAAAAGAAATTAAAGTTGTATTTACCATTTTTGTTTTGTCTCCAAGCTGCAAAATCCGCTACATTTATCTTTCAGGTCTTAAGAAATCTATTTTTTTTGTCCACTGATGTATGAACAGAGGCTGTTTTTTTTTTTTTTTAATGTTTTAATGATGATCTGCTGGGAATGGGCTGCGTGCGTGTAAGAAAACAAGACATTTCTATCCGGCGCGTTTAATTTTAAATGTGTTCACTCGTGTGGTTTTCCTCTCTCTCAGCACGGACCCGCTCTGAACAAGGACTCCTTCGACTTCTAGTGAAGCGTTATTCATGGCATTTATTTGCATCGTAGTAGATATAGTATATCTGTTAAAGGTTGTTTTGCACTGAAACTTGGCTTTTTTTCCAATGTCCAAGAATGCTTTAATGTACATAGTGTATGTACAAGATTAAAATTCCTCTTTATCACAATAGTAAGAGTTTTTCTTCAGCATTACCACCTGATATACAGTTCAGTCAGAGGGTTTACTTTGCTCATATGGTCATGCCAGTGGTGGGCCATGCATTTTCTAGGCCTGCAGTGACCTCCAACCTTATTCAAACACCTCTTAATAAAACTGGTATGATGCCACCGCTATAGAAACCATCAACGTCCAGTAGAAGCATCAATGTTGGACTAATAAAATGGCAAAAATGTACACAAAAGATGTAAATATAATTCATTTTAGTCTCTAGTCTTTAGTTCTCCTCAGAGCCTGTCGGCCAAGGTTAGTGCTCATAGTTGCTGACATGAAAGTTGAGATGTCTTTCTAAGAAGATCTCCAACCAAATCCATAGCCTCTCCTCATTAATGGGGACGATTTGCATGTGCTCGCAACAGATGAACATCTAGCTTGGTTTTAAATGGAGCAGCCCTCTCACCCTCCAATCAGAGGACGTGTATGGAAGTATTTCTGTGCCATATGAGTTTGAACATAAGTTTCTAATGCTGATTCTTTTTCAGCATGAAAATCAAACTTTGAATTTCTAGCCCTGAGTTGTTGTTTTTTTCAATGTTAAAAACATTTCAACCTCAAAGAAATTCAACCTTAAGACTCAACATCCGGGTAACCAGGGAGAAGCAATCGATCTCTGTCTCAATTCATCCAATGTCCTGCCAATAGGTGCAATTCCGATGACACGTAAAATTCAGATAAGGGGCAGGAAGTGGAGAACGGTAATTAAAACTGATGGAAAGTTGAGTACCCAAGATCTTTGGGCGAGCCTGCACATAGCAGATATTATGAAAAAGTAGAAAAAATATGTAGGATATGACCCATACACACTAAGTAAAGGTGATTTTTCGTACTTACGTCGTATCGAGGCCATCGACATCACACATTATCTCGTCCTACTATACGCTAGCCAAACGATGGCAAACTTTAAATGTGATTGGTCACAGGAGCCGTGTCATTACGATGTGTTTCACGCTTCAGCTGCCTGCAGTTTTAATTGTGAAGGACCAAGCAGATTTCTTTCACTCCAGCAACACGTGATGGCTGAAATATGATTGGATAAAGTTCTAATAAAAAGTTACACTGCCAAAACCACCACAGTTAAGAGGCAGACAAGCCATAAAATGAAAAAAAAAAAAAGGCTATAGGGAATAATTTAATAAAATAAATGGGGAAAATATTAAAATGACAGTAATTTTGATAGGGTTTAGACCAGCTTTGCTGGCCCGGATGGCCCACCACTGACTCATGCTAATGCTAAATGGCTCAAGTGTGTCATCTCAAGTAAATACCTTTTATAATTATGCATATTATGATGTGACATATGTGGCAATGAAATGAGAATACCTGGGCAGTGACTCATATTATTCAGAGTGTGAGGAAACAAATGCATTTTGAAAGGAAGACCAGAGTTTAGAAGAAGACCTGCTTAGTTTCATACACAAATCATCCCAAACATTATGACAGAAGAAGTAAGTGACGTTGGTTATCTGGTTACCATGGCACCTGTCTGTCAGTGGGTGGCTTACATTAGAACACTGTGTCCTCAAGGTTGATGTGTTAGAAGCAGAAAGAAAGGATCAGTCTTGTCAATCAAGTCCAATATCATCTGATTAAACTTCCTCTCACGGTCTCAAGTTCACCTTACGCCAAAGATCTCAGTTAACTTGTAGCTTTACTGTAAAAGATAATTTTTTGACACATTTTTGCTTGCAGTCATCCCGTTCTGCAGTAAAAGACGTAAACCTAAAAACTTGGCAAACTTTCATCCATCCGCCTCACAGAGGTCTCAGAGAGCCCCTCCTGACCCCATCTGCCCCATCGACCCCTGACCACACAGCCTGTTTCCTGCCATGAGAGACAGTCCGCAGTCGCAGGCTTTCAGCAGCTCCATTAAGCAGCTGCTCACACGTTTCAATTGTTGCTGGAGGCGCAGTCTAACTATAGGCATCGAGGCAATCGCACACGCTATTTCAGTGTCTGCCCATTTTCCTGATCTGTGTCTGTGTAATGACAAACACCAGGGTCTCACTGCAGGGCACTGGCAAGCGACTTGGCTCTAGCGCCATCTGTTGGCTCATTAGAGTAATTAGAGTGGTAGAGTACACCGTTTCCAATGGGACAAAAGAGAAGCATGTGAGGTACTATAACAAATACGTCTTTAAATCATGGTTGCAAAACTAAATAAAAGCCTATAAATTGGCTATGATAAAAAACAAACAAAAAAAACAACAACGTATGAATCAAATTACTATGTGTACTGAAAAAAACATTGCTCTCTCGTTGTTCAGGATCACGCCTACACTGCGCGTTCAAGTTCACGATTATTAGGCAAGTTAAACTTTTGACATTTAGTTTTATTATTCAACAACAACAGCACTCCTGGTCAATGCAAAATGTCAATAGACCTCAAACCTGAATATTTAAGTAAATGAAAGTGAGGTTTTGGTTTTTGTATATTCTGAATATCTGTGTCGGCTGTTAGTGTGCAGAATTATTACGCAACTCAAAGATCTCCCCTATTTATTTTCAAATAAACATTTCTGACATTTCAAAAAAATAAATCAGTGATGAATATAGCCACCCTTTTTTTTTACGTGGAGTCAGTCAGCTTTTTGTGCAGCAGCAACCACGGCCTTCCAGATACTGTTCAGTGAGGTCTACTGTTTTCCTTCACTGTACATCTCGTGTTTAAGAAGGGCCCACAAGTTCTCAATAAGGTCAGGTGAAGAAGAGGGCCATGTCATTATTCTTTCATCTTTAAGGCCTTTACAGGTTAGCCAATCATGAGCTTCTTCAAAGACGCAGACTTTTCTTCTACCACTGGCAGCAAGTTTTGGGAGTCGAGTTTGAGTCCATCTTCAACCCAAAAAGGTGCAACAAGCTCATCTTTAATAATTCTAGCCCATACCAGTATCCCATTTCCACCTTGGTGCCGTCTGAGTCAGAGTGGAGTTCTATGCCCATTGCCCATTCAGCCGCGGGCCCATCCGCTTGGTCCATCAAGAGTCACTCTTGTCTCATCAGTCCAGAAAACAGTTCTGGAATACGACAGTACGGGAGGATGATCGGTTCCTGGTAGCTTCAAAATTAATTTGCATCTTTTTCTCTCAGTGTGCACCTTGCGGCCTTTTTGCCTATCTGCAACGAAACGTTTAATGGTTCTGTGGTCACGTCCTAATATCCTGGCAATTTCAAGTGTGCTGCGTCCCTCTAAAGTCAATTAGACCCATTTTGCCTGATAACTGTGCACACCTGATATCTCCTAAGGCCACAACCTGCTTTATTACACAAATGCACATCACCTTGTATGTTTAAATCTAAAAGACATTCAAGTTTATTCACCTTGGAGTTGTAAAGTATTAAATAAAAATGACGATATGGTCAAAATACTACTACTTGCTTAATATTTGTGCACGCAGTGCATCATGAGATGAATTTACTATTTAAAGGTTTGTCACGCTGAACACCGCCCTTCTTCCTCTCTGTAGCCCTATTTCCTGTCAGCCCATTCAAACTAATGACAAGAAAGCATTCATGCAGTTAACAAGAATCATGAGTCTGCAACTTGTAGTGTGCGTGATATCACCTACTCAAAAAAAGGTTAACCCCTACAGGATCTCAGTAGTCTCTCTGTTGGAGCTGAATCAGTGTGTTGGAGAATGAGCTCTGTCCCTCTATAGTCCAGTGTGTTGGGTGTGACAGACTGCTTGTCCAGTGTACTCCTGTCCCTCACTGAGACAAATGTCTTCAACTCAATTCATTTATTCATCTTCTGTAACTGCTTGTACTACGGAGTTGTCGTGGTTGGGTTGGATCCTATCCCAGTTGTCTTTGGGAGGGCACCCTGGGCAGGTCGTCAGTCCATCCCAGGTCTAACACAGAGAGACAGACAACCACACCCACATCTACAGCCAATTTAGAATCACCAGTTAACCAATTAACGAGCATGTGTTTTGGATCGCAGGAGGAAGCCGGAGTACCCGGAGAAAGACACAGGGAGAACATGCAAACTCCACTAGGACCCGTCAACCAGTGGATTCCAACTCTCTTGCATCAATTCGTCAATTCTACCGATGTCCTTTTTTCTGATACTGCTCCCCCAGCAAACCACAGCAAAGTACAAGGTGCTTGCAACAAGAGACAGAAAGTCTCCAGCAACTTGCAGCATACATTGAAAGACCTGAGCTTCCTCAGGAAGTAGCGTCTACTCAGGCCCTTCTTGTACACAGCGTCACTGCTGTCCCTCCAGTCCAGTCTGTTGTTCACGTGGACTTCCAGGTTCACAGCATTCATATAATGAAATTATCAGAAGTTAGATTCAGGAACAAGACCACGCCTCACGCCACCACCATCCTTCTCATTTATTTGATAATACCTTGGTTATGACTATTTCAGTCATGAAACGTCCTTGCATCAATTATGGTGTGGTCCTTGGTAAAACACTGCCTTGGGTCACAATAGGCTGCTGTTTTCAGCAAAAAGGCCTTTAAACTGATCTTACACTACCTACTCGGCACCTCACAACACACAGACACAGTTATCTGGTGAACAGAGCGCAGCATTTAGCAGCTAAAGAGTCATAGTGAAACATTATGATGTATTTGGAGTTGTGTTTCCACTATGGCGCCACATTCGGGCACAACATTCAGTTGGGCGTTTCCATTACTCAGATACACATGATGATTTTCCCCATGTCTGTTATTTCACGTGGCTAATCTGACACTTACACACACTTTTCCTGCACTGAAACGGGCGATGGCAGCAAATGTTTCAGGTCATTTATTTATCTCACTGTTCAATGAATACTTTCATTATTCAACAGTTAAAGGTGTTTGAACATAGCTTTAGTAGGTGTGAAGCAGGAAGGAGTCAGCTGGCAGTTCTGTTTTCAATAGCTTAACCTGTGAAAACTAATCAGACGCCTTTTACATTTAATTACAAATGTGGACAAAACCAAGGAAGTGAAATTTTAGCATGCAGAGTTCAGGTGTGTCCACATAATTTATTAATCAGGGTGTGGATTTTGTTTATTTTTTATTTTTTGCTCATCTTGACAGACTAACCACCTGCAACCCTGCTTGGCAACTAAAAAACACCCAAATTGTGATCTATCTGAGCGTTTGCAGAGATGGTTAACTCCACTGACATAGGACTCAATGGTGTTAAAACAAACACGGTTTCTGTGAAAATAAGCGTCCCAGCAGGCACGCAAACCCACGCTAAAATTAGAGCAGCAAAGCAGAGGGCCAGAAAAGGTACCCAAAATCGATAGGTGTCTTACGGGTAAGCCATGCTGATTGTCACTCTGTCGCCTCTCTGTCACCTCACTGTCACGCTATTTCCTGTCAGCTCTGTCAAAGAAAAGACAAGAATACCTTCATGCAGTTTACAGGAATGATGAGTCTGCAGTCGATATCACCTACTCAGAAGTTAACCCCTACAGGGCTTGCTGCTTCTGTCACATCATCAACTAAGGCCTCGTCCACACATATGAATATCTGCGTCCACACGGATCCGTCTCAACACGACTCAAAACGCTATATATAACGCAGGCCTATTGGTGGCGCTGTTTCGGTTTCAGAAATTCACTAAAAACGGAGAGGAAGAGGCGGAGCATGCGCATAAAGCTTGAGCGCTGTTTACAAATCGCCTTTAGAAGAAATCAAACTTTACATTACATTTTGCCTTAGTAACCATAATAGGCTCAATATCTTCTCCAGCAGGAACGCAAGCATGTAGTCTGCCATTGTTGTTGAAAAAACTGGGGCAAAGTCATGGGCTTGATGTTTATTAAAAAATCAACTGCAAATGTGCATGTTTACTCCGCTCTCCAGATAGCTGTCCTGTCCTTTACATTCGTGAACAGATAATCTGCCTCCCTCCTGTCTTGAAAGCTCCTGTTTTCCATCTTTCGTTTTGGCCATTTTTGGCGTAGATTTGCTTGAGGTGACTGGTAGATTGAGGTTGTCATGTCAACAGAGGAATGCCAACGCACTAGCAAATCATTCTTTTGACATCTATAGCATAGACCATCTTGTGACAGTTCAATGTTCTGCTGGGAAACTTTTGTACCACCCACTTAGGTCAGACCAGACGCCCCCACAACAAAGCAGTCTGACAGAAACATGGTTTAGGATCTGGCCTCCAAATTCACCAGATCCGAATGTGATCAAGTATCTGTGAGATGCACTGGAACAAGCCTGATCCACAGAGGCCACTCCCCTCAACCCATAGGACCCAAAGGCCTCCTCTACCCAGGCATCACAGGACACCCTCAGAGGGCCCATGAGTCACAGCTGCTTTGGAGGCACAAGGGAGACCTATGCAATATTAGGTGGTCATAATGTTATGACTGATCAGTTTGTCCCCTAAAGAGTGTTCTTCACTTATCTGCATGTTGTGAAGGGGTTTTTCTTCACCATGAGTCATCCACCGCCTTTTATATATATATTGCAGAGCTGTGCGTGTTCTTCTGTTCTCAGATATACCTAATTATGGATTTGGCCTCTCCTAATGTTCTGTTTAAATCTAAAATAACGTGTTTGGAGGGTCAAACCGTTAAGGGGGAGGAGAATCTTCCATCACACTTACGGCACAATGTCAAGGTGAAAAGTGACCACCGTGAAGAGGAGGTGAGCAAGGACACTCATGTTGAAAGCATCCTCTTTTAGATTTGTGTCATGTCAATATAATATTTTTATCACTTTAACATTTTGTAGGTCAAAGATTCTCCAGGTAGACGTGCTTCTAGCAAGCTGTTTGTGTCTAAAGTAGAGAAGTACCTGGGCAACAATGCGTCAAAGGTAAAAAACACCTTTTAAACTTTCTTTGCACAAACTCAACTTCACGTCTGACTTATCACTTTGCCATTTTAACAAAGCTACCAACAACTATTAAAAAATGATTATAAACGAACAAAAGATCTTTAGCTAGAACTGTTCTAGGTTGTAAAAACATTGTATTGCAGTTTTAACCTCATATCGTTTGTGCATTTCCATTCATACTGTATATATAATGCAAAGGTGTAAAATGCCATGTCTTACCCTAAACTTGTATTAAACACGGTGTTAAAATCCTCAATTTGATTGACTCTCCCTAAGGTTCTTGGTGAAGAAATGTCAGAATCTTGTCTTCAAGTGCATAGACAAGCTGGCTGATTTCATAGCTAAACATATCTCTCCCAGGGCTACATGTGTTAAACTGAAACTCTGCAAGAGTAATCATCCTGTATATAGACAGAACTGATTGTGCTCTCTTTCAAATCTTGAAGTACTCACGATGTCTCAACTGTTTGATTGCACAACTCTTTGTGCATATTGTCTTGCTTTTGCAATGAAGAACCTCCGAAGCAGCTGTATTTTCATGTGCAGTGTTTATATATTACAAAAAAAAGAGTAGGAGATATGAAGCTGTGAGCAACGAAACTAAACTCCATAATAACACTAGAGCCTTTGGATATTGCTGTGGTCTAAAATTCTGGCTGACAGAACATGTGTGATGACACGCAGACATTAGTGTGATTTATACAGAAACCAAGGGACAGATACAATCTTTACAGAAGGATTTATCAGTGCAATGCGATAGTGCAGATATGGACACCACAAAACCCAGTTTGCAGACATGTAACATCCTTTATGAGTGCATGGGTGGCCTACACTGTTGAGGTCTGGCATGTAGAACAATCTGGTTTTGCTCAGAAACCAGCGGCCTGGTAGGAACACTGGTGCATTTCAACCACAGCACTTTACCATACTGCGGGTTGGCAGGTGGCAAATCACCAAAAGACATGCACATTAGTTTAACAGGTGATTCTAAAATGCCCGTAGGTGTGCATGTGAGTGTGAATGGTTGTCGGACAGCTGGGATAGGCAGCACCCCCCGCCCTTCACAGGACAAGCGGTTAAAGAAGGTGAATGAATGTTTAGCAGGTTTAGTACACGCCCACTTACTAGGAGCCGGTGTTTTTATTTCTGGACCAACCTATTTCGTTTTCAATAGACAACCCAACCAATTGTTTGTCGGGAGACGGGACAATACAAGCCCATAACCTTTGACCTCTGCAAGAAGGGGATCACATAATCTCACCTGTAGACCACACCTTCCACCATAGCTAAGATAAATGGTACGCAAAGGTCCACACATCTGGACCGCAAACTAGGTAGGCAACAAGAATTAAAAATAACAGTCAAGCAATAGAGAAGCCACAAAGCAAGCGAGCAGGCAGCAGGAAGCAGAGACTAGATCAAGCCGAGCTGGATCTCTTTTAATGTAGGCCATGGGTCGTAATTGGATGAGCTGGGGTCGAACCAACCAATCAGCAGGCCTCGTCAGACTTCTCCGGTGGAATCAGTTGTGGAAACGACTGTGAATGACTGTATTATTACTGCAGCTTTAAGCCCAGTTCACATATAAATATGTATCTGAGCTCGTTATTTTAATATCTGGGGGCTGAGACTGACACCTGTCTATCCTTCACGCACCACACTGACAGTATTTATAACAAAGCACAACAGCGCCTCCACCTTTTAACATCAGCAAGGACATTTTAACATTTTAACCCTGGTTTACCGGTCACTCATTGAATCCATTCTCACATTTAACATTTCATCCTGGTATAACTCTCTCACCACCAAACACAAGGCCAAACCCTATTAACAAACCAGGCCAGCAAAATAATCGGTGCATTCCACACGCTCTGATCCCACAGAGGACCCCAATCATCCCCTTCGCCACTACTTCCAGTTAGTGCCATTTATCTATCTATCTATAATGTGGCATTACTGTGTATACAGTAATGTCACGCCTGCCTTCCATTTATGCAGAGCAATGAGTCTAGATATTTAGCGGCATAAACCACAGCCAGGTCTCAAACGCTGCATGCAGGCACCACAGAGAGGTAAATAATAAAAAAAAAAGTTCACAATGCAAAAGTTGTTAGACAAACCAGCTGATCTTAAAGCTAAACATACCTCTCACGGGGCTACATGTGTTAAACTGAGTGTTGCGCTCTCTTTTTGCAATAAAGAACGTCCGAAGCAGCTGTATTGTGAAAGCTGATTAGGGGATGTGAAGCTGTGAGAACAAAACTAAATGCTATAATAACACTAGAGGCGTTTTGGAAATTGCTATGGTCTAAAACTTTGGCTGACAGAACGTGTGTGATGACACGTAGACATTAGTGTGATACAGAAACCAAGGGACAGATACAATCTTTACAGAAAGAAATATTTTATCAGTGCAATACTAATACTAATGCAAATATGGACGTCACACAACCTAGCCTGCAGACCTGTGGGAAAATAAGCAGTGAGGTGAGATTAGTCATCTTTTACTAGTGCATGTGTGACCTGCACTATTGAGGTCTGACATGCAAAACAATCTGGTTTTGCTCAGAAACCATCTACCTGGTAGAAAACGTTTCCACTCTGCGGATCAGCAGGTGGCAAATCCACAGAAAGAACAATCGACGAGTCTCTCAACGTTTCAAAATATTCGGAACGTAAAGTTCTGAATATGTCTTAAAAAAAAAAATGGTTGCTTCAGTTTTGCAGGTGTAGTACATGCCCACTCACGACTCCAGTCACCATTCCTCCTGTTTGGATTCCACTGGCATGTATTTCCTACCCAGTGTTGTTATTTCTGGACTAACATATTTTTGGTCAAACCCAACCAGTTCTCTGTTGGCCAATGACACCTCTGAGAGTACAATACAAGCCCGTAACATTTGACCGCTGCAGTGTTGGATCCATTTGTGTAGTTAGAAGTATAAATTACTTCAGATGAATTCACAAGCGTTCATCTGCATCCAGGGGCAAAATATTTCCATCCTAATTGGAGTGGTCTCGTTCAGAATGTAGTAACTGAATGGTTTGAAGAGTATGTGAATCATACGCCGTGGTCAGAGTTACTAGACAGTTGAATACTAGATGCTGCTGTGGTGGCCTTACAACTTACTAAGACACTTTATATTGTATATTTGTACTTTGATACCCCCATGTATGTACTCCTGAAACACTTTCCAGGCTGATGTCCACATTTATGTCCAATTCCCTGGTTCAGGGATGAACGTTCAAGTTCAGCATTTTCACAAAACCCACTAAAGCTTCTTTAAAAAGCAGATAAACAAGTCATGGATCTAAGGGAGTGTAATGGAAGAAAACTGGACAACCAATGAAGTCAAGTCTGGGTGTAATGCAGTCAATTTGTTTAAATACAAAGGTAATTGAAAACCTGACTGAAGCATGAACAGTGGGGAAGGACCGGACCACGTGATTATGCCAAATAAATGAAGTCTATATAACATCTATCTATCTATCTATCTATCTATCTATCTATCTATCTATCTATCTATCTATCTATCTATCTATCTATCTATCTATCTATCTATCTATCTATCTATCTATCTATAAGGTGGCATCACTGTGTATACAGTTGAAGCACCTCCCTCACATTTTTGCAGAGCGGTGAGTGATATTTAGTGAAACTTTGTGGCACAAACCACAGCAAGGTAACGCTACACGATGCACAAGGTCTTAGACAAACTACGTGTATTAAACTGAAAGTCTACAAGGGAAATTCTCCTGTCTGTAGATGGTACAGGTTGTGCCCTCCTTCAAATGCTGAGGTTCTCATTATGTTTCGACTCTTTTACTATACCCCGTAGCTGTTTATTCATGTTGTATTATTATAGAGTTATTATTTGAGCGTGATCTAATGTCATAGTTGATCACAGTACTTGCCGTGTAGTGTGACCTCTGCTTTCTGATTGATGGGTGGATGGGTCAGTAAATGACTGAACCTTAAATGGTGACACAGTGTAGCTGAAACCTCACCGTTTATTTTAGGTAGGTGAGTGATCAAGCGAGTAGGAGCAGTGCGTTGAAAAGACAACATTCTTTCAGAGGGGTGTCTTGATGAAACCACGTGTGACTTTCAAGCACTGTGATCATCTGCAGGTTGTGGTTTGAATTTCCATACATGCCTTCAGTGGAAGTAAGGGCTGGGGGTGGGGTGTTGGTTGGGGGATCAACAGACCTCTGTCGTACATAAAAGCCGTGTTATCACCACAGAAGCTCACACCCAGAGATCGCAGCACGCTGGCAGCAATGGAAACATCTTCAGTCCTCCTCATGTGCATCTTGGTGACATGTTCAGGTGTGTCTGTGGCCTCTCATGCACTTTTCTTTCATGTCTTGCATCATAACGCAGCATCTTTGACCTGTCTTGATTTTGTGAGGTGTACCAAACCTTTTGTGTCTTTACAGTCTGGACAGTCCACGGAAGAACCTTACAGCTCAGCATAGATGACGAGGAGCAGGTGGAGATATCTGTGGACGCACAAGGGGTAATGTTAAAGAATCATTATACACTTGAATTGTACAGCACAGTGTCCATCTTTAAAGAGATGTAACCCAAACAAACATTGCATTGCCTTAATTTAATACGTTATTTTAGCAGTAATAGGGCATCTGTAGATGATTTCTTTTCCACTGTAATGTAAAATGCATGTATATTAATATATAGCAAAAAAGTGGTTTCATATTTTTGGACAAAGTCCCTACAATTACAGTATAGTGAGCTATAAACTCTGCTCTCCAGCTTCCAGGGAAGTGTTGGGCGTGCAAGTGGGCTTTAAACAAGGTGAAGAAAATCGCCGGACCTAACGCCACTGCAGAGGTAAAATCCACTCAACAGCATGTAACACCATCCGGGGGCCACATTATCAAGTGGGGTACTAATGTCACGTTTACTTTTACAGTCCCTGACGGCCAAGCTGAACACAGTCTGCAATGAAATCGGACTCCTGAAGGCTTTATGTCGCAAAATTGTGAAGGCACACCTCGGAACTTTAATCGAGGAACTCACAACTACTGATGACGTGAGGACCATCTGTGTCAACATCAAAGCATGCAAGTGAGTTACTGCTGTGGTGTTAAATGGATCTGCAAACGTGTGAAATGATTCAAGGTGTGGGTCTATCTGTCAGACATCTCATGCAAAACTGCTATAAATGAGTTTATAACATGTTATACTCACACAATGCCTTTGTAATAACACATTTAACATTAAAAGCAACTGAAATGAATTAGATCTGAGCTATTTTTGATCTTGCTCTGTTTTTCTCTCTTTAGGCCAAAGGAGTCGTTGGACGTGTTCTTTTACCAGAACAATGAGGAGCCTCGCCCCAAAATCAACGTGTTTTACTGACATCCTATGCATGTCTAAAAAACATGCAGCTGCATTTTCATTTGTAAAAATTAAAAACAGACAAAAACATCAGATTTGCATTAGTGACAACCAGTACTAGACTTTATTGTCTTTGCAACAACTGAATTGTTAATTTCCACTTCTGTATTACATCTCTTTGCTGCATTAAATAAAATCTGAAGAGCAATCACTGGCCTTTGAAAGTTATTTTTTTTTCTTTGACCTCTGTTGGAGTGGTGAGCAGTTTTCGTCTTTCAGTTTGATCCTATGCTTTACTGGGTCCTCGTTTCATGGGTTAATGCAAATATATCTATCCATGTTATGTCCACATTTTAGGGGCTCGCTTGAGGGAAGTTAAGCCGATCGTTCATTGTTTTTGTTTCATCTTTGTCATCAGAACATGATGACAATTGAAAAAGCAACGACACGTCTCCTCTCTCCTTCTCAAAAATAAAAAAGACACACTACACTAGAATGAGCAAATTCGCCCAGCTCACTGCTAAAATAAGAGAAATCAATGAGCTTATGGGAAATAATGATGATGTATACAAAGAGCAAAAGCTTTTGCAAAATGACATATATAACTTACATTAAAAAACAGTGGAAGTCAATGATTCCATAATTCCTTTGATGGATGAAGATGACAGGAAAGCTGATCAGGAATGGTTTTCAAATATATTAATGGCAGTAAAGGCATATCTTGAAGATCCTTTAAAATGGGTCAGTCGTCAGCTTGAAGAAAGAGAAAAGTTCAAGCACATACTCAGCTGTTTTGCCAGAATCAGATGATTCTCAAGTCAGTTTGCAGGATTGCATATTTAAACATGAACATGGATCAGTTGCCTGATTCCAGAAAATCCTCACAGAGTTTGGTGTCCACCGTGCGTGCCAAAGAGGAGGCAGGACATGCAGCTCTCCCGGCAAGAGCGGCGGCATTGGAACAAAAACTCTTCATCGTGAGGAAGCTAAGCTTAAGGTTAAAAGAGAGAAGTTAGAGGTTGATGTAGCACTTGCAGAGCCCACTGCAAAAGTGAAGGTGTTAGAATAATATGATGAGGATGGCCTCCTTCAAATGCTGAGGTACTCATTATGTTTTGACTCTTTTACTGATCACAGTACTTGCCGTGCAGTGTGACCTCTGCTCTCTGATTGATGGGTGGATGGGTCAGTAAATGACTGAACCTTAAATGGTGACACAGTGTAGATGAAACCTCACCGTTTATTTCAATACCAGTAGGTAAGAGTGAGTAAGACCACTGCTAGGAAAAGCCCTGATAGTGCCCCTCTCAAAAATACTTTAATAAGGGCGTATTGATGAAACCGCAGGTGAATGTCATGCAGTGTGCTTATCTGCAGGTTGTGGGTTGAATTTCTATACGTGCCTTCAGTGGATGTAAGGGATGGGGGTGGGGGTTGGGGGCTGGAACCGACCTCTGTCGTACATAAAAGCCGTGCTATCACCACAGAAGCTCACACCCAGAGATCACAGCTCATCACCAGCAATGGAAGCGTCTTCAGTCCTCCTCATGTGCATCTTGGTGACATGTTCAGGTGTGTCTGTGGCCTCTCGTGCACTTTTCTTTCATGTCTTGCATCATAAAGCAGCATCTTTGACCTGTCTTGATTTTGTGAGGTGTACCAAACCTTTTGTGTCTTTACAGTCTGGACAGTCCACGGAAGAACCTTACAGCTCAGCATAGACGACGAGGAGCAGGTGGAAATATCTGTGGACGCACAAGGGGTAATGTTAAAGAATCATTATACACTTGAATTGTACAGCACAGTGTCCATCTTTAAAGAGATGTAACCCAACCAAACATTGCTTTAAACGCAGTGTAGAAATAGGACCTGCAGACAGAGAAAGCAGAATCGATTTAATACCATTTTAATAGAAACAGCGAACGCTCAGGCGTTTATTCTCCATTTTTATTCCTAAAAAGTAACACCTTAATTTAATATGTTATTTTAGCAGTAATGGGGCATCTATAGATGATTCATTTGTTTTCCACTGTAATGTAACATACATTTATATTAATATATAGCAAAAAGAGTTATCATATTGTTGGACCAAGTCCCTACAACTACAGTATAGTGAGCTATACTTTGCTCTCCTGCTCTCCAGCTTCCGGGGACGTGTGAGCCGTGCAAGTGGGCTTTCGACAAGATGAAGAAATTCATTGAACGTAACAGCACTATCGAGGTAAAATCCACTCAACAGCATGCAGCAGGGAAAGGCACCATCCGGGGGCCACAGGATCAAGTGGGGTACTAATGTCACGTTTACTCTTACAGTTCCTGGCAGACAAGCTGAGCACAGTCTGCAATGAAATTGGAAACCGGGAGGTTTTATGTCGCAAACTTGTGAAGTCAAACTTCGAAATTTTAATCAAGGAACTCATAACTATGGCTGATGTGAGGACCATCTGTGTCAACATCAAAGCATGCAAGTGAGTTACTGCTGTGGTGTTAAACGGATCTGAAACCATGAAACATGTGATCTGTACAGTATGAGAACTGTATATTTCAGATATCTCATGACAAACTGCTATAAATGAGTTTATAACATGTAATCAGAGACTACACAGACAAGTAGTGTGACATTAGGTTATACTCACATATTCCCTCTGTAATAACACATTAGTATATTGGTCTAACATTAAAAGCAACTTACATTTGAATTTTGATGTTGCTCTGTTTTTCTCTCTTTAGGCCAAAGGAGTCGTTGGACGTGTTCTTTTACCAGAACAATGAGGAGCCTCGCCACAAAACCAGCGTGTTTTACTGACATCCTATGCATGTCTAAAAAACATGCAGCTGCATTTTCATTTATAAAAACATCAGCTTTGCATTAGTGACAATCAGTAGCTTAACATATATAATCAATTATCTCTTATATCACTGCCTTTATTTACTTATTTTCTTGGCTTTATTTTCTTTGCATCAACTGAATTGTTAATTTCCACTTCTGTATTACACATCTTTGCTGCATTAAATAAAATTTGAAGAGCAATCACTGGCCTTTGAAAGTTTTTTTTTATAAACCTTTTTAAAAAAAGTCATATCAGTCAAGTTTTAAAGTTTGAATGTAACATCTCAAAAAATCTTTGCTGAATTCCACTTTCATTGGCAACTCCTAAAACGTGTTCAGGAACAGAGTTTCTTTAGATGGTACGGATAAATTATTTAATGAAAGGCTCTGAGGGGGGGATGGATGACTCAGATAAAAGGTCCAACAAACTTTCTTCTTTTTGTATTAAAGGCTTTCAAGCCCAGTGTTGAAACCAAACCAAAAGCTGCTGCCCCTCAGCACTATCAGCGTCAGGATGCAGGTGAATATGAAACCATTATTTCCTGTTGTGGTGCAGGACGTACGGCCATATGCATGTGGTTCATTCTAGTACACATTATTGAAACTGCTGCACTTGAACTTGAAGGGGCTCATATTTCAAAACAACAACTTATAAGGCTGTTAAGTCCAGCAGGGTTCGGCACACTCTCCAGGCCACGCTGAATAGCTTGCACTTTTAAACTGACATAATTCACGTATGAATTTTGCGACGTGAGGATGACAGTACATCATGATGCAAACACACTTAACAAAAGCTTTTCACATGTGCACATAAACATGCATACAACACCTTCTATGTCTTATCTAAGTTGTGTCAGCGATAAAGAGCAGCAAAGATCTGTCACCATCTCACACCATCTTCACGAAGAGGCTGCAGCAGCGAGCAGGCACTTGGTTTGTCGGTCGAGGACACGTACAGGCGTCTGACTCCTGTCCCAGCTCTGCTTTAAAATCTGTCTGTCCAGCTTGTTCAGGCTTTGAGAGCAAAGACGGAGATCCTGGACCAGCTCTGATAAAGCGTCCACACATTCACTGTCCCAGGGCCCAGACACCTGACAAGATTAATAACCAACTCACTGAGTTGCCACGAATAAGAGATGCAAATGCTCTTAAAGCATCCAAACTTGAAATATATTTCTGAATACGAGTGTGCTGTCTGAGTAATATATTCTTCTTCCTCTGTCTTCTGACCTGGTAGTGGATTTGTGTGGGTGGTGGAGGTGTGTCTGCTCTCATGTCGTCATCATCTGTAACGTTGGGGCTGTGTGACCTGTTGACCTCTCGTCTGCCCAACCTGACCATCCCTGGCATCTGGGTCATTTTGACCTGGTGAGGCTTCAGCGAGCCATTCTTTCTCCCAGAGTGACTCCTGCTGGAGGAGGAGGGAACTGCAGCACCTGAAAGAAGGCGAGCATTAAGAAGGTGAAATAAGAAAAACGTGAAGTAAAGACCAACAAACTAGTAATGTAGCAACTCTGCAGATTGTGTCTGAGTCCAGCTGCTTGATTTGACTTCTTGCTGAAGTATACAAATTATTTTCCTCCCCTTTCATTCTCTTGTCCTCCATTCAAAGCCTCCTCTTCTTCTTGGGCTGAACTTCCTCCACGTCGTCTTCCAGCAAATCATCAGCCACATACTCTGTTGTATTATTGTGGAGGCATTAATCTAATGTCACACTTAATCACAGTACTTACCATGTAGTGTGATCTCTGATCTCTGATTCATGGGTGGACACAGTGTAGCTGAAACTTCACCATTTATTTTAATAAGTGAGTGAGTGATAGCACAACCTGGAGAGGACAACAGCCCAGATAGCGGGGTGATGAAACCACATGTGAATTTCATGCACTCTGATCATCTGCAGGTTGTGGTCTGAATTTCTATACGTGCCTTCAATAGGGGTGTAGGGCGGGGGTGTTGGCTGGCATCAACAGACCTCTGTCGTGTATAAAAGCCGTGTTATCACCACAGAAGCTCACACCCAGAGATCGCAGCACGCGGGAAGCAATGGAAGCGTCTTCAGTCCTCCTCGTGTGCATCTTGGTGACATGTTCAGGTGTGTCTGTGGCCTCTTATGCACATTTCTTTTATTACTTGTATCATAACGCAATGACTTTGACCTGTCTTGATTTTGTGAGGTGTACCAAACCTTTTGTGTCTTTACAGTCTGGACAGTCCACGGAAGAACCTTACAGCTCAGCATAGATGACGAGGAGCAGGTGGAGATATCTGTGGACGCACAAAGGGTAATATTAAAGAATCATTATACACTTGAACTGTACAGCACAGTGTCCATCTTTAAAGAGATGTAACCCAAACAAACATCGCTTTAAAATGATGTGATGTTTTATTCCTAAAAGGTAACACCTTAATTTAATACGTTATTTTAGCAGTGATAGGGCATCTATAAATGATTCATTTGTTTTCCACTGTAATATAATATGCCTGTATATTAATATATAGCAACAAGAGTTATCATATTGTTGGACAAAGTCCCTACAACTACAATATAGTTTGCTGTAACCTTTGCTCTCCAGCTTCCAGGGAAGTGTTGGGCGTGCAAGTGGGCTTTAAACAAGGTGAAGAAAATGGTTGGGAATAACGCCTCTGTCGAGGTAAATTCCACTCAACAGCATGCAGCAGTGAACAGCACCATCCAGGGGCCACAAGTGGGATACTAATGTCACGTTTACTTTTACAGTCCCTGAGGAACAAGCTGAACGCAGTCTGTGATCAAATCGGACTCCTGAAGACTTTGTGTCGCAAACTTGTGAAGTCAAACCTTGACATTTTAGTCGAGGAACTCACAACTACGGATGATGTGAGGACCATCTGTGTCAACATCAAAGCATGCAAGTGAGTTACTGCTGTGGTGTTAAACGGATCTGAAAACGAGTGAAATGATTCAAGGTGTGGGTCTATCTGTACAGTATGAGAACTGTATATTTCAGATATCACATGAAAAACTGCTATAATTGAGTTTATAACATGTAATCAGAGACTACACAGACAAGTAGTGTGACATTAGGTTACACTCACATAATCCCTCTGTAATAACACATTAGTATATTGGTCTAACATTAAAAGCAACTTACATTGAATTTTGATGTTGCTCTGTTTTTCTCTCTTTAGGCCAAAGGAGTCGTTGGACGTGTTCTTTTACCAGAACAATGAGGAGCCTCGCCACAAAACCAGCGTGTTTTACTGACATCCTATGCATGTCTAAAAAACATGCAGCTGTATTTTCATTTAGAAAAACATCAGCTTTGCGTTAGTGACAATCAGTAGCTTAAAGTATATAATCAATTATCTCTTATATCACTGCCTTTATTTACTTATTTAGTTTATTTTCTTTGCAACAACTGAATTGTTAATTTCCACTTCTGTATTACACATCTTTGCTGCATTAAATAAAATTTGAAAAGCAATCACTGGCCTTCGAAAGTTTTTTTTATAAACTTTAAAAAAGAAGTTAGTCATGTTTAACGTTAGCGCTAAAACCAATAGGAAAAGTGTAAATGCAACATGGGGCACACGTGAAACACTTCTCTTTGCTGAATCCCACTTTCATTGGCAACTCATAAAATTCTTAGTTCAGGAATATAGTTTCTTTAGATGGTACGGATAAATTATTTAATAAAAGGCTTTGAGAAGGGGATGGATAACTCAGAGAAAAGCTCCAACAAACTTTCTTCTCTTTGTATTAAAGGCTGTCAACCAAACTAAAAGCTGCTGCTCATCAGCATTATTAGCGTCAGGATGATGGTGAATATGAAACCATTATTTCCTGTTGTGGTGCAGGACGTACGGCCATATGCATGTGGTTCATTCTAGTACACATTATTGAAACTGCTGCACTTGAACTTGATGGAGGCCATATTTCAAAACAACAGTGAGTTAGGAAACAATAAGAATGGTCAGTCCTCCAATCCATGCTGAATATTTTTTTATCAAATCACAGTTGATCACAGATGACAGTACATCATGATACAACCACACTTAACAAAAGCTTTTCACATGTGCACATAAACATGCATACAACGCAACAGAACTATTGTCCACTTCCTTCTATATCTTATCTAAGTTGTTTCAGCGATAAAAAGCAGCAAAGATCTATCTCACACCATCTTCACGAAGAGGCCGCAGCAGTGAGCAGGAACTTGGTTTGAACAAATGATTTTATGAGCAGCCGTTCCAGGGGCAAGTTCTGTGAATAGTTTCACCAGTACGTTCTCAACTACGCACACCTCGAAGTGTCAGCGGTCGACCGGCCTCTCTTACGGACAACAGGATGCTGTACAGTCCCGCCGAGGTGACTGACGGGTTTCCTGACAGGTTCAGACACACCAGGGACAGAGAGGACGGGGGACACCTGGAGAAAAATGCAAACATGAGCAGCTGCAGGATGACAGGTGGAATCATTACAGACAACAATAATGGGCCTTTCCCTGCTGCACACAAACCTGGCCATGACGGCTACGCTGAGCAAAGATTTCACAGTCATTTAAGACCGTTTATAAAGCTCAAGCGCTTTCTCAAAATGACACTTCTTGATCAGCTCGTTGTCATTCACAGCCTGAGGTTCAAGTTGTTTAAGTTATAGTCCCTGGTGATGCTGAAACATTAATAACCGTCTCACTGAGTCTGAGTTGCCACGAATGAGAGATGCAAATGCTCTTAAATCATCTGAACTTGAAATATACTTTTGAATACCAGTGTGCTTTGACTTATTCTTCCTGGAAGTGGATTTGTGGAGGTGGTGGAGGCATCTGGGTCATTTTGACCTGGTGAGGCTTCAGCGAGCCGTTCTTTCTCCCAGAGTGACTCCTGCTGGAGGAGGAGGGAACTGCAGCACCTGAAAGAAGGCGAGCATTAAGAAGATGAAATAAGAAAAACGTGAAGTAAAGACAAACAAACTAGACATTAAGTACCTCTGCCGATTGTGTCTGAGTTCAGCTGCTTGTTTTGACTTCGGGCTGAAGAGTACAAAGCTGTTTCCTTCCCCTTTCATTTTGTTGTCCTCCATTCGAAGCGTCCTCTTCTTCTTGGGCTGAACTTCCTCCACGTCGTCTTCCAGCCAATCATCAGCCACATCCTCTGTTGTATTATTGTAGAGTCATTATGTGAGCGTGATCTAATGTCATAGTTGATCACAGTACTTGCCGTGTAGTGTGACCTCTGACCTCTGATTGATGGGTGGATGGGTCGGTAAATGACTGAACCTTAAATGGTGAGACAGTGTAGCTGAAACCTCACCGTTTATTTTAATACCAGTGAGTGATAGCACTACCCGGAAAAGACAACAGCTCAGATAGCACCCCTCTCTAAAATACTTTGATAGGGGTGTTTTGATGAAACCACATGTTAACTTCATGCAGTGTGATTATTTGCAGGTTGTGGCTTGTTTTTCCACACGTGCCTTCAGTGGAGGGTGAGGGGTCGGGGTGTTGGTTGGGGGCCTCAACAGACCCCTGTCATACATAAATGCCCTGCTATCACCACAGAAGCTCACACCCAGAGATCACAGCACGCTGGGAGCAATGGAAGCGTCTTCAGTCCTCCTCATGTGCATCTTGGTGACATGTTCAGGTGTGTCTGTGGCCTCTTGTGCACTTTTCTTTTATGATTTGCATCATAACGCAGCATCTTTGACCTGTCTTGATTTTGTGAGGTGTACCAAACCTTTTGTGTCTTTACAGTCTGGACAGTCCACGGAAGAACCTTACAGCTCAGCATAGATGATGAGGAGCAGGTGGAGATATCTGTGGACGCACAAGGGGTAATGTTAAAGAATCATTATACACTTGAATTGTACAGCACAGTGTCCATCTTTAAAGAGATGTAACTCAAACAAACATTGCTTTAAAATGATGTGATGTTTTCTTCCTAAAACAAAAAACACTTCAGTTTAATATGTTATTTTAGCAGTAATAGGGCATCTATAGACGATTCATTTCTTTTCCACTGTAATATAAAATGCATGTATATTAATATATAGCAAAAAGAGTTATCATACTGTTGGACAAAGTCCCTACAACTACAGTATAGTGTGCTATAAACTCTGCTCTCCAGTTTCTAGGGAAGTGTTGGGCGTGCAAGTGGGCTTTAAACAAGGTGAAGAAAATGGCCGGACCTAATCCCTCTGCAGAGGTAAAATCCACTCAACAGCATGCAGCAGTGAATGGCACCACCCAGGGGCCACAGGATCAAGTGGGGTACTAATGTCACGTTTACTTTTACAGTTGCTGGCGGCCAAGCTGAACGTAGTCTGTGATGAAATCGGACGCCTGAAGGCTTTATGTCGCAAACTTGTGAAGTCAAGCCTCGACATTTTAGTCGAGGAACTCACAACTACGGATGATGTGAGGACCATCTGTGTCAACATCAAAGCATGCAAGTGAGTCACTGCTGTGGTGTTAAACGGATCTGAAAACATGAGAAATGATTCAAGGTGTGGGTGGATGGGTCTGTACAGTATGAGAACTGTATATTTTTATAAATGAATTTATAACATGTAGCCTCTCGCCCGATGACAGCTGGGATAGGCTCCAGCAGACCCCTGTGACCCCTAACAGGACTAAACGGGTATAGAAAATGACTGACTGACTTTACTGCTTTAATGCTGCATACTGCTCTTATGCTGCATACTGCTGTTGTTCAGATCATGTTCTCATGGTATTTGGTAGCCATGGTTTGCTGCTGAGCGGGCCATACAAGCCAGCAGCGTTTAGTTAGGTATGTTTTACAATGTTTGAGGTATCCTCTGCTGCTCAATGGGCTTACAAGCCAGCAGCCTTTAGTTAGCCTAGGTAGAATATAGGTTATTGGTCATATTACATGACTGTAGGCTTGGTAGGGCCTCTTAGTCGAACAGGGCCTCTAAACGTGTTTTGCCTGGGATTTCGGCACAAGGGATTGTAACATCTTGTCCTGTGTATTTCTAAATAACATGTAATCAGAGACTACACAGCAGGGAGTGTGACATTATGTGACACTCACATAATGTCTCTATAATAATACATTTAACATTAAAAGCAATGAATTACATCTGAGCTATTTTTGATGTTGCTCTGTTTTTCTCTCTTTAGGCCAAAGGAGTTGTTGGACGTGTTCTTTGATCAGAACAATGAGGAGCCTCGTCCCAAAACCAGCGTGTTTTACTGACATCCTATGCATGTCTGAAAAACATGCAGCTGTATTTTCATTTAGAAAAATATCAGCTTTGCATTAGTGACAATCAGTAGCTTAAAGTATATAATCAATTATCTCTTATATCTTTGCCAATATTTACTTTTTTAGTTTAGTTTTTAGTAACAACTGAATTGTTAATTTCCACCTTTGTATTACATCTTTGCTGCATTAAATAAAATCTGTAGAGCAATCACTGGCCTTTGAAAGTTTTTTTTTATAAACCTTTAAAAAGCAGTTATATCATTCATGTTTAATGTTGCCGTATGCATGCAATTCATTCTAGTACACATTATTGAAACTTCTGCACTTGAACTTGACGGAGGCCATATTTCAAAACAACAACGTGCTAGGAAACAATAAGGCTGGTCAGTCCAGCAGCAGCCTCCAATCCACGCTGATATCTCGTACTTTTAAACGGACGTTATTCTTTTATATACATTTCAAAATATGGAACAGATGCATGGCATTATAAGTCACTTTAATAGTTTATTTAATGTGAGGATGACAGTACATAATGAATTCTAGTGGCCCTAAAATGTCCAGTACGTGAAAAGGGGCTGTAAAATGACACTGGGGACACGACTGACAATATTTTACTTTATCAGAAAGTAAGTGCTGAGGCCAATAGAACCGGCGAATCATTCTCAGGAATGTTTCTGTCTGACCTAGATGTCCTGCCCAAGGGATAGACTGGCTAAGGTTAAGGATAGCGGACCTCACACTCTAAGGAATGACTAGCTGGTCACCAATCTTACTACGGCGATACAGCCTGTTGACCTTCAGCCTGCATGGGTACATCAGCTATGGGGTATCCTGCCTTATCACTGTGAATACAGAAAACAACCACAGTTCCTCCACAGAAAATGACATCCCTAGGGAGACTATCCTGTCTGAGTAAAGTATGGTTACTTCCAGAATCTAGTAGAGCCACACATGGTCTCTCACTCACCCCAAGTAAAGTGGGGAGTAAATCATATGTAGTTTTTGCTACGGCTCTTAGGACACTTTCCAGTGCCCTTTCCACATGAACGACAGAAAGGGATGCTTTATTTCTTGGAATATATTTAGCTGATATGGACGGAGAGTGACTGCATCGTGTAATATGCGCTCTGAACTTATCTCCATCAGCAGGCTTACTCGATGGTGGAGATGGGCAGGGCTCATCCACTTTGTCACAGCACATCTCTTTTGAGAGCAGCGTCTTGATGAAACCACGCGTAAATTTCATGCACTGTCTATCTGCAGTGGGGGTAAGGGGTGGGGGTGGGGTGTTGGTTGGGAGCCTTAATCGACCTCTGCTCTACATAAAAGCTGTGTTATCACCACAGAAGCTCACACCCAGAGATCACAGCTCACCGGCAGCAATGGAAACATCTTCAGTCCTCCTCATGTGCATCTTGGTGACATGTTCAGGTGTGTCTGTGGCCTCTCATGCACTTTTCTTTCATGTCTTGTATCATAACGCAGCATCTTTGAACTTTCTTGATTTTATGAGGTGTACCAAACCTTTTGTGTCTTTACAGTCTGGACAGTCCACGGAAGAACCTTACAGCTCAGCATAGATGATGAGGAGCAGGTCGAAATATCTGTGGAAGGGGTAATGTTAAAGAATCATTATACACTTGAACTGTACAGCACAGTGTCCATCTTTAAAGAGATGTAACCCAACCAAACATTGTTTTAAAATGATCACCTCAATTTAATACGTTATTTTAGCAGTGATAGGGCATCAATAGATGATTTATTTGTTTTCCACTGTAATGTAACATACATTTATATTAATATATAGCAAAAAGAGTTCTCATATTGTTGGACAAAGTCCCTACAACTACAGTATAGTGTGCTGTAACCTTTGCTCTCCTGCTCTCCAGCTTCCTGGGAAGTGTTGGGCGTGCAAGTGGGCTTTAAACAAGGTGAAGAAAATGGCCGGACCTAATCCCTCTCCAGAGGTAAATTCCACTCAACAGCATGCAGCAGTGAACGGCACCACCCAGGGGCCACAGGATCAAGTGGGGTACTAATGTCACGTTTACTTTTACAGTCCCTGGCGGACAAGCTGAACGTAGTCTGTGATGAAATCGGACTCCTGAAGGCTTTATGTCGCAAAATTGTGAAGTCAAGCCTCGACATTTTAGTCGAGGAACTCACAACTACGGATGATGTGAGGACCATCTGTGTCAACATCAAAGCATGCAAGTGAGTTACTGCTGTGGTGTTAAACGGATCTGAAAACACGTGAAATCATGAATGGTGTGGGTCTGTACAGTATGAGAACTGTATATGGGCTTTTGATGTTGCTCTGTTTTTCTCTCTTTAGGCCAAAGGAGTCGTTGGACGTGTTCTTTTACCAGAACAATGAGGAGCCTCGTCCCAAAACCAGCGTGTTTCACTGACATCCTATGCATGTCTAAAAAACATGCAGCTGCATTTTCATTTAGAAAAACATCAGCTTTGCATTAGTGACAACCAGTAGCTTAAAGAATCAATTATCTCTTATATCACTGCTTATATTTACTTGTTTACTTCTGTATTACACCTCTTTGCTGCATTAAATAACATTTGAAGAGCAATCACTGGCCTTTGAAAGTTTCTTTTTAACAAACCTTTAAAAAGCAGTTTTATCAGTCATGTTTAATGTTAGCACCAAAATCAATAAGTGTGAATGCAACATGCGGTACACGTGAAATGCTTCTCAGAATCTTTGCTAAATCCCACTTTCATTGGCAACTCCTAAAACGTGTTAATGCAGTTAAGCTCAGTGTTGAAACCAAACCAAAAGCTCATCAGCATTATTAGTGTCAGGATGGTGGTGAATATGAAACCGTTATTTCCTGTTGTGGCGCGGGACATACGGCCGTATGCATGCAGTTCATTCTCATACACATTACTGAAACTGCTGCACTTGAACTTGACAGAGGCCATATTTCAAAATAACAACATGGTAGGAAACAATAAGGCTGTTCAGTCCAGCAGGGTTCGGCACACCCTCCAGTCCACACTGAATATCTTGCACTTTTAAATGGACATAATTCAGCATTATAAGTCACGACAGTACATCATGATACAAACACACTTAACAGAAGCATTTCACACGTACACATAAATATGCATACGACACGACAGAAATATCATCCACTTCCTTCTTTGTGTTTGTCTTTTCAAAGACATTACTATAAAAGTTGTGTCAGCGATAAAGATCAGCAAAGACCTGTTACCATCTCACACCATCTTCACGAAGAGGCTGCAGCGGCGAGCAGGCACTTGGTTTGTCAGTCGAGGACTGAGATCCTGGACCAGCTCTGATAAAGTGTCCACACATTCCCTGTCCTAGAGTCCAGACACCGGAGAGGACTTCAGACACCTGGAGAAAAATCCAAACATGAGCAGCTGCAGGATGACAGATGGAACCAATACAGACAACAATAATGGGCCTTTCCCTGCTGCACACAAACCTGGCCTTGACGACAATGCTGAGCAAAGATTTCACAGTCATTTAAGACCCTTTATAAAGCTCGAGTGGTTTCTCTTTGAGGGGGTGGCAGAGGTGTTGCTACCATTAGCTTTCTGACGAAGCTGGTTTACAGCGTTAGCAATGCTATGGGAACACAGCGTTTTGATAGCTAACACTAGCTAGCAGTTTAAAAACAACAACCCAATCATCCTCAATTTATTATTAAAAATTATCCAGATGCTCATGCAGGTCATCTGGTCAGTTAAGTCTAGATTATTTTGCGAGAACCTTTAAATTTTGGAGAATTATTACTTAAGTATATGTCAGAGCCTGTACTTTCTTACTTTTACTTGAATAAATGAGTTGAATCAATACTTTCACTTTTACAGAGTATTTTTTTACACAAGTATCCATACTTTTAGCATTTTGACCCCGTTCTTTCTCCCAGAGTGACTCCTACTGGAGGAGGAGGGAACTGCAGCACCTATACGAAGGCGAGCATTAAGAAGGTGAAATAAGAAAAACGTGGAGTAAAGACCAACAAACTAGACATTAAGTACCTCTGCCGATTGTGTCTGAGTTCAGCTGCTTGTTTTGACTTCTGGCTGAAGAATACAAAGCTGTTTCCTTCCCCTTTCATTTTGTTGTCCTCTATTCAAAGCCTCCTCTTCTTCTTGGGCTGAACTTCCTCCACGTCGTCTTCCAGCCAATCATCAGCCACATTGTACTACTGTAAAGGCATTATGTGAGCGTAATCTGATGTCATAGTTGATCACAGTACTTGCTGTATAGTGTGACTTCTGATCTCTGATTGATGGGTGGATGGGTCAGTAAATGACTCAACCTCAAATGGTGACACAGTGTAGCTGAAACCTCACCGTTTATTTCAATAACAGTGATAGCACTACCCGGAAAAGACAACAACCCAGATAGCACCCCTCTCTAAAATACTTTAAGAGGGGCGTCTTGATGAAACCACATGTTAACTTCATGCAGTGTGATTATCTGCAGGTTGTGGTTTGATTTTCCACATGTGCCTTCAGTGGGAGTTAGTAAGTTGGTTGGGGGCCTCAAAAGACCTCTGTCCGTATACCTCCGTATAAAAGCCCTGCTATCACCACAGAAGCTCACACCCAGAGATCACAGCTCGTCACCAGCAATGGAAGCATCTTCAGTCCTCCTCATGTGCATCGTGGGTACATGTTCAAGTGTGTATGTGGCCTCTCATGCACTTTTCTTTCATGGCTCATGTCATAACGCAGCAACTTTGTGTCTCTACAGTCTGGACAGTCCACGGAAGAACCTTACAGCTCAGCATAGATGACGAGGAGCAGGTGGAGATGTCCATGGAAGTCCATGTTAAAGAATCATTATACACTTGAATGTGACGTGTATAAATATACCATGTCCACAGATAACAACTTGATTTGGTGTCTAAAATGATGCAGCAGACATGTTAAATATTTCGATTTGATGGAAAAGAACAGAGAACAGGGCAAGAAGGAACAGCACCACCAGGAACCATCAAGAGGCTGAACTGAGGCACCTGAGGCCTTACTGCACCTGGCAGGAGGAAGAGCTAAGGGATGCATTCACAACCTTTCACTGAGGTTCACCACACATGTATATTAATACAAAAAAAGTTATCATATTGTTGGACAAAGTCCCTCTCTTGCTCTCCAGCTTCCAGGGAAGTGTTGGGCGTGCAAGTGGGCTTTAAACAAGATGAAGAAAATCGCCAGACCTAATCCCTCTGCAGAGGTAAAATCCACTCAACAGCATGCAGCAGCGAACAGCACCATCCAGGGGCCACAGGATCAAGTGGGGTACTAATGTCACATTTACTTTTACAGTCCCTGGCGGACAAGCTGAATGCAGTCTGCAATGAAATCGGACCCCTGAAGGCTTTATGTCGCAAACTTGTGAAGTCAAACCTTCAACAAGGAACTCACAACTATGGATGACATAGCTGTGAGTCAAGCAAATAAGTCAAATAAAGCATGCAAGTGAGTTACTGCTGTGGTGTTAGGCGGATCTGTAAATGTGTGAAATGATTCAAGGTGTGGGTCTATCTGTACAGTATGAGAACAGTATATTTCAGATATCTCATGCAAAACTGCTATAAATGAATTTATAACATGTAATCAGAGACTACACAGACAAGTAGTTTGACATTAGGTTACACTCACATAATGCCTGTATGATAACACATTTAACATTAAAAGCAATGAATTACATCTGAGCTATTTTTGATGTTGCTCTGTTTTTCTCTCTTTAGGCTTAAGGAGTCGTTGGACGTGTTCTTTTACCAGAACAATGAGGAGCCTCGCCCCAAAACCAGCGTGTTTTACTGACATCCTATGCAGACAAAAACAGACAAAAACATTAGCTTTGCATTAGTGACAACCAGTAGCTTAAAGTATTAATCAATTATCTCTTATATCACTGCCTGCGTATGTGAGCGTAATCTAATGTCATAGCTGATCACAGTACTTCCCGTGTAGTGTGACCTCTGATCTCTGATTGATGGGTGGATGGGTCAGTAAATGACTGAACCTTAAATGGTGACACATTTATTTTAATACCAGTGAGTGAGAGCACTACCAGGAAAAAAAATATTTTGAGAGGGGCGTCTAGATGAAACCACATGTTAATTTCATGCGATGTGATCATCTGCAGGTTGTGGTTTGAATGTCCATACGTGCCTTCAGTGGAAGTAAGTTGTGGTGAGTGGGGATGTTTGTTTAGGGCTTCAACTGACCTCTGTTGTGTATAAAAGCCGTGTTATCACCACAGAAGCTCACACCCAGAGATCACAGCACGCGGGAAGCAATGGACGCATCTTCAGTCCTCCTCATGTGCATCTTGGTGACATGTTCAGGTGTGTCTGTGGCCTCTCATGCACGTTTCTTTCATGTCTTGTGTCAAAACGCAGCATCTTTGACCTGTCTTGATTTTGTGAGGTGTACCAAACCTTTTGTGTCTTTACAGTCTGGACAGTCCACGGAAGAACCTTACAGCTCAGCATAGATGACGAGGAGCAGGTGGAAATATCTGTGGACGCACAAGGGGTAATGTTAAAGAATCATTATACACTTGAATTGTACAGCACAGTGTCCATCTTTAAAGAGATGTAACCCAAACAAACATCGCTTTAAAATGATGTGACGGCTGAGGGCTAAGTACTTAAAAAAGATTTGAAATGTGGTGCGTATAAATATACCATGTCAAAGATAACAACTTGATTTGATGTCTAAAACGCTGCAGCAGACGTGTTAAATATTTAGATTTGACGGAAATGTGCAGGCAAAAAGAGACTGCTGGATTTAAATATTTTAGAAACAGCACCTGCAGACAAAGGTCACCGGTTCGAATCCATGGGCCGGCTGGTCTTTCTGTGTGGAGTTTGCATGTTCTCCCTGTGTCTGTGTGGGTTCTCTCCGGGTACTCCGGCTTCCTCCCACCATCCAAAGACATGCTGGTTAGGTTAATTGGTGAATGGTTGTCTGTCTCTGTGTTAGCCCTGCCTCTTGCCTGATGACAGCTGGGATAGGCTCCAGCAGACCCCCGTGACCCCTAACAGGACTAAACGGGTATAGAAGATGAAGATGAAAGACCTGCAGACAGAGAAAGTAGAACTGATTTAAAACTATTTCAGTGGAAAAAGTGGATGCTCAGGGGTTTATTAAAGTAACACCTTAAAATGCATTCATTCATTCATTCATTCATCTCCTGTAACCGCTTATTCCTGTTAAGGGTCGTGGGGTCTGCTGGAGCCTATCCCAGCTGTCATCGGGTTAGAGGCGGGGTACTACCTTAGACAGATCACCAGTCTATCACAGGGCTAACACAGAGAGACAGTCAACCATTCACACTCACACATCTACGGCCAATTTAGAATCGAACATGTTGGACGGTGGGATTAAGCCAGAGTACCCGGATAGAACCCATTCAGACACAGGGAGAACATGCAAACTGCATGTATATTAATATATACAAAAAGACAACTACAGTATAGTGAGCTATAAACTTTGCTCTCCTGCTCTCCAGCTTCCAGGGAAGTGTTGGGCGTGCAAGTGGGCTTTAAACAAGATAAAGAAATTCGCCGGACCTAACGCCACTGTAGAGGTAAAATCCACTCAACAGCATGCAGCAGTGAACAGCACCATTCAGGGGGCCACAGGATCAAGTGGGGTACTAATGTCACGTTTACTTTTACAGTCCCTGACGGCCAAGCTGAACGCAGTCTGTGACCAAATCGGACTCCTGAAGACTCTATGCCGCAAAATTGTGAAGTCACACCTCGGAACTTTAATCGAGGAACTCACAACTACAGATGACGTGAGGACCATCTGTGTCAACATCAAAGCATGCAAGTGAGTTACTGCTGTGGTGTTAAACGGATCTGAAAACATGTGAAATCATGAAAGGTGTGGGTCTATCTGTACAGTATGAGAACTGTATATTTCAGATATCTCATGAAAAACTGCTATAAATGATTTTATAACATGTAAAAAGAGACGACACAGACAAGTTTTTTTGATGTTGCTTTGTTTTTCTCTCTTTAGGCCAAAGGAGTCGTTGGACGTGTTCTTTGATCAGAACAATGAGGAGCCTCGCCCCAAAACCAGCGTGTTTTACTGACATCCTATGCATGTCTAAAAAACATGCAGCTGCATTTTCATTTAGAAAAACATCAGCTTTGCATCAGTGACAATCAGTAGCTTAAAGTATATAATCAATTATCTCTTATATCACTGCTTTACTATTTACTATATTTACTTATTTTCTTTGCAACAATATTTCCACTTCTGTATTACACATCTTTGCTGCATTAAATAAAATCTGAAGAGCAATCACTGGCCTTTGAATTTTTTATTTTTTTTTAATAAACCTTTAAAAAGCAGTCATATCAGTCATGTTTAATGTTAAACCAATAGGAAAAGTATGAATGCAACATGGAGCACATGTTAAACACTTCTCAGAAATCTTTGCTGAATTCCACTTTCATCAGCAACTCCTAAAACGTGTTCAGGAATAGAGTTTAGACTTTAGACGGTACGGATAAATTATTTAATGAAAGGCTTTGAGAGGGGGGTGGATGACTCAGATAAAAGGTCCAACAAACTTTCTTCTCTTTGTTTTAAAGGCTGTCGAGCTCAGTGTTGAAACCAAACCAAAAGCTGCTGCCCCTCAGCACTATCAGCGTCAGGATGCAGGTGAATATGAAACCATTATTTCCTGTTGTGGTGCAGGACGTACGGCCATATGCATGTGGTTCATTCTAGTACACATTATTGAAACTGCTGCACTTGAACTTGATGGAGGCCATATTTCAAAACAGCAACGTGCAAGAAATCAATAAGGCCTTTCAGTCCAGCAGGGTTTGGCACAACCTCCAATCCACGCTGAATGTCACACTTTTAAATGGACACAATTCATCTATATAAAATTTAACAGATGCACGTAAGTCACTTTAATAGTTTATTTTTTATACAGTACATCATGATACAAACACACTTAACAAAAGTTTTAAGCTTAAGCTTTACACATAAATATGCATACGACACAACAGAAATATCATCCACCTCCTTCTTATCTTTGTCTTTTCAATGACGTTACTATAAAAGTTGTGTCAGCGATAAAGATCAGCAAAGATCTATCTCACACCATCTTCACAAAGAGGCTGCAGCAGTGAGCAGGAACTTGGTTTGTCGGTCGAGGACATGTCCAAGTGTCTGACTCCTGCCCCAGCTCTGCTTTAAGATGTGTCTGTCCAGCTTGTTCAGGCTTTGAGAGCAAAGACGGAGATCCTGGACCAGCTCTGATAAAGCGTCCACACATTCACTGTCCCAGGGCCCAGACACCTGACAACCTGCGGGTGAAGCAATGATTTTATGAGCAGCCGTTCCAGCGGCAAGTTCAGTGAATAGTTTCACCTGTACGTTCTGAGCTACGCTCACCTTGGAGGTTTAGAAGTGTCAGCGGTCGACCGGCCTCTCTTACGGACATCAGGATGCTGTACAGTCCCGCCGAGGTGACTAACGGGTTTCCTGACAGGTTCAGACTCACCAGGGACGGAGAGGACGGGAGACACCTGGAGAAAATCCAAACATGAGCAGCTGCAGGATGAGAGATGGAATCACTACAGACAACAATAATGGGCCTTTCCCTGCTGCAGACAAACCTGGCCAAGACGGCTATGCTGCTATCCGTTAAACCGTTAGCCGCCAGACTCAGGTGGGTCAGCGAACACTCATCCTATAAAAATAAAAATAAAAAAAAAATGTTAATTTAATTGTATCAGCCCAGACACAGACAGATTTATATGTGTGTTCACCTGTGTCAGGACTTTGGCGAGGTGTTCCAGCGCCGGGTAATCAGCAGGACCCTTGCGGACGGCAGACAGGTCCAGGTGTGTGACACAGTGGAGGGGCAGTGTCTTTAACAATAGCTCGAATCCGGTGGAGCCCAGTGCATTGTGGGATAGGCATACTGATTTCAAGTGGCCCGTGCCTGAAAGATCACAAGTTGTGAAGTTACTGGGGGAGTTTCCAGCTTAATCATTCAGATCACAATCATTTTAACCAGTACCACAGCCAGCAGTTTCTAGATTCAGGGAGATTTCATACTGTCAAATATGTGTATGAAGCCCAATCTAGAGACAGAGAGCTATCCTGAATAATTTACTCCCGGACAAAAAAGGTTTAAAATGAGAGCTACCTGTCAGAGCGTTGGCCAGCAGCAGCCGATGCTGCTGGAGGAAGCGAGCCGTGAGGCTGCAGGCCTGTAGAGACAGCTTGGCTAGGACAGGGCAGCAGGCCAGCAGACAGGACAGAGACTCAGACACGCCGTCGCCCAGCGGGTTCTTGCTGAGGTCTAGCTCCTCCAAGCACTAGGAAACAACCACAGGTGGCAACGCTCATGAGAAACAAGAGAGGTGATGGGAAAGGAGACCGCAGTGTGAACAGAACAAGGTGGAGTTGTGATTTGAGCGATTAGTCAGACTAACCACAGCGTCAAAACGGAAGTCTAAATGGTACTACTATAAAGAAATCATGTTCTCTAAGCAGGAGGTCATGGAGATTAAAAAAAACTGATTTCATCACAGAGAAAAAAAAATAGTAAACTTTAAGTGACTTATTATCATAGTATGTGACTCATGCAGCAGCAAAAATAAACATTTTCTCAACCACAGTTGGTTTTATGGTTTGACATTTTTAGCTTTTGGTGATAACATCTAAAAAAAAAAAGCAGAGAATATGTGTGGCATCGGTCGTTTTCAAGCTGCCACTTCAGTGTTCATGCTAGACCTCTCGGTAGTTTCAGGTTTCAGTTTCAGGTACGTCAGTGTATTTTGCATCCGGTTGAAATTCCTTCTTGACATTACTATAACTTCAAACACAACTGTGAAATTTCAGCATAATCTCGACTCAAATAGAGTAAACGTGCGACCGGCCGACCGCAGCAGGTGAGATGAAAACGGACTGGTCCGGGTAAGGGCCTTTACCGGGAACGCAGGATGACTCTGCCCCTTTAAGGCGTTCACAGCCTTCTCCAGCCCTTCCCCTGTAACGCGGTTGTCGGAAATGTCCAGCAGTCGCAGTCGAGGCATGGTAACCGTCGTGGCGACCAGTTCGGGGAGGAGGCTGTCGGGGAGGCGGTTGCCGGAAATGCGCAGCTCGGTGAGGCTGTCCTGAAGCTTCAGAGCACGGAGGAGCGGGTTGAGGGACGAGGGGGGCAAACTGAGGCCGGACACAGACACGGAGGCGCTCCCATCTTGAACCTCGCACAGTCGGGTGACACGCTTGTTCTCATCTGCAGGGAAACAAAACGTTATAACGGTATAAAATTGACCTGTGCTCGTGTGTCTTGGTGTGCGTTGCTCACCCACTGCCAGGCTCTGACAGGCCTTCTTGTAGCGCTCAGGGAGAGGAGGGAGATCCCAGGTGTCAACCTCAGCCAGGACCTGCAACACAGCACAAAATAAACATTACCGGGTCTTAACAGAGCCTAGGTTCGTGAAAAAACGGCCATCCTCACCTCTTCATTGGTGTGCAAAACAGCCAGCAGCGGATCGTGCCGAGAGAGCAGAGCGCCCTCCTTCTGCAGCGACAGCCGGGCAGGAGGCCACACTTCTGGTAGTAGCGCTGAGCTGCCTGCTCACACAGCCAGGACACGGTGCAGGAGTCTGCCTCACTGGAACGTGAATACGGAGCAGAATGATTGTTTGCGGTAAACGCAACTAGAAGTGTCTCAAAAACAAGAGAAACATCGATTAAAGCCCGCACACGAACCTTTGTGGAACTGGGATGAGGAACACGTCGTCCTTAACTCTGACCCTCATTCTGATGGGTGGAGGCAGTGGTGTGGGCATGGGAGTCTGAGACGGAGGCTGCAATAAGAAATTAAACGTCCTTCAGCACGCCATTACCGTAGGACATATGTATACAGCTTCACCTCACTAAAGAGATTCAACAAAACCTAAACACAGTCACCACGTGAAGGCAGAATCCGCTTGAAGGACGTTATATAAAACTTCAGTGATTCTGTTTATGTACCAAATAAAAGTGCGAATAAAAGAGACACAAGTCGCCTGATTTTGAAAGTGAAACTTGTTTTACGCAAAGATTTCACAGTCATTTAAGACCCGTTCTAAAGCTCGAGCTGTTTCTCAAAATGACACTACGTTCTTGATCAGCTCGCTGTGATTCACAGCCTGAGGTTCAAGTTGTTCAAGTTATAGTCCCTAGTGACGCTGAAACATTAATAACCGTCTCACTGAGTCTGAGTTACATCGAATAAGAGATGTAAATGCTCTTAAATCATCCAAACTTTAAATATACTTCTGAATACGAGGGTGCTGTCTGAGTGACTTATTCTTCCTCCTCTGTCTTCTGACCTGGTAGTGGATTTGTGGGGGTGGAGGTGTGTCTGCTCTCATGTCGTCATCGTCTGTAACGTTGGGGCTGTGTGACCTGTTGACCTCTCGTCTGCCCAACCTGACCATCCCTGGCATCTGGGTCATTTTGACCTGCTGAGGCTTCAGCGAGCCATTCCTTCTCCCAGAGTGACTCCTGCTGGAGGAGGAGGGAACTGCAGCACCTGAAAGAAGGCGAGCATTAAGAAGGTGAAATAAGAAAAACGTGGAGTAAAGACAAACTTAGTACCTCTTAGTACTTAGTACAAATTTAGTACCTCTGGAGATCGTGTCCGAGTTCATCTGCTTGTTTTGACTTCTTGCTGAAGAATACAAAGCCGTGTCCTCGGCTCTCATCCCGTCGTCCTCCATTCGAAGCCTCCTCTTCTTCTTGGGCTGAACTTCCTCCATGTCGTCTTCCAGCCAATCATCAGCCACATACTCTTCCTCGGGAACCAGAGCCGATTTGTTGCTGGATGAAACGGCAGGCGTGCTGGAGAGCTGAGGCTGTGTGAGACCCTGGAGGAGAGTTTTGGAGCTGCCCAAGCCTCGGATGGCGCTGTGGTACTCGTCACGGGCAAACACAGACGACGCAGGGGGCTCCCTGGTACTCTCTCGACCCGAGCTTGGGACTGAGGCGGCTTCCTTATTCGGGGGAGCTTCCTTTTGAGTCTGAGCTGCAGAGAGACCGTGTCTAGGGCGGACGGGACGGAGAGGACTGACCGGGCGGCCAGAGTCGCTGTCATCTGAGCTGCTACTGTTAATCTAAAACATACATACACATATTAAACTGTAGATATGAAGAATTCTGCTTGCATAAACTAAATTAATCCATTTGTGAGACGTTACCCCGTATAGAACAGCAGCATCTGCTCCTCTGGCTCTGAGCCGCTGCGCTGAGCCATTGCTCTGCCGCCGTCTGGGGTTGGTGGCTTTCAGCCCCGAGCCCCTATCATTTCGAGGTCGGTCCCGGCTGGGGGAACAGCTCCCTCCAGTGGCCGTCAGCGGCTCTGAGTTCTCCGCATCAAACAGCTGGCTGTCCTGGAGGGCATCAAAAGGCTTGGCAGGGGCCGCAGCAGCAGGCACTGTGGTGGGCAGAGATAAGAGACGAAAACAAGTGTTTGAAGGATTTTTCTTTTTTAAAAAAGGCGCACCCCGGCTGACACGGTTCGATCGTGTAAAAAGCTTCACCTCCCCCTGCTAGAGCCTTCTTGAGGAGCTTCTCTGTGGCGGCGCACTCCTGCCTGGTTTCCTGGTCCAGCTCTCTTTTGTACGTCCTCTGCCAATAACGCAGGGTGTCCATGGCCGTTTCACCCTAACAGAAGAGGGTCAGAGCATGAGACTGAGGCATAAGAGCCACTGGGACGGTTCCTTGAAAGGAGCTGGCCAGTGGTTTTTCATAAAATAAAGAAGCCGTATCTTACCAAACAGATTCGACAAAGTCCCTAATTAGAGGGATCAAAATCTTGTAGCGTAAAAACCCTCATGTGCTACTTGAATTTTAATCGTATTCCCGCTTTTTTTTTTTTTGCTCTTAGATTCATAAATAAATTATGATGATGGAAGCTGCACCAATGCATTCACAGCTGGAGAGAAATGGCGTGAAACACACAAAACATGAAAGGGAGCTTTGAATGAAATGAAAGAAAATAGGAAAAAAAAAAGCAAACAGTACGTCATCAGTCGAGGCAATTTACAGAAATACGAGCTGTTTTATTTTTTACTAATGTGTGAAATTTCAGCCCACAAAGTTCAAATTTGTCTCCCCGGGTTCCTCCCGCTGTCCGAAGACATGGAGAAATGACAGATTACGCCTGCGCTAACAAGCATGCGATCGCGCACGCACCCTGGAGTTGCGCTGCGTGACGGCGGCCCCTCGTTCCACCAGGAGCCGCGCGACTCTGAAGTTGCCGCAGGCGAGGGAATCGTGCAGCGGGGTCACTCCCTCGCACAGGGGGCCGCCCGGATCGTTGACGTTGGCGCCGCGCTCCAGCAGCACGGCGACGATGTCTGCCGCGGGAGGAGGAGAAAGAAAAGAGGAGGAGAGCTGAAAACGGCTGCAATTACAAAAAAAAACGCGTCTGAAAGGTGTTTCGATGACATTCAGTCAGTTACCATAGTGACCGTGGTTGGCGGCTTCGTGGAGGGGAGTCCAGCCACAGTAGTCCCTGGGGTTCACCGGGTGACCCTGACATGGAGGTGTGAAATTAAAGCTGAGGTTGTCTGTATACTGAGCAGCATTTCTGTGTTCACACCAAAATGAATCAAGCTCGTTTTCCCTCACCTGTTCTACCAGATACTGGACCTGCTTCAGGTTTCCATCTATACACGCTCTGTGAAGAGACGTCTCGCCCTTTTCATTCCTCTTGTTCCACTAAAACGAGCAGAAGGGAAAACACTGCAGTTTTAAAACGTACGGGGACTCCGTGTGCCAAGTGACAACTGATGTATGACTAACCCTCCCGCCTCCTCCGTCCTGACACCATCTTGTCATACCCCTCCCAAATATCATCTAGAAACCAAGCAAAGAGACATGTGAGGCGCGTGCATAAATACCCGAGCCCCCTTCTTCTCGCGGATGCCAGCCCCCCCGTCTACCCGAGTCCGAGAGAACGACGTCGCTGTCATCCAGGGGTTCGCTGTTGTCCATCTCCTCTTCCTCCTCCTCCTCCTCGCCATCGCTCCCATCTGGACTCCAGCCCTCTGAACTACAAAGCTCCCGCAGCCTCGCCTCGGTGTCATCAACATTCGCGGAGCCGCTTCGCCTCTGGGACGCCAGCCAGAGCCGCAGCACCCTTTTCTGCGGGCGTCAAAGTGTCAGGCATCACGCGCGGCGCTCATTGTCAGACATCTACCACAAATCTTAAATCTCTACTCGGGCCTTCAAAGCACTGTACGTCTAGCTGCACGGAGATGCCGGTTACTGCTTGCACGAAACTCAATTTCAATGTTAAATTTTTAAGGCGGTAAAACCTTTTCTCACCCAAATCAATATTGCAGTTTTAAACCCACCTGCAGCCTGGCCTGCCCAGACTTCTGAGCACAGCGTGAGGCCGCGCTGTAGCTGCTGTCGACATCCTCAAAGGCACAACCGCTCTCCTCTTGAGCTGCTGCGATGTTCAGCCATGTGCTGCACTCCTGAGACGTTCAGATACACACCAGTGATGTCTTACAATATGCAAGTATGACTCATTTGTGGCCTATCCATAAAACACTGATAACATCACCACAAAGCCAGATGAAGACGCAGTTGTTGGTTATTACCTCAGTAGAGCTGCCCTGCCTCAAGCCAGCTCCTTCCTGTAGTGCTCCACTGCCTTGCCGTGTTGTCTGAGGTCAGCGTAGGTCGCAGCAGGACACGTGGATGACGGCCAACTCCCTGGCAGGTTTTCCGAGCGCTTCCGCAGCCTTTAGCTACACAACAACGCACACGTCTTTTTTAATACTTTAGCGCTCTCACACTCTACTAAAGAAATGCTAAAAGACAGCTGAACATGCAGTGAATGAAAGGGGCTCAGGTTGATGCGTTCCATGTGAACGGTCTGATGCGTCTCACCTGAGCGTGATAAGCATCCAGAGCTTTGCTGTAGCAGACAACCTTACAACAGAGGTCTCCCAGCTGCTCTGCCAGCTCCACAGCCCGACGGGAGCCCAGTCTTTTGCCCTGATCTTCTCCCAGCTCCTCCTCTAATTTGCAACCCTGGTCAGCTGTGAAGCGAAAAAACAATACGAATCCGTCAGTTCCACCACCCAAGAGCAAGTGAAAAGGAAAATGGAGAGAAAAGCATAAAACAGCAAGATCGAAACTGGTTCATTCACCATATTTGAAAGCTTTCTTCACTGCTTGTCTATCCAACGGTTGCTGGGAACCCAGCAAGAGAGCTTTCTTCAGGGACCGCCTCGCTGCTACAAAGTCACCGAGAGACAGCTGCACCTGTTGACACGAGCCACGACATCACATCACAAACTGTGGGATCACAGTGAGAGGAAACAGAGGAGCTGGTGGATTTCCTACCTTGCCAATGCAGTGAAAGCACTCGCTCTCGCTGAACTTGTCTTTTATCTTCCTGGCACACTCTTTGGCCTGCTCCAAGCAGCGGACGGCGTTGGAGTGCTGCCCGTTACGGAAGAAGATGTTGCCCAGGTTAAAGTTTGCACGGTAGAGGTCCTCCAGCAGCTGGCTCTTTCTATACATGAAAAGAATGGAGACGGCTCAGCGTGTAATCTTAGAACATTTTAGAGATAAAGCATAATTACTGAGAGTCTCTGTATCATTAATGTATAGTTAAAAAAACATCAGCCTAAGAGCGTCCATTAAGATAAAGCAGTTTAGGTTTTTCTTACTCAGCAATAAAGACACTTCGTCGGATGAACTCGCTGCAGCGTTTGGGATCCCCCAGATGATCACAGACCAGACCGAGATTGAGGAAGAGACGTGCTTTCATCTCATTAATCTCTCGCGCAGGCACAGTTCCTGCACATAAGAAAATGTGTGAGCAAGTAATATAAATACCGCTGCAAAATTTAATATCGCCACAAGTTCCCGACGGCACAAACAGTACCCACCATCTAAACGGTCATCCACAATAGCCAAGCTCTTTCTGAAGGCATCCTCCGCTTGCTCTAAGCTGATCCTCGATTGATCGGATTCATAACGGAAAAGGTACGTCCGACCGATGGTGGCCAGCGCCCTTTGCTCTTCGGCATGATCCCTGACAGAGCGAGCCAGGTCCAAGTGACAACGCTGGTGCTGCAGAAGGAAAACACGCACAGCCGCTCATTTAAGTCCTAAGCGTCGCCGTGGAATTATCACCAGAGTACTTAAATAGAGCCGAGTCAAAGCTTTTAAGAGTGTTTAATGGCCGAAACAAATCTACTCACTTTCAAAGCAGCCTCAATGTTTCCCATCTCTGCGTAGCACTCTCCGATCTTACGATTGGCCACAGCTCGTCCAATCACGTCATTCAGCACCTCAGAGAGAGCTAACTCCTGCTGGTGCTCCCTTATGGCAGCCTCATAATTACCTGAGAAACACACAGAGACCAGACAGGACGATCCTGATTATACGGACGAAAAGGCAGAAATGCTGTGATTATGCAACAGAAGAAGGAATTCACAATGGACACAAAATAGTGGGGGTTTTTTTGTGGTGTCGGGGAGGGAGAAGTCACACAAAGGACGGATGCATATAGAGAACACCATAATCTACACTTCATAGGAATGGAACTCATTAGAGGGGTGTAGGACATAGAGAGCGTAGGTGCATGCAAGACACATGATATGTAACAAAGAATGAGTATAGTCGAGGTGATTAAAAACAATTTTGATAACTTTGATAACAGATGCATAAATTGTGTAATACACAATCATGCATATATACAGGAACTGTCTTTGGTTTTACTCTTTGCCAGCTCAACTTGACTGTGTCTGTAGTATTTAGAAATGTATGGGAACCTAAGATAAGTCATAACACAAAAAAATAAAATCACATTTTCTGTATAATTTGCCGATGTTGTGGGCATTTGCAGCCCATGTGTGGCCAGCCCAAAGAAAATGTTTTCTTAATCTGCTTGTGTTTTGTCTATGTGCATGAGTTTTCTTTTGCTGCAGTGCGTTGATCTCTCTTGACGATTGTATGAGGATGAGGGATTCAAAAACTGCCACAGAGCAATAATAATTAAAATAATAATATTAAGAGGAAGAAGAAGACAAAACTAAAAGCAAAACAACAACTAATAAACATTAAAAAATAAACTGAACTGAAGCAACCTACACTGAAAACTAAAATGCATTGAA
>SRSE01001240.1:0-12500 GCA_005024645.1 Planiliza haematocheilus
AGTTTAGCTGAGCCTGACGTCTGTGGGGACGTCCTCCGTGCAGACAATGACATTTTACAGGTTTAGAATTTAAATAAAAGAGAGAGAGAAGGTGCATCATCTGGAAATGTGCCACAGCCATTTACGTCTGCATTAACTAAGCTGCTGTCAGTTTACAAACCTAAACAGAAAAATAAAGCGTCTGCAGAGTCCGTGCGTATCAGAGCGTTCACTGATAGAGGTTCACTGGTTGAATACGTGCAGCAGTCGTTCATTTGTGCACAGATTTCTCTGTTTAGATGCATTTTATATGAACATTCAACATCAGAACAGAAGAGAGGAGCTAAGTGGCCGTAAAGCCTTCATATCAGACCTGATTATAAACTCATCCAGAACAAAGAGCAGTAAACTGCTGCTCAGCAAACCAGCGCTGGATAAACACTGGTTAGGAGAGTACACAAATCATTCCCCCAGGCACTAGTGGGGAAGCCTAAAATAACTGTGTGAGTCTTTTTTTCCGTCTATAATCCACACACACACTGTGAGTGGAACACGAGGCCTGAGCTGTGATTTCATTATTCCTGCCCGCCCTCCCCTGACACGGTCTAATTACTGCGCTCTGAACAAATGGACCAGGAATTAGACCTCGACCAATGGTGGCGTGTCATTTGTCCACACACACACACGCACACACACACACACACACACACACACTGGCCCCTGAATGAGCGTAATTGAAACGTCACAAGCTAAAGTTCGGCTGCAGAGGCTGAACGTACAGTTAGAAGAAGAATGAACGGTTATTTTTATCTTCTCGCTGAGCGCCAAGCGTTCCTGTAATGAGGTTTTGGCTCTGCAGGGTAGAGGTCTGCAGGTCCCGCTCAGTTTATATTCAGAACTGGACCCATCAGACGTGCGTGCTAACCTAGCGTAGCGAGAGTCAAACACCAAACACCAGTCAAACAGACATTTGAGGAGCTGGTTGAGGACGTGAGGAGGAAAAAGAGTGAACACTGACAATAAACTGGACACTAAGGCTACTCTACAGGAAGTGCCAGAGACAACTCTACTTTCTGAGGAGACGGAGGTTCTTCAACATCTAGACCAGACAATGTAGAGGATGTTCTATGAGTCTGTGGTGGTCAGTGTTGCATGCTGGGACAGCAGGCTGAGAGTGGTGGACGCCAACGGACTCAACAAACTGGTCCTCAAGGCCATTGATGTGGTGCAGGTGGAACTGGACTCAGTGAACACAGGAGAATGAAGACCATCCTGGACAAGTCCTCCCACCCACTCCACGACACAGTGACCAGTCTAAGGAGAACCTTCAGTAACTGATCCTACTCAAACACACCTGCCTGTCGCCAACAAACCTTCCAGCTGTCACTTTATGGAAGCAACAGCAACAAAATAATTTCCTTGAAGGATTAATAAAGTGTTCTGACTCTGAGCATCACATCCAATGAGCCAAGTCAAGTCAAAGTTTCTGCTAAAGCGCGTTTTAAAACAACTTCAGTTGAACCAAAGTGATGCACAAGCAGAACTAATACAAAGAAACCAACAATCCTCAAATATGAGCTAAAATAGGCATAAAATAAAACCTCCATAGTAAAACTGTGAATAAAAAGTAGAATAAATCAAGGATGTCCTGCTCAACCTGGACTGAAGGACAGCCAGAAGATTTAAAATGCTCCAAACTCTGATCACATATGATATAAAAGGGCTGGCTGCTTCTAAGGCCCCTGTGTCTGAGCCTGGATCTAGAGAGGTCCAGTAGTAGCTGGTCCATTGATCACACAGCTCTGACTGGCAAAGAGGTAGTTCTGACACATAAGATGGTTCCCTGCTGTTAAGACTCTTAAAAATGAGTGTAGGGATGCCAGTGTCATGTGGTTGGGCCGTGCATTGAGCGCTATTTCATCTCCATCAATGAACCGTGTTCCCAAATAACTCAGATTCCTGTGGATCAGGCTATAGAGGGTGATATAATCAAGACAAATATTCTGTCACGTAAGCGTAATGCCAACAACAGACACAAGCCCACACCTGCCTGCCGCTCGGCTGCCAAACCCCTTCAAAGCCCAACGCTGCAGTAAAAACCTAGAACAAGGATTGACGTACAGACACATCTGACAGACCTACTGTTTCCTGCAGCGTCGTGTTTGAGCGGCGCACTCGTAGCATGCCAAGTCAAACTGAACCAAAAACACACGAGTAACAACGTTCACCTTTAAAACAAACACTGAAAATGTAGTTTGTATGTATTTTAAATCAAATCCCTTCCATCCTGAGACGAGTCAGATCCCAAACAACCATCAGCAAAACCTATGGACCGTCAGAGTCTAAACGCTGCCATGGTAACAGGCATGAGTCACACTGTGTACCCATTCTTCAATAAAAATAAAAAAGATCTGGGTGTGTTTCCTGACAGTAGTGTTTGCGAAGTCTGCACTGTTTGTTCCATAAAGCATGAAGAGACCTTGGTAACTTGGATAAGACAGAATAAAAGAAAAGCTATTACCTGCATGTGACATCTGGGCTCCTCATTTGTTTTTATTTTTAGAGAAACCACTGTATTGTTGAGCCGTCAGATGAAAGGATCTGATGTAACTACGGCGTATAAAGGTGGGCCGCGGTTACAGGTGAGCTGGAGGTGTGCCGTGTTATCAGATTTATCGAGAGGGAACAACCCAGTACAGATGTTCCACGGCTAAAATACAACCCTGAAGGTCAAGAGGAGGTTCTGGAGCGAGAAAAAAGAAAGAAAGCGTCAACTAAATGACAGCTGTATGCATTCAGGTCAAACATCTGGTTCGTTAAAAACAAAAAAAGGAAACGAAAGCGTTTGTCTTTCGGCTACAATCCAAACGAATTTAAAAAGAAACAACAAAGAACCTCTGACAGCAGCAAACAGCACAGTGACAATGCTGCTGTCAGGAAAGAAACAATAACAGAATCTGACGGAAGTGAAGCTGGAAGGATTCAGAGGACTTCAGGTGATGTACTGGCATAAAGTCAGAGCCGCATTATTCATCCCGTCACACAGTCCGACGTGTTCCTACAGAAGCCCAGGAGGGACAAACTAAGGACCTTTACTGGTTTTATACAGAAGAGCAACTTGAAATGATTCTGATCCAAAGTTAACTGGGATCAGAAGACGAACAAGATGTCTCCACGTGTCCAACGTTCATGTCCACATGGATTGGTTCATCTCTTCAAAGAGTTGTTTTCTATCTCCATGTTTCATAAACTTTGTCATTTCATAAACTATGTCATAAACTTTTTCATATGTCACTCCAGCACTTAGGAAACGTTACCACCAGACCTCTACATTTGATCCATCTCATATTCTGATTTTGTTCTGGTTTTATTCAGATTATTAGAGGAACAATAGCGTCCATGTAAATAAAGCAAGACAGCACAGTGGTGACTCACAGAAAGAACGTCCTCGGTTCTAATCCCTGGGGATTCCCTAGGGATTAGAACCCAGCATCATCAAAAACATGGGTGCTAGGCCAAGACTAACTCTTCATCCGACCATGAAATTGTCTTGCACAATGTTGTATAACGACAAATAAAGCACTTTACCTTTACCTTATTATGTGGAACAAGCTACTGGCACCACTTATATTGTGGTTGCACTTTACAACGTCACCACCAGAGGGCAATAAATCCCACACAGTGGTCCTTTAAATGCCTTTTATCTAAATAATAAAAGAAATCTTGTTTTATCTGCCAAGAATGAAGTTCAGTAAAAACAGACTGGATCCAGAAAGGATCTAAAAGTTCAAGACTCTAGCAGCACTTGTAGTAGATGGAATAAATGTATTATATCGTCTAAAGAAAGCTTTACAAGAACACTTCCAGTGACTGAGTCAACAGAGGATGAAATCATCACTATAATTTAACCGCTGCTCAGAGCTCTTTTTTAAAAGTTATATTCTGCAAAACATTTAATGGAAAAACATTAATTCAAACCTATTTTATTGGATTGAATCTGTAAGTTACAGAGAATGTCAGCAACATTTAAATAAACCACAAATAAATAAATTAGCTCTTTTCTAAAGAGCCACAGCACTGCATTTGTGCACATTTGGGATGTTTTCTGATTTATAATTCAGCATGAATACATAAACCAAATAAAAGTGACATTGTTTCTGCCTCCTTTATTGGACAGTGGTGAAACCTCAGCCAGATAGTGAGGAGCAGAGCAGATATGTATTTGCAGACACCTGTGGATGCCACCTGAGTGCTCTGGGAGACAGATTAGATGAGTTACAGTGCTCTCATGTCAGATTAGCCTCCACATCCATCACACTATGGAGGACAGGCCACGAGAGGATTCAGCACACGCACAGATAAGGTGAAGAGACGAGCTGCTAAATGAAAACATCAGACCACGATCATTTTAGCAGATCTACAAGTTCAAAGGATAAAAAGATCTGCTCAGTCTCTGTTACAGCTAACTTTAAGAATATTCTGAAGTCCTGTTACACTGAACTTCATTTAAATCCTCTAATTTAACTAATGTCACCAATCCTTTAATAATTGAGTTTTATTCTGATATAACAGTAGGGCTGGAGGGAGCTCAGAGAAGATCAGGGCCATAAAAAGTCCTTGTGTCCAGTCTCTGCTGTGTCCTCCTCCTGGTACCAGCTGATCAGTGTTTTCCAGCAGCTTGGTTCCTCAGAACAGAACCACTTCAGTTCTGAGATGTTGGTGGGTTTCCTCACATCAACTGCTGCTTCAGGTCCAACAACAACATTTAATCTATTGGATTAAGGTCAGGACTTTGACTTGTTCCTAAACATTCATCTGGTTCTTCTTTAACCGTTCTCTTGTAGAACAACTTGTCCAAAAAAGTTGCAAAAAAGGCAACTGGACTTTTTCAGGAGGAGTTCCTATTCAAACCTCAGACTTGCCACCAGTTAACTAGAACTGAAGAAGCTACTCGGATGAAACGTCTTCTCTAAAGATCTAGTCCAGTTGCCTTTTTCGAAACTTTTTTGGATGTACCATGACCTGGATGACTGAGAACCGAGAACCTTCACAGAAGTAGAACCACTTGTGTTCTTGGTTCTCGTTTGTCCCAGACCTTAAAATGAATTTAACTGGTTCATTTTTCTGAATAAAAAGTATAATATTTTAATTTGTTCGACTGGGTTGTCTACTTTCAGGACGTACACTAATGTTTTGAGAAATTTTTAAATCAATGCAATGTAGAAAAGTCTTAAGGGAGCAAAAAGTTTTAAGATGCTAATTTACTAAAGTGAAAAACAGAATGAAAAAGACAATAGACTGCTGTCCACTGAGGATCAGCTGACATTACATCAGTGTTAAACATCTATTTATTCCCTAAAAGTCCTGGTTTGATGGATCTGAGACTGATGACTTTCTGAGCATCTCTGGGTTTCTCCCTTTGCTGGACATATGTTGGAAATACAAGAAACTTTTAAACTGAGAGTCTGTGGACAAATGTTTCCTACATGATGATCAGAGACCAATCAGCAAAGACGTCATCTATAATATGCAGTATCCATATATACGACTTCTGAAGTATTCAGTTTTCTGGGGGGTTTTTTGGACTTTTTTAACGATTACTTCTTTTTCTCCAGCTGTCCTTTAAGCTGCAGATTTCTCCACTCTGGGATAAATAAAGGATAATCTTCTCTTATCTTTGTTCCTTTCAATCCGTCGCTAAGGAAATGTTTCTAAACCACAAAACTACGTCACCACAGGAATCCGCTGCGATTAATTATACTGTAAGCACCGTCTTCTGTCAAAGAGCAGCGCACACGTCCTTTAGGGTTATGAGCTTCAGGTATTTAAGCTGCAGACTGTGACAGTCTCCAGAGTGAGATGGATGTGTCCTGTACGCTGCAGTAACAGCAGACACACAGACACCACCACCGACGGACAAACAAGCGGCGCAGCCTTCACACTGACAGCATGGCAGCTGTTAAAGGGTCTGATCGGCAGCGAGGCAGCAGCCCAACAACAGGCCTGTGAGGCTATAGCTGAGGTATTCAGCAAGTGTGGGCAAGGAGAGGACTGTCGGTGGAAAAAAACAGACGGAGAGAAAAAGAGGTGGAAGCAAAGAACGGAGGGATGAAGAAGCTGTTCAGTCTCGTCTGGAGCACGGAGACATCTGACACAAACAACCGTGAACGCTGCAGCTGACACAAGCCCCAAAATAAACCTGAGTATCAACGTTTGTCTTCCCATCCAGGTGGAAGGCGTGCTCTTTGTTGTTTTTTCTTTTTAAATGGTAAGCTAGTCGGGGTATCGTGGCAACGGAGGAAGGAGAACGGGGACAGACTGAGGAACGAAGCCAAACGGTGGCAAAGGACCAGGGTTTGGAGAGAGTAATGAGAGAAAGGGACGGAGAGCAGAAAACTGTTCAAACAGAGATAGCAGAGAGCTGGATGATGGTGAAGGAGCCGGTTTTATCGGCGGCCCGGCTCCATCTGTCCCCTGTAGCCTGGGGCCAGCTCAGAGCATACTATAGTGTGCAGTACGGAGATTGTAGACAGACTAGACCACCGACTGTACTTAAAGATGGACGAACCCGTCATGACGTCAACCACACGGCTCAGAAAGAAGATTTAAGCTCAGCGTGGCGTCTCTGGTCGTCTCTTAACTACCAGCTAATTTAAAATGTGGTGAAAACGGTGGAGCTGAGGCTAAAGACAGCTAGCAACCTGCTAGGACAACCACATGTCAATCAAATCAAAGAAGCCACGCCCCTTAATTCTTGCAAAATCTCTTCCTGCACATGTATGGAGGGATTAGCATTTGAGTACAAAGATGGCAATGCGTTTATTTATGTTGTAAAGTTGGAGATTTAAACGTCTGGGGAGCCTGACTCACTGTCGGAGTCAGCATCTAGTGGCCATTAGAGGAACTGCAGCATTTCTTTGGTTTAACTTCATCTCAGCTCTTCCTGATAACCGTCTAAAGACAAAGAACTTAACTCAAACTCTCTCCTTCCTTCTCATAAACTCCCTCTCCAAACTTTTTCTGACTCTTTGGGCCAAGTGGCTAAAACAACGCCGCGCCGTGCGATCTCTGACAGTCGTCACCAGCTGTTACTATGTTGGTCCCAGTGAGGACTTGTGCTAATGGGCTGCCCTCCTCCAGTGACAGCTTCTGCTGCTGGGCCTCCTCAGGAGGAGATATTTATAACTGTGGTAACGTGGAGGAGACAAACAAACAGGAAGCTGAGTGAACTGCAGAAGAACGTTATATATCTATCAGCCACAACATTAAAACCACCAAACAGTGAACATCGCTGCAAAACAAAACAACATGGCAACGTCTAGTTGGTGATCTGATCCCCAGATAAGAGATGCAAAGACCCATCAGACCAGAACCTCCTTCCTCCAGGTCTCCATGGTCCAGTTCTGAGCTTCCATTAGAGGTCAGAGGTCAGCATGGACACCCTGACTGCTCTAAGATCCACTGAGTGTTTCCAGCAGAATCACACGGCTCAGAACCAATGCTCCTTGGTCCAAGACCCTGACTATGGTTCTACAATTCGGACTACTTCCTTCTTCTAAGTCTTCTTCTTCGTCTTCGTCTTCTTCAGCTTGGTCCTTCTCTTCTTCCTCCTATCTTCAGTTCTTCTCCTTCCTTGGATCATTGTTGATCCCTACAGTCCAAGAACATTAAGATGTTCTGACTCGGTTGTCTAAACATCTCAGTTTCAGTCCTTGTCAGAGTCAAACTCTTCCACTTGGTCGTATTTTTCCTTCTTCCAACATCAACTCTGAGGATAAAATGGTGCCTGATGTGTATTCCACCCACTGACCAGAGCGACAAGAACCAGATAATCAGTGATCGATGTGTATAACCAAGCTGAATAAATGACTGCTAAAAGAGAACGTACAGGCGATGCCACTTTATTTTAAATGCTTCTCAGGTTTAAAGCCATAAACGTACATATGAATTAAAGTTATTAGACTTTAATTCAACCCAATGAATGACAGACGCACAAAGAACAAAAACAGCCCGGCAGCAGTAAAGAGTCAGAAAGGGAACATTTATGGGAGCTGCAGGCTGTGATTAGCTCAGCATTTTGGATCGGTTCCCTTTGGACCTGCCCACCGTTCACTCGTTATCAGACGTGTCGGCTTTGGAAGACGTCAAACATCAGCAGAGTGTGGACTCAACGTGCAGAGGAAGGTATCAAAACCACAAATAAGAGAATCCAACCAGTCAGGACAGACTGCAGGTTTAATGAATCCCATAAACGTCTGAAAGAACAACTCTCAGGGCAGCGAGTGTCCCTCATGTGACAATTAAATCACTCCTCTACTCCTTGTACATTTGCGTCTGCAGCCTCAGTTAATTCTCTCTCTAATCTCAAGTCTGATGCTGTCACACTCCAACACCAGTTACACAGCTCACAGAAAATCTATAATTGCATTAAACCCCAGCCAGGATTAAAATGACCCCAGGAAACTGTAGAATTGTAGGATGTTAAATTGCAGGATTGTGAAGTTTGTGCCATCTGGAGGAAAGAAACGACCGAATCATCAAAGCGCCTCGGGGCCGGTTGGGCTCCGGCAGAGAGCTCAGTGACGAGGTGAAAGCTCCTCTTCTGTATAATTTCATTAAAATGAGATTTCAGACACTTTGACAAAGACACGGCTGCAAACAGACGCAAAATAAAAGAGCTGCGACGGATCTGGACGCAAAGAAATAAAACATAAACGCACGTCTTCATCCTGCTGTGAGGATTCATCAACGCTGAGGCTGTCATTTAAGACACAACCGCTTCCAAACACTCACACGTTATCAAAAAGCTGCAAAGGAACACGGCCAGGCTTCTGTCACGCAAACAACAAAAAGAAATCTGAGGCAAATATCCTGCGTTTAATCTGCAGGAGCAGTTCAACACAAATGTTTATTGAAAGACTGGATCAAACCTGCTGCTGTTTACATGAACACACATAGAAAACCAGGCTAAGACAGAGCATGTAAATTGCGTTTGAATGGAGCAGCCAGAGCACAGCAGCTTGTGTGGTTGGTAGTGTGAGCCTACCTGGCGGCTTCCATCTGTCTCCTCAGAGCGCCGAGCATTCAGCCACTCTCAGGATTATAATTGGCTTGTTTACCGCTCTCATCTCTGGGCTCATTTCCTGATCAGACTCCAGCTCCAACTCTCCTGTTTTTTGTTTTGAGGCCATTTCATTATATTTTCCTTCCATTTCCTTGGGAACGAGGCCCGGAGTGAAAACATTACACTCACCGGCCTTTGTGTGTCCTCGAGCGGCAATCATGGGACATTATGAGAAGAGTGTGGTTTTGAAAAGGCCGAGCAGAAGAAGAGGAGTTTGGTTTTTACAGGGTGAATCGTTCTCCTCTCCATCCGAGGCCTCTGCAGCCTCCACTTACCTGAGTGTGTCGCGTCACTGCTCTGTTTAGTTGAGATCCTGGATAAAACTCTCTCCTGACGCTCTCTTTCAAATCTGAGCTCAAAAACAGCTCGTCTTCCAGTGATTGCGTTCCAAAAGGAGTCTTCTCTCATCACTCAGGACACGTCTTGAATCCAGACGACTTACGGCTGCGTCAGTCTTTTCAGGTTTCATTCCTGACGAGGATCTTACCTTCAGTGATCTCGTTGTTCTCTGCCGTGGCGCCGCTCGGCCTTGTTTGGGGCTGAGTCATTTCAGAGCCTGACTGCTGAGCTGCAAGAAACAACACAACATACGTACACGTTAAGGAGAGCAGAGGAGGCAGGAGGTGGAGTACAACCCTAACCCTAACCCTCGATGTAACCCTAACCCTAACTGAAACAAGAACATTTAAAGAAACTTAAATATGTGGGAGAACTTAAGTAACTCCTTCAAAGATACCAAGAATAGAATCAGAAGAAGAGAAACTTTGATGACTAATTAAATAAGTAGATTTAAGCTTTAAAGTAAGAAACAAGCCAAGTGGCAGAAACATCTAAAGCGTCCTAACGCTGATCAATTAGACACAGAGTGATTAAAGGTCTCCATCAGCCCCGGGCCCTGAATGAATCAACACGACTCCTCACTGCTTGATTTTAGTCAGACTTTATCTGCACTATGATATTTGTTTGGAATCAATCAGTCGATGACAGCCATCAGCCACTACATTATGACCACCTTGGTAATATTGTGTAGGCCTCATCAGAGAATGGAGGATGGATGGATGGATGGACGGATGAATGGATGGATGGATGGATGGATGGATGGATGGATGGATGGATGGATGGATGGATGGATGGATGTTGATGGATGGATGTATGGATGTATGGATGGATGGATGGATGGATGGATGGATGGATGGATGGATGGATGGACTCAGCAGAGAATGGCCATGGGTCCAGAAGTTTAACAGCAGAACACTGAACTGTCACAAGATGGTTTAAATGTTTTATTTACATCTTCTGTCAGTGGTCATAATGTTGTGGCTGGCTGGTGTAAGTGGTGATGGACAGTACTCATACATTTCATCTGAGCCCTGTGAATTTGTTGAGCTGTTCAGAGTCCACTATAGAAAATAATCTGCTGAGTTAAACCTCAGTCACTTATTGTCACATACTCGGTGGCTCTGATTGTCGTCGTCCAGGTGTTTTATTTTCTCTGCATCGGCTGAAACGCGCCTCATAATTAAATCCAGACGTCTCTGACTCTGATCATAACTGAGTTCTGTAGCGTCTCTGAGGTGGAAATGAAACGTAAAGACTCAACAGATCCTGTTAAACATCGTCAGGTTTCTGAACTCGTCCTCATCTCTGATCACTTCACTTTGAAGAGGTTGTGTTTTCAGTGCAGATTCCAGACATGGATTTAGGAAAAAACAGCTGATTTAGAGTTTCTGTGACTCTTTAATGACGTGTAAACTAAAGTAGAGTAGAACATAAGCGAGCATCAAAGCCAGGCTGCTGAGTCGAAGCGCCCTGACGTGACTACACGAGTTCAGAGTCTGTTCAGAGTCTGTGTTTTCCTGCAGCTCAGCGTGACGAGCAAACATCGGCTGTGGCTGAATGTCAGCGACTGAGACAAAGCAAACACTGAGAGTCTTTCTGCATTCACAACCAACAACAGCAGTGAGATGAGGCGTGCTGCTGCTGTCTGCCACCAGCGACACAGCGTGAGGCAAACACATCGCCGAACAAACGAGGTCACCATTAAAGCCACACCCCAATCAGTGATGTCACAGCAGGCATTCTACCAATCAGAGTTGATGGAAAAACACCTGCTGTGACATCACTGATTGGAGCCAGAGCAGCCGTCGTCTGATTCAACATGGCCGCCGGCTGTCTGAGGGGAACGTTACAGCTGCTGTTAATGTTTCTGTGAGTCCTCCTCCATCACTCATCAGCCTGCGTGACTCTTACCTTCAACTTTGGCCTGAAGAGGTTTGCTCTCCTTCCCCCCGCCGAGGGCAAAGATCTTAAACCTGTATTCCTTAGATGAGTTGAAGTTTTCGATGATCAGCTTTGCATCCTGCTTTGAAACCTCAACCATCTTCTGCTCTCCACCTGGTCCAGGGAAAAGAGAAGCACAGAAACCGGTCAGCAGCTGAAGGATAATCACAGAGAAGGAAACGGTTTCTGGTTTGAGTTCTGGTCCAATGTGAACCTGTGTCGGCAGCTTCTTCTGGTGTAAGATGTTCTCCATAAGAAACATGTTGCTCATTAGGCTCAACTAAAGTTTGCAGCTGACAAAGATGCTGCAACGTATCAACTGTAAAGATGGGACATGGATGAATTTTCTAAATCTCTGCATAAAAACTAAAAACATCAGCAGATTGTGACACAATAAAACCCAGTAAAACAATAGGCCAGGTCAACACCTTGTGCTGTTCATGTTTTTTGAGATGTTCCTGAAGCGTTTTTGTTTCCAAAGCAGAACAATGAATCGTCACAAGATGGTCAAGATGTTATTCACTTCCCCATGAGGTCATAATGTTGTGGCTGACTGGTGTATCAGTGTACAGAAACAACAGAACAGAAACAACCTGTGCTTAAACATCTCCAGGTTTCTGTTGCATCACCAGCTCCTACTTTAAAAACTTCAGTTTCTTTTTCAGATGCAGTTAAAGACATTTCACAACGACGTACATGGCTCGGCGTCCTCTCCTCTGAGACAATCGCTTCATCTCCATGTAATTATTTAGACTCAAACTCAGACCAGATGCTGGTTGAACCTGTTTCCAGCCTCCACCAGAGGAGCGTTTTATCTTCAGACAGCAGACGTTAGCCTCCGCCTGACGGGTGTCGAGTGTTTCAAGAGGCCAGTTATCTGCATGGAGACGTTATTCTGAGAGACATCTGCACAGTGAAGCACTGACAGACCTGCCCTGCTCTAAAACAACACCGGGATCAATGCAGACACCGACAAACTGACGCGAGCTGGAGGGAAAGGAAGGGAAAACAACAACAGACGGAAAGAAGGGAACCAGAGAACGACACGCCGCCAGATACAAACGCATCTGTTAGAGAGAAAACATGTCATGTTGGACATTTGCATCAAATCTGGTCA